>QXTE01000377.1:478147-856283 GCA_003942145.1 Platysternon megacephalum
ATTCTATGATTCTATGAATGGTAGGTGCTACTGGAATACAGCATCTCTTAGAGCCTTCCCTGGGGTCACTCATACTGCTGCTCACACAAAAGTGTTCATTACCATCATTGCCACTTCCTGTATGTCTCAGAGGAGGGATAATCTAACTGCTTCACCACCACAGGAGCTGAGCAAATAAAGCTCAGGGCATGTCTCCATACAGTGGCTAGAGCAGCATAGTTATGGTGCTGCAGCTGTGCCATAGCATAGATGCTTCCTGCATTGATGGAAGGGGTTTTTCATTAATGCAGGTAATCCACCTCTCCGAGGGGTGGTAGCTAGGCCAATGGAAGAATTCTTCTGTTAACCTAGCTATGGCCACAGTGTGGGTTAGGTTGACCTAACTACTTCTCACAGGCCATGACATTTTCCACAGTCCTGAGCAATGTAGCCAGGTCGATCTAATTTTATGTGTAGACCAGGCCTCTGTCAGGTCTATCTTAAACAAAGGAATGTGTGTTTACCTCAATGTACATATAAGTAGTAAACAGGGTCCTTGAGACAGCAAGAAGGAGACAAGGCAGATCTGCATTTCAGCAAACACAAGGGAGAGGAAAGAGCATGGAGGAACCTTCACCCACAGACTCCACATAGCTGCATTTACTGTTTGAATAAACTTTCCTTTGAGGGCTAATCCTCAGAAGAATCCACTGCAAAGGGGGACTGGACTATAAAAGTGAGGGGCAAAAACACACCAAGGGATCTCGATCTCTCTCTCATTCACCTAAGAAGACAAAGCAACTAGCCTTGGGACTTTGTGAGAGATCCTAACTTGAAAATTTGGTCAGCAGTGTTGCTGGAACCTGTGCTAAAGGATCTCACCTTGAACGAAGTCTAGTTTGTTAAGTTTTCATTACTAGAAAGCGTTTTGTCTTTATTTCTCTTGGAACCATTTCTGACTTTAATGCCTTCTACTTGTACTCACTTAAAATCTCTCGCTTTGTAGTTAAATAAACTTGTGTTATTCTTTAATCAAAACTATTCCAGCATTGTGTTTAAACTCAATTGTTTGGCAACTCCAATTAGAGTGGCAAAGTATAGTACATTGACCCTGTACATGGGCAACAGATGCCCAGGAGAGGGCTGGACACTGCAGAACATGGAGAATATTTTTGGGGGAAATGCAGGATTGGAAGTATATTGGGGTCACCGTGCTAGAAGCCAGAGTGTGGCTTGTGTGTTGCTGACAGGCTCTGGGGTCAGAGTTGCTGGACCAGGGCTGCAGCTCTTCACAGACACTCAGAGTGTGACCTGCCTTTTGGCTGCTTGTGAGAGGCCCAGGTTGGGAGCTACAGCAGCAAAGGATTGAGAGGCGCACAAAGTTGCAGGGCAGGTGGTGACACAACCCCTCACTAGTCTGGATTGCACCCCAGAATGAGATAACAACTAAGGGGGGATATGATAGAGGTCTATAAACTCATGACAGGGGTGGAGAAAGTGAACAGGCAGTGTTATTTACTCCTTCTCATAGCACAAGGGCTAGGGGGTCACCCAATGAAATTAATATGCAGCAGGTTTGAAACAAGCATGAGGAAGTACTTCTTCACACAACACACAGTCAATCTGTGGACCTTGTTGCCAGGGGATGCTGTGACAACCAAAAGTATAACTGGGCTCAAAAAAGAGTTACATAAGTTCATGCAGGATATTAGCCAAGATAGTCAGGGACACAATCCCATGCTCTGGGTCCCTAAAACTCTGACTGCCAAAAGCTGGGACTGGACAACAGGGGATGGCTCACTTGATAATTGCCCTGTTCTGTTCATTCCCTCTGAAGCACCTGGCACTGGCCACTGTTGGAAGACAGGATACTGGGCTAGATGAACCATTGGTTTGACCCATATGGCCGTTCTTATGTTCGTATACACCTTCAGCTGGCCCTCTGCACAGGGGTGAATTTCACCTACAAACAGCCTCATCAAAGTCAATGGAGCTACTCCCATGAGTAATAGTTTGCAGAATCAGGCGGTAATCGTGCATGTAATTGAACAAGTGTGCATTCCCCATAGTCCTGTTACTGCTCTAGGATCCTTTTTACATTCACTAAGCAGTAAATAAAGCTTTCATATCCATCCAACTCTAGCATTGGAGCTCTATGCTGAAAAAAAAAAAGCAAGTCATAATGTTCCTTTGAAAAATTAGTACTGGATTCACAGCAGTGGTTCTACACACTAAAAATATACTACAGTATTTTAAAGCAGTGATCCAAAGCAATGGTCTTACAGGAGTGTTATTGTAGTGCTATCAGGCAACTACTGTAGAATACAATATGTGGTTTAGATGGGTTAAACGGTAGCATTTTTAAGTACTGATAGAAAGTATTACTAGTTATTGCGTATTTACGGTAAGGCATTGACAACAGGGAGGCTTTAGAGTCTCCTATCTCCTACCATATTGTTGTTTTCTGCTTTGCTGCTTTATGAGTAAGAGTGTGAGAACATCAAACCACAAGGCAGGCAACTGACTTTTTCAAAGTCAAATTACAGGGCAAGGCATTTCAGAAAGGGCCAGGTTCTGAGATTTTCTCCCAGGCAAACTCCAGCTGAACTCAATGCAAGAACTCAGATTTGGCTTATAATGCTGTCCACATCATGCCATGCAGCCAGTCAGGCTGCCTGAACTTCGGTTCTGCTACAGCCTGTCTGTTTCAAGACCTCTAATCACTGGCCTTTTAACCACTGTGTCGTCTGACTGCTTTGAGCGGGGTTAGATGACAGGGTGGTTAAAACACCAGTGACCAACTGTGGAGACCTCTCTGTGCTAGCACCTCCCAGCACTGCTACCACTAATGGAACTGCCTTGGTTATAGCGGTGATGGAAAGCATTAAAGAAAAAAGCCTACTGTAGACACAGCCTAAGTTTCACCCTATGAACCAGGCAGCTGTGAACTTCAGAGTTCAGTGAACATTGGTGTTACTCAGAAGGAAAGTTCACACATTTAGGCTTTCCTTTTTAACCCTTCACAAGGGTTCTCATCCTAGAGCTGAGTGAGAAACGGAATTTCCCTCCCATGAGAACTTCTGATACTTCAATATTTCTTTTCATCCCAAATCAGTGTGAAAACTCGAAATACTAAAACTTTCCATGGAACTAAGAGTTCAGAAAAAAATTGATTTGGAAATACTGAAACACATTGTTTTGGATTGACATTAATCTGCATCTACTTGAACTGCCATGGTGCCTCGTGGGAGTTGTATTTCCAGATCTCTCAAGGCCCCATTCTCCCCTCTTTGACCCTCCCCTGCCAGACCACATCTCCCACAATGCAACACAATCGTTTCTGTGGTGCAGCATGGGAGTCCCACTCTTCTTTCTTTCTTTCTTTCTTTCTTTCTTTCTTTCTTTCTTTCTTTCTTTCTTTGTTTCTTTCTTTCTTTCTTTCTTTCTTTCTTTCTTTCTTTCTTTCTTTCTTTCCCCCACGAGTTTCTACCATTTATTTCAGTCTTGTGCTGGCTTGTTCAGGCTACTGATTGTCTTGTTGATGTATTTGGCTTCTTTTTCACATTTCAAAATCTGATTTTCATTACTGATCTGGCCTTGAGCCAGGGACTTTTTGACACATGGGCTTCGTTATGGGTTTGATCAATGCCCATTATGTTCTTCACATGAAGCTGATCTCTTGTTTGAGCCTGCTGCACACTGAGATGGCTTCTGGTGTTCGTTACTGTAGCAAGTCTGGTCTGACATGATGGGGTTACCAGCCCCATGCACAACTTTAGCTCCACAGCTACTTATTCATTATTCGGAGTTGTCCACATGTGGACACTCCCCTGTCTGGCACCTGGGGGATGCTGTTGGTAGCTTCAGATGCCCCAAGAGTCCCACTCTGCATTGCTTATATTGCTAATTGGGATCAGGGATCCCAACCAGAACCAAGTTAGAGGGTGGAGAGGGGGGAGGGGTGGATCCTGGAGGGGTCCTGCTGTGGAAAATGTTAAGAACCACTGGCTTAGAACACTGTATAGTTTCCAAGTGATAGACACTTGGGAATCACATGTGGGGATCAGATGGGAAGCTGGTGAGGCTGGGACTTTGCGTTGATTGCATTAGGAAACCTACTGTTAGGTTAAGAATGGGGTTGGATCACAGGTTTAGTCCAGGGAAAACATCAAATGAACACTCTGTGATGGCTTCCTGATTTGATAGTGTATTCATAGTAAGATTCATTCATAAAGCCCCACTCATAAATTCACTGAAAAAATGTAATTTTGAAAGTTAATTCCAACCCTCTAGAGATGTACTTTTTTTGCTACTGTTCCTTTATGTTGTACTTCATGGGCCATATCCTCAAGTGGTGTGATTCCACGTTGCTCTGCTGAAATCAGTAGCGTTCCACTCATTTTCACCAGCTGAGGGTCGAGCTCCATATGTTGTATATGTGCGGTTTACTATGTACTTCTATAGATTATTTTCATAGCCTCTGTCAGGCAGACACAGAGTAGTGCAGAATACTACAATATGTTGAACACATGTGTCTATGGGGGTCAATCATATGCTATTGCATTGTGAGAAATAGTGTGAGAGCATGTAATTAAAGATGACTGTGATGCATATGTACATCGGGACACGTTGTTTTCTTCATCCCCAGGACTCTTCACGTCTCTTCCAAGACCCTGGCCATCCAGGTCCCCTACTGCTGCAGAAGGCCTAAGATCCAGAGGATGGAAGCTCCACTTTAAGATGGGTGCAGGAGGGGAGTTCTATTCCTGTGGAGCTTCTGAGAGCTGAGGCTAGCTGGTGAAGGTGTAACCCACACAACTCCTGGGTGTGGTGCTCTGTCCCATCTAGTGGCACCAAGACTACTAAGAGAGTGAGTTAAATGAGTCTGCTCTACAGCCTTAGCTAACAGCCAATTGGCTTTTAGCTCATGCGGTAGAGGCTCATGCTTTAAGCTCCAGAGGTCTTAGGTTCAATCCTGCCCGCCGACAACCTTGGTCTGCTGGTGTTACAAAGGCACGTGCCCTGTGGAGCTTCTAAGTGTCATCAGAGCAGTCACCCTGGTGTAATGGAGCTTGGATCTCTACCAGGTAGTTGGCTTTTCCAGCAAGTCCAGTCCACTCACTGCAACAGGTCTGCTTAATTGTGAATTCTGGGAATAGCAGCAGCTGAGGAGGGGGGCACATGGATGTTTTAAGATCTGCATGATATGCAGTGAATGGGCAGGCAGGGACCCGTGAGGATCTTTGTCATTTGGATCCTCTCACTTGGAGACTAAGGCGGCTCTGGAGGCAGTGATTCTGGAGCCAGTTCACTATAAAGTCAGCTTAGGCACCCATGCCCCCAGTGCATAATTCCTTAGTGCTCTGATTCAGGAAAGCCTTTAGGCACATGATTAACCTTAAACTCATGCTTAAGCCTCGTTGACGTCTATGAGACTTAAGCAGATACTTAAAGTAAAACCGGTGCTTAAGTGGTTTCCTGAATGGGGATGGTTTCCCGAATCAGGGCCTAGGAGTACACTTAATGACCTTAGCAACAGTATCTGCTGAACGCACAGCATATGTCATTTTCAAGTGCTCTTAATTCAGTCATAGCAAAATCACTTTCCTCTTAAAACAGCTTGTTTTCTGCTCCTCAATGAGGGTCATTCCCATGCTAGATCAGGACAATCAACCGTCAGTCATTTGGGCTCCAAAAAGTCTAAAGGATATTTTTATAATGGGAAAAGTATATTTTTCCCCACTCTCTTCTCACTCAAAAACAATAGAACCATTTTTGTTCAAGATGAAAAAGATGGACAAATACCAAGAATGGAAAATTGCAACTTAAAGAATTAAGAACTTAATTAAGAACTTAAAATTGCAACATTTCACCAAGTTCTGCCCATATGTAATAGAGCTTGAATTTCAAATGAAACTGTTTTTCAACCTTAACTATTGCACAATGGGTTGCTGAAGGTTATGTATTATCCATGTGTGATGTATATGTACAGCCTTTATAGATAGTAGTTTTACAGTAAGGGATTGGAGAAGGTTCACACTCCTGGGAAACCCCAGTTCCTATGCTCCTAAGCACTACTATGCTTGCAGAGTTCCACCTTAAAAGTAATTGAAAGTGTCTGTAGCCAATATTTTAGGTCAGAGAACTTTTGCTAAACAATGACACATTGCACTTGGATCTAGATATGAAACATCTGGAAGCCACATGTTAAAGGCAATATAAAAGGGCCAGCACAACAAACCAGTGGGGCATTTATAAGCCAGAAACATATTCAACATGGACCTTGTTCTTCTCTGTGTGTTCCTGCCACTGGTGACGGTGGCTTGGGGCCAGTATGGGGATTATAACTATCAACCCTATGACTACGGGGGTAATGATGGGTGGGTCAATGTGTATCGTCAGGGCTTCAACTTCCAGTGCCCCCATGGCCAGGTGATAGTGGCAGTAAGGAGCACTTTCAGCAAGAAGGAAGGCTCTGACAGACTGTGGAACTATGCATGCATGCCTACGCCCCAGAGTCTTGGGGAACCAACAGAATGCTGGTGGGAAGAGATCAACAGAGCTGGAATGCAATGGTAGGATACTGTTAAACTATCTTTTGAAAGAGAAATTGCAATGCCCAAAGTTGGAGGGTGCATATTAGCACAGTGGTGATAGTACAAGTGCACATTAATTATCTGCTTAGCCATTACAAATGACTGTCTTAGTCATATTAGTAATGATGCATACTGATGTGATAATGATCCTGTTACACTTCTATAGCACTTTATCACTGGAGGAGTCCAATGCACCTCTATAATATAATATAATATAATATAATATAATATAATATAATATAATATAATTAATATAATAACCTCTGAGGTAGCTTGGTATTGTTGCTGCTGATTTTACAGATGGGGAAACTGAGGCACAGAGAGGGGATGTGACTTGCCCAGGCTAAACAAGGAATCAGTGACCGAGCTGGGAACAGAACCCAAAATTCCTGACTACCAATCTCCAACCCTAATCATTAGAAAAAGCTCCTTCCCAGCGTAGCATTGTTTTTTCTCTATATCTTTCTGTTGCTGAAGACTTTGGCTTGTGCCCAGTATGGGACTGTTTACTACTCACATCAGTATTACACGGGCCCAAAATGCATGCTAATCTATGATGATGACAATGAATATTAATTATATGGGAAAGCCTAATATGATCAGCTGTAGTTCATATTTAACATGCATATATGCTACTCTGCTTCTGAAAAGGACTCGACAGAAATTATCAGATTTTAGGTGGGGGGTGGCAAAGTTTCATGGGACGATCTATGGCATTTCATTCTGGGGCATTACATGTTCCCCAAATTTCATTTTCTCATGATGTTTTCATGAAATGGAAAACAGACACATGTTGAAAATGTTCATGCATTCAGTTCAAAAATTTCACACATTTTAGATTGGCTCAAAAAAATTCAGTAAAGAACAGAAACTTTTGCAGATTTTGCATGAAACAGGAAATTTTTCAAAAATTCAAAATGAAATGTGAAATCCTTGATTTTCAAGGGATTTGAGTCGTGCTCCTCAGTTCACCCTGTGATAAGTTCCTATGGCTGATGCAATTGCTAAGAAAAAAAAGACTCTTTATACTCACTTTGGAATAAGACTGAAAAGAAAAAGGGAGGGGTAGGAAGGAGATAGAGATGGAAAGATAAGCAAGAGATTGAGATCATTCTGGTAATGTATTACGCAGTCCTTTTCATACTTTGATGCAATTTGCATTTATTGCATAATAATTTTGAATGAGTTCTTTCTATTGTTTAAAAATAAAGAAAACTTTTTTTCTTCTCAAACAATCCTTGACAGTAATTGCTAAAGTCATTTCTCACAAACAGGATATTGTGTAATTCTATACAAAATGTTTTCTTATGCCATTGGAACCCTCTAGCAACATTCATCATCAGAACTATATGTACCTAGGAAGTCTATATCCTCTGCATGTCATCTATGCCTTATTTCTTTCTCATCTCTTGCATCTTTCTACTTTGTCTCTCACACTTTCTTTCTCTTCTCTTTCTTTTCTCTCTCTCTCTCTCGCTCTCCTCTCTTTTTTTCTATCAATTATATATCTTAGATATTTCTCTCTCTCTTTTTCTCTGTTTACCTATCTTATCTCTCCAGCATTTATTTATCTTGGATATTTTATTTAACTGTCTTTTCTATCTGTCGGTCTTATCTATTTTGGATGTTACTCTCTTAACTAACCTGTCCTGTCTAACTCTTTTATCTGTCTGTTCTGTTTATCTTATCTCTATATTGAGCATTTTCTCTTTTCCTATATGGATCGATATCAGGTGGGATTTTCAAAAGCACCTAAGTGACCACTGAAAGTCCTTGGGACTTGTGCTCCTATGTCACTTTCTTAGGGCTTTTGAAAATCCAATCCTTCTGTCTTCTCTTTATTTATCTATCTGCCTCTCTTTTCCAGCTCTCTACCAAGCTCATCACCGTGGTAGTTGCGTGCCTGACACTATTCTGAAAATACTTCCATTCAGGAACTGTGTAGGAACACAAATATGAATAATAATCTGTAGTTAATCTGTAGTACAGTGAGTCTCTTTCTGGCCATCTCTGTGTCCCTTTTGGCCTCCTGATTGATCAGTTCTGCTTGTGAGGGACAAATTAGATTAACTTCAGTTGGCAATGATCTCTGTTGGATTATCTAATCCATTTCTCATTGTGGTGGGATGGATTTTATTATCCTTACATCAGCCCTGACTGATGGGTGTCTGGCCTCACCTGGCATATCACCAACAACAGAGATTCCACAGCCTCCATTGGCAGCCTGCTCCATTCACAAACATAAAGCTGCAAAATTCTTCCTAATATTTAATCTACATTTTTCCTGCTGCAGTCGATGCCTGTTACTTCTTGTCCTGCCTTCACTGACTAGTGAGAATAAATGTATTGTTGTCTGCATGACATCCCTTTAGCATATTAGCAGGTGGTTGTTGTCACAGTTTCAGGGTAACTGTACCTGTATTCCCCTCTGTGGTCCTTTGAGGCCACCACTTCAGGTGCAGGGGTTTTAAGGCTGCAGAGCTCCCAGCCTTGTACTGAGATATCCCAAGCAAGCCAGTCTGCCTAAAGGCCAGCATCTGTGCACTGCTTTCTCTCCGAAGGCTATGAACAGTGTTTTTCAAACTGTTACAAGTTACCACACAGCTCTTTCTAAGCAAGCATATTTATTCTTAGGGTAAAAGCATCACAGAGAAAACATATCAAAACAGTAAAAGTTCCTATGCAAATGCTAAAAGCTTACCAGAGGTCACCCAAAGTCTTTCCAATTCTTCTGCAAGGTTTGGGGCCCTTAGAGAGAAGGTCCTGCCCGTTTGCTAGATCAGAAGGAAAGCCCCAAGTCAGTTTAAATGCAGCCTTTTTATGCCAAAAGCCCTCTCTTTGTCTGTTGGTCTCTGGAAAACTCAGTTTGAACCAGTATATGCAGGCCTACCCATGGTTGGTACCTTTATGTAATCACCCCTCACTGTTTTTGGTTCTGGAGGAGCTGTGATAACCCCCCCACACACAGCTTGCCCCCCAGAGTGGCACACAATCCCTGCCTCACAGCGATACATAAACATAATATAACATGGTTCCCACAGATATTAATGTGCAGTTGCAATATCTGTCACAGTTGCCATGCACCCTCTCTGCATCTTTGCTTTCAGCCTGAACATATTCTCCATTTGCTTAACTTTTCCTTAGAGGTCTAATTTTCCCAGCTCTTTAATCAACCTTTGATCATTTTTGCTGCTCTCCTCTGAATTCTCTCCAGTTGCTGGCTATCTTGTCTAAAACATGCATCAGAAACCCCATTCTGGTGGAAACAACAAAAAGAGACCTTTGACCAATAACTTGGTACTGTCTAGTTGTGTTTTTTTAACTAATTACCATCTCTGTGTATTGTGCAGTTTTCAAAGCAGAAATAAACCCAAGAGACAGTCTTTTGAAAAAAAAACATTAGAGAGAAAATGGAGTGGAGATGTAAAGCGCAGAGAGGAAGAAATATTACGACTTTTCACCGTTATGACCCTGATTCAGCATGTGTTCACTTAAGTACAGGCTTAACTTTAAGTGCTTTGCTGATTAGGGGATGAGCATAAGCATGTGCTTAAAGTTAGGTATATATTTATGCACTCTACTGAATAGAGATGGGCTTAAACACATTGCTGAATGGGACAGACATAAGCATGTGAGTAACTGGATGAAATTCTGTGGCCTGTGATATATAAGAGGTCAGACTAGATGATCTAATGGTCCCTTCTGACCTTTGAATCCATGAATGTGTTTAAAGTTAAGCATGTGTTTAAGGACTTTGCTGAATGGGGGCCTATTTTTGAAGGGAGAGATTCTGACACCTTTAGTCATGCTGAGTAGAACCCATACTTCACAAGTGTCTCCACTGGCTTCTCGGAGACTGTGTGGGGAACAAGATACTACTCAATGTTAGGGCAGCAGAATCTGGCCCTTAATGACTGGTGGGTAGGCAGAGGCGGGGGATTGGAGCAGAGAGAGGTCTGGGGGACAGTGTCAGTTTCTAATAATTTATAAGATAAGTCCTGTTAATTATGGCTTTGTTGTGGCAGCTACACAGTGACACGTTTTGAACAGGGATGTGTAATCCAAGGAAGAGTAATATATGTCTATCCCATTCCCTTTACAATGGAGGGGGCCCTGGGAATTCAGTTTAAAACTTTTCCACCCGAATGAAGGGAGGATTTGGGTGATTTCTCTGTCTCTGGTGAAGTTCATTTCTTCTGTGGCCCCTGCTCAATTATCTCTGCCAGAGATTATTTAAAAATATATATTTAGGAAGAGCAACTGTGGATGGAATGAACCAAATTGCACCAAATGGCAGGGATTAAAATAACCAAACAACTCTTGCCCAAGAAAGGATGTCCCTTTATAACAGGGGTGGCCAACCTGAGCCAGAGAAGGAGCCAGAATTTACCAATGTACATTACCAAAGAGCCACAGTAATACATCAGCAGCCTCCCATCAGCTCCCCCGCCCCTCGCGCCTCCTGCCCACCGGCTGCCACCACTGATCAGCACCTCCCCATCCCTCACCGCACCTCCTGATCAGCTGTTTTGTGGCGTGCAGGAGGCTGGCAGGGAGGGGGCCGAGCGAGGGCATGGCAGGCTCAGGGGAGGGGGCAGGAAGGGGTGGAGTGGGGGCAGGGCCTATGGCAGAGCCAGAGATTGAGCAGTGAGCACCCCCCGGCACATTGGAAAGTTGGTGCCTGTAGCTCCAGCCCCCGAGTCGGTGCCTATACAAGAGCCGCATATTAACTTCTGAAGAGCCGCATGTGGCTCCAGAACCACAGGTTGGCCACCCATGCTTTATGAGGTCTTCATCCCCCAGCCCCNCTCCCTCACCGCACCTCCTGATCAGCTGTTTCATGGCATGCAGGAGGCTGGCAGGGAGGGGGCCGAGCGAGGGCACGGCAGGCTCAGGGGAGGGGGTGGGAAGGGGTGGAGTGGGGGCAGGGCCTATGGCAGAGCCAGAGGTTGAGCAGTGAGCACCCCCCCGGCACATTGGAAAGTTGGTGCCTGTAGCTCCAGCCCCAGAGTCGGTGCCTATACAAGAGCCGCATATTAACTTCTGAAGAGCCGCATGTGGCTCCAGAACCACAGGTTGGCCACCCCTGCTTTATGAGGTCTTCATCCCCCAGCCCCTCTTCATATTACATAGACTAATGCTGTGCCCTACCCTCAACAAACTGTTTATTTTTCAGGCACAATGTATAAACTTTTCTAACAAAGTGCGGTTTAATGTAAGTTTGTTGCCTCTTTTCCTTGGTTAGGATTCTGCGAAAGTGTTTTGCTGGAAGTGGGGAAAACAGATTCTGCAGTCTCTGAATCATTCTCTCTCTCTCTCTCTCTCTCTCTCACACACACACACACACACACACACACACACACACACACACACACACACACATTACATCATGGGCTAAGGAAGCAAATGTGTGTGGGAGTTGCCTGTTCACATGTTGGCAACACGGCCCAGTACATTTGTGGAGGACTGTTTTTGTGCTGACTCTATGACCAACACTAGGAAAGCATTACACAAACCCGGGAATCAGGCTGCCTGCTTTTTAGACTGCCCTTTCCACATGTTCCCATTCGTGCTAGCTGCCATAAACAAGCTGGTTTTCCTCGCAGTTGTACGTTTATTTTAAAGGGACAGCAGGGTGCATTTTTACACAGATCCACTGTATTGAATCCAGTGGGACTATTTGCATAGATGGAAATGGAAGCAGGGCTGCTTAGGTTTGTGTATAGTCCTCACCAGTCAACCTCAACAAGGAGTGAGGCCAAGGACAGAGAGGTTGTGTGGGAGAGGAATGGGTCACTGCCAGTGACTCATGTGAGGGAAACAGGGTTGCTAGTGGCACGAGCCAAATTGGACAGCAGGGTTGCCTATGGCCACGGGGAAGTGGGTGACAGGATTCCTAAGGCCCTGGAGGAAATGGATGGTGGAGTTTCTTGCAGCCCTGGCAGAAGCAGATGACAGGAAGTTGCATGACCTCAGTGGAGCTGGACATTGTGAGGGCCTCCCTTGGCCTGAGCTGAAGTGCTTTAACTGCTTTCAGCTTTGCCTCAAGCACTTACCCTTCCCTTCTTGTCCTTAATGGGCTGATAAAGAATGATGTTGGGCTGTATCGCTCAGGTAATGGCATTCTGTAAAACAAGGACGCCATCAGCAAAACCAGCGGGCACACACTTCTGTCCTGCTGCTCCACTTGGAGGAAATTTTGCATGGAATATTAAAAATAATAGATCTTTGTGCAGCGCCACTGCAGGAAAGAGTTTTACAGAAAAACAAAATTACCTAGGACAGTCTTTTTTTCCTGGGAAAATATTGTGCTTGATGTTTCATTAGCAAAGCTCTGAAGAGGGAGCTTTGTGGTAGTATCATATCATAGGCTTTTCAGGCATCGTCTACCCTACAAGGAAAACTGAGTTTTTTGTAACCCCGGGTTGTTGGTGGAGGACCTCTCCCATAACTTTTAGCCTAGTGGTTCAGTAAATTTAGCAAGCGTTTCATTTTGCAAATCCAAATTCAAAACCTTGGGCAAATCTTTTAATCTCCCCCCAGAGAATGTCTCAGTTTCCCCACGTACAAAATAATATTGTAATGCTGTTACCAACTCTTGGGACTTTATCGCACAATATTTGATGTTTTTATTAAAGCCCCAGCTTCTGGATTCAGGTGATTACATGAGAAACTCAACTTTCATTGTCATCAAAGTCAGTTTCTAGCCCACAGGTTTGCAGAGAAAAGCTTGAAAATGTGACCCCAGTGAACCCTAAATGCTCAAATACCAGAGGGCAAAGAAAAAGAAGCATTAATTTAACATTTTAAAGCCAATCTTTGCCCGATTCATGATTTTTGAATATTTGGGGTTGGCAACACTGTATCGTTTCCTTGCCCAGTGCTTTGAAGATGTAAATTGCTATATAAGTGCTGCTTTCTTCTTTAAAATATTACTTAATAATGTGTTTTGTTTTTCCCTCCCTTTTCTCAGGTATCAGACCTGTTCAAATAATGGACTGGTGGCAGGGTTCCAGAGCCAGTATTTTCCATCTGTGCTCGATCGGGAGTGGCAATTTTACTGCTGCCGCTACAGCCGGAGATGCCCATACTCCTGTAGGTGAGTTCCACAAGATTTACTACAGCCCAAATCTGCTCAGTTCTTGCTGCAAAGTGTTCAGAATTGTTGTCCTCCCAATGTAGCATAACTGACCACTGGGCCCGGGAAGTTCAGTGCCGTGTTGTCTTATGCATTGAGAAGAAGTTAGTTCTGTGTACCGAGGTGAAGCACGTATATTTCTGTTCTGGCCAAGCAGTATCACTTGGGGGTTGCATGGCTCAGGGGATTTGGGAACAGAGTAGGGAATTTTTCACCTCTAGTCACCTCACACAAACCATTCTCTGATTTTTTTGTAGTACATAGGCTGTTTGGGGGCCTTTGTGGAAATGAATTAGTGATCATAGTCCAAGGCCTGGTGAAGAGATGTCCGCATCTCAGAAAAGATCATCACAGTTGGCACTTGTTGGTCTCCTTGTTGGCAGTCTCATCAGGGAGGCTAAGGACTAACTGGGCCATGGGTACTGAGCTCCTCTGCTGCCCTAGATGTGGTCCTTCTAAAACAAGGAGAAAGTTTATTAGCAGGATATTAGAAGGCAAGCTTGTATTGCTCCTGCCTGCTCTGAGGTGAAACAGGGGACTTCAGTCTCCATGGTTGTTAATCCAGCATTTTTTTCACTGGCACACTAAATAATTCTCTTACACATTTTTTAAGGAAACAATGTGCGTATAGCTTTGTGACCAGAACTAGTTTTTGAAGTGCATTCTTCATTGAGATGCATGTGAGATGTTCACATGCCTGCAGGCCTTATTGTTTGGCTGGCTGGCTACCAACCAAATGCAACAGCAGTGCATTAATTTTCAGAATCCAATCTCCTTACAGCCAGGAGGGAAAGAAACTGCATTTTTTAAAGCCTAAGTAAAAGGAGCTATAGCAAAATCTGTAAATGCCCCTCTGTGACTTTCCCACTTTATGTGGTCTGCAGATGCTCTGCATTTGCAAATTGTACTGACAGACCAGCCAAGTCTCCAGCATGTGAGGGAGACTTTGTTTGGATCTCATTTTTAGGCAGATTTTAAAGTCTCCACCTCTTGTGAGGCAGGAATTTGTTGTGTGTGTTCCAATGAAACAGTTAAAATCATTTGTGTATATATATATATATATATATATATATATACAGTCAAATCACTTTCGTTCAAACAGTCTTGGTATTACCACTTGGCCACGCCCTGCAAATCTGAAGGCAGATTAGCACAAGATCTAAAATAATAGTCTTGGGTTCATCATGTCTTGTGGTTCTCTCCTACACTACACACAAGCCTGAAGACTGCCCATCTGTTTCAAAAAGACATGGCATTCTCCATTTCTTGTCGTCAGCTGTTGTGTAGTGTTTGTTGCACTGTTAAAGAGCAGCAATATTCCAATGCAGAAGTGGAAGCATTTTAAGGAGGGTTAAGTGCTTCCTCCATAAACGGGGTTAAATCCTGCTCGCAGATCCATGCAACAAATCTTGGCTCCTCTGTTCTACTCTCTGTGCTCAGATTCCCCAGTGGTTGGGTTAGAGATCCATTCATCTAAACAGAGCCGGACACAACAGTGGAGATCCACTGGGCAGATCTGACAAGATTTTGCTCACAGTTTGTTAAAGGTCTTTGGGATCCTCCAGGGGGACAGGGACATTATAAAGTCAGCTCTGCACTGTCTAACTTCTGCCTGACTCTGTGCTCTCATCTCTGGTCACTCACTCCAGGGTCCAGTTTGCTCTGTTCAAGCTACATGTCTAACCTCCTGCTTTCATGTCCTTCTTCCAGTCTTGTGCCATTTCCCATGTGGCTCCCTCAGCCTGGCACCCCTCCCTGGCCCAGTGTGTCATGCCCACTGACACTCTCCTCCTTAAAGTCCCTCCTTAAAACATGTTTCTTCCAAGTGGCCTACAACCCCTAGTCCTCCCCTCAAAGTAGTGTTAGCCAGACAGATACAAGGTATAGTAGTAGAAGAACCCTACTGAACCACTGCAAGGGCCTTGGACATTGATGTACTTCGATACCTCCTGTACTCTGCCTGTAGCACACAATAGTTTAGTCTCCCGAGGGCTGTAATACTTAGGTCTAATTCTGGTTGTTGGCTTTGTGTGGGGGTGGCTAGGTGGGGTTTAGTGGTCTGTGCTATACAGGAGGTCATGATCCGGTGGCCTGTGGCTAGGCAGGTATACCCTGTCACCTCTTTGGGGGGAGTTATGGCCCTGCGGTCAAGTTAATTGGGGTGCCTTTCCATGCAGGGCAGTGTGGCCTAGTGGCCAGAGTTGAGAGGGCTGTCCTCCTGTGCAGGGTGGTAGGGCCTAATGGCAAGAGTCAGTGGGCCCATGCTTTGGTGCAGGGCAGCACAGCCTAATGGCCAAAAAGCGGGGTGGGCCACCACCCATGTTTGGGTTGGCAGCTTGGGCAGGTGGACCCTGGCCCTCCCTACTCCACTAAGGCCCTATCAGCAGTGAGAGTATCCGCCACTGGGTCAGCACAGGAGTGCTGCCAGCTTTTTTGCCGCCCTAGGCAGCGGAAGGTCCCGCCCCCCCAAATGCCGCCCCCGACAGAGGCGGCGGAAGGTCCCGCCCCCAAATGTTAGTGCTCTAGGCGACCGCCTAGGTCGCCTAATGGGTTGCGCCAGCCCTGGGTCAGCAGGGATCTGTCCAAAACACACTGACTGTGTTCCCGGTTCCACAACCGGATCAATGTCTGCTCCAGAGTCCGCAGGCCCTTTTCTTCTCTGGGGTACTTGGCCGGCGCAGCTCCTGATGACTCCATCTCATGGGCTCCCATGGCTAGCCAGGTATTCTCCTGGGTCTTGGCATGCCTGGCCTCTGCAGTCTGGGGCTCCGACAGCTCCTGGACAGGAACCCGCAACACACATTGTCTTCTCAGTGGTCAGAGCAGACTGAGCTGGGCTGCTCCCTTTTATAATGTGGTTCCAGTTGGAGCATGCCCAGCAGAGGAGAGGGGGCCTGGCTTCCTCAGCCCACAGCGTAGGGTTAACCTCTTCTTGCCCAACACAGGGCAGGTATACCCCCTCACCTGACTCATTCTGGTCTTGCACTCTGTGATTCCAACAGAAAATATGAAACTAATAAGACCCTGCTAAACTTCACTGCTCAGCACTTGTTTTTCCTTTACTTCTCATCCACCAGCCATTAGCTATACATGGTCTATTTAGATGCAGGGACCATGTCTTCTGAATTATCCATGAAGCATCACACCCACTGTTGGAGCTACTTAAGTAATAATGATAATGCAAGATTAATTATTTATTTCAATACCTGTCCAATTCTGATAACATCTCTCTCTCTCTTCCCCCCCACCTCTCTCTCTCTCTCTCTCTCTCTCTCTCTCTCTCTGTCAGAGTCTCCCAGACTGTGGCCTAGTCTGTGGAACAATTTCTGGTTGTCTGTGGAGAACTAGCTGTTCACATGGTGCTGGCTCCTCCTTCTTGCTTCCAGCTGCTCAATTGCATTAAAAGGCATGTACCAATACAGGCATATTTTCCTAATATTACTTTTCCATGTATGCAGTTACTGTAGTTGTCCCATGGACAATGTGTGAGCCACAAGAAAATGAGGTTCACACTACCAAAATGTTTGCGAATCCCTGATTTACTCTCATCTAAATCAAAACGAGCCCTTCACTGTGGTATCTGAGTACAGGGAGATTTCTAAGGAAAACTAATAGGAGCCAGAGATTCACAGAGTAGTTTGAGAATTAAGATTTTCTTATCTCATTTGTCTGACCCCCTTTCCCACTCAAAATGTTTTCATGCCCGTTTTTGCATCTTCTCTTGCAAATCTATAAGCAATATACTATCACTCATATTTTGGGTTTCACTTTAGACTGCATATGTGTTTCACCTGAAGGAGAAAATGATCAATTATCCTACCCCAATGCTCCTCATGAAATGAAAAGTTCCTTCCTAAGAGACAGAGTCTTCCCAATATACAGTGGGCCGGCACACAACTTGTTAGAATCTTTCCAACTTCTCAGCTTAAATATAAAGTTCATTTACCTTTCACTTCTTCGGATTATATATACTACTTCTTAGAATACTTTTTAAAGGCACCATTATATAACTAAGACCCATGCTTAAGTGCTTTGCTGAACAGGGGTGGACTTAAGCACATGCTTAACATTGAACATATGTTCTCAGCACTAACTCCCAGGGAAACTCCTTTATACGCACCCCTTTGCAAGCTACAACAGTAGCCTGTTCCAGTCTCAGATTTTTGAACTTGATATTTTTTGGGAGTTCTTGTTTTTTTCCTACCATGATAAGCCTTGTTCTTGAATTCCATGGATTTCTACCATACCGAAGATTGTTAAATTAATTACAGGAGAGGGAAAAAACACAATACTTTACCTGCCCGGGGAAATGCTACAAAAGTAAAATATGTCTGGTGGTGGGAGACCAGGTGTCCGCCATCTCTCTGGAAGGAACCAAATGTAATCTAATTGGAAAGGCAACAAATCCCTTGCAGATGTGGACACGTCATTACTAAATAACCCCATTAGACCTCATATTTTTCTTTTCGTATGGTAATTGAAAAGCTTGACTCGATGCTCTCAAAAGCAAACACATGTCACCGGAGCAGTCGAAAGTCTGCACAGACTGTTTATGATTGTTTCCCTTCTCCAAACAACCAGCATTGTCGAGTGCCAGAAGGTCTGGCTTGCGCTGTGGCTGCTTTCTCTCTCAGTTAGATTGTCCAGGCAACTACACCATTTTCCAAGCGTTTACAGTTTATTGGCCCTAAAGGAAGTGTCTGTTTCCTTTACTCAAGCTGCCATCAAAACCATATTATAATCCATGGGAGCTTTAACTGGCACCTCTGAGATTATGAGCAGTGCAGTTACAGAGTCAGAAAAGTAACTGCAGAATTGGAAACCCACATTTACACTCTCAATACCTTCTGGTTGAATGTGGTCATTTTAAGGCAAAAGTGAAGTTTTGTTGCTGACATATACCCCAGGGAATACAACCCGACAAATTCAGTCTCCATGGCTATCAGTTAGCCACCTTGCAAGAGATCCTAATTCATTTAATGTTGAAAAACTACCTAACGCTATTTCAGTCCTTCCCCTTTGCAAAATGGACAGCAGCTCCCAGATCACAGAGATTTGCATCCTGCCAGCATCTACAGGCCTTCAGCTGAGATTGTGGCGCGTTGTGTTGGACACTGTGCATACACATGATAAGACATGGTTCCTGCACCAAAGAATTTATAGTCTAACTAGACAAGAGAGGGGAAGGAGAGGTGAAGTGATTTGCCTACGGCCACTCAGCAGAACTGGGGATACAGCCCAGGACTCCTGATGCCCAGTCCAGTGTTCCAACCATGCTGCCCCCATAAAAGGCTCACTGCCTTTGCAGCAGCTCCAGGCACCTTAGCAGCATTCCTCACTTGGGGCTCTACTAAAATCATGCGCTAGGCTAGAGCCTCTCCTGAAGCATTACTAAAAGGAGACCTCCCTTCTCTTTTCAACACAGGCTGCTTGCTAGGAGGGGATACCCATAATTCCCAACTCCAAAAGTATGAAAATCTTCCTCTCTGTTAAACAAACAATTAACTCCCATGTGCTGCAAACATGCCACAGGAAGCCATCACCACCGGTAATACAAAATTCCCCTTAGCGAAACCACATTCTTTACGCAACTACAAACGGCACCTGAAGCAACATGGCCACCCGTGGGCCACTGCTTATCCCGAGAGATCACAGGTATAAGGTCAAAGTTCATGTGCCCTCATAGAATATAAGGCCCCAACTTCTGGTCACGGCTCCATTGGAGGAAGTGCAGCATGATGATGAGGAAAGACCAGGTTAAAGAGCAGCTTCTCATCTCACTGACCATATGGTTGTACAATAAATCTGCAATTTACAAGCAAGATAAGGCATCGTTAGCAATACAGCCACTATTGGGGAGGGGGGAAGGGGCGCAGTGGATAGAGCTGTAGAGTGTGAGTCAAGGACATAAGGACATAAGAACGGCCATACTGGGTCAGACCAAAGGTCCATCTAGCCCAGTAACCTGTATTCCGACAGTGGCCAATGCCAAGTGCCCCAGAGGGAATGAACAGAACAGGTAATCATCAAGTGATCCATCCCCTGTCGCCCATTCCCAGCTTCTGGCAAACAGAGGCTAGGGACACCATCCCTACCCATCCTGGCTAATAGCCATTGATGGACCTATCCTCCATGAATTTATCTAGTTCTTTTTTGAACCCTGTTGTAGTCTTGGCCTTCACAACGTCCTCTGGCAAGGAGTTCCACTAGTTTAATTGTGTGTTTTGTGAAAAAATACTTCCTTTTGTTTGTTTTAAACCTGCTGCCAATTAATTTCATTTGGTGATCTCTAGTTCTTGTGTTGTGAGAAGGAGTAAATAACACTTCCTTATCTACTTTCTCTACACCAGTCATGATTTTATAGACCTCTATCATATCCCCCCTTAGTCATCTTTTTTCCAAGCTGAAAAGTCCCAGTTTTATTAATCTCTCCTCATATGGCAGATGCTCCATACCCCTAATCATTTTTGTTGCCCTTTTCTGAACCTTTTCCAATTCTAATATATCTTTTTTGAGATGGGGTGACCACATCTGCACACAGTATTCAAGATGTGGGCGTACCATGGATTTATATAGAGGCAATATGATATTTTCTGTCTTATTATCTATCCCTTTCTTAATGATTCCCAATATTCTGTTAGCTTTTTTGACTGCCGCTGCACGCTGAGTGGATGTTTTCAGAGAACTATCCACAATGACTCCAAGATCTTTTTCTTGAGTGGTAACAGCTAATTTAGACCCCATCATTTTATATGTATAGTTGGAATTGTGTTTTCCAATGTGCATTACTTTGCATTTATCAACATTGAATTTCATCTGCCCAGTCACCCAGTTTTGAGAGATTCTTTTGTAGCTCTTCACAGTCTGCCTCAGACTTAACTATCTTGTGTAGTTTTGTATCATCTGCAAATTTTTCCACCTCACTGGGTACCCCTTTTTCCAGATCATTTATGAATATGTTGAATAGAACTGGACCCAGTACAGACTCCTGGGGGACACCACTATTTTCCTGTCTCCATTCTGAAAACTGATCATTTATTCCTTCCCTTTGTTTCCTATCTTTTACCAATCCATGAGAGGACCTTCCCTCTTATCCCATGACTGCTTACTTTGTTTAAGAGCCTTTGGTGAGGCACCTTGTCAAAGGCTTTCTGAAAATCTAAATACACTATATCCACTGGATCCCCCTTGTCCACATGCTTGTTGACCCCCTCAAACAATTCTAGTAGATTGGTGAGGCATGATTTTCCTTTACAAAAACCACGTTAACTATTCCCCAACAAATTATGTTCATCTATGTGTCTGACAATTTTGTTCTTTACTATAGTTACAACCAGTTTGCCCAGTACTGAAGTCAGGCTTACTGGCCGGTAATTGCCAGGGTCATCTCTGGAGCCCTTTTTAAAAATTGGCATCACATTAGCTATCCTCAGTCATTTGGTACAGACGCTGATTTAAATGATAGGTTACAGACTACAGTTAGCAGTCCTGCAATTTCACATTTGAGTTNGGTAATTGCCAGGGTCACCTCTGGAGCTCTTTTTAAAAATTGGCATCACATTAGCTATCCTCAGTCATTTGGTACAGAAGCTGATTTAAATGATAGGTTACAGACTACAGTTAGCAGTCCTGCAATTTCACATTTGAGTTCCTTCAGAACTCTTGGATGAATACCATCTGGTCCTGGTGACTTATTACTGTTTAGTTTATCAATTTGTTCCAAAACCTCCTCTAATGACACCTCAATCTGGAACAGTTCCTCAGATTTGTCACCTAAAAAGAATGGCTCATGTTTGGGAATTTGCCTCACATCCTCAACCGTGAAGACCGATGCAAATAATTCATTTAGTTTCTCCGCAATGGCCTTATCCTCCTTGAGTGCTCGTTTAGCACCTCAATCGTCCAGTGGCCCCACTGGTTGTTTAGCAGGCTTCCTGCTTCTGATGTACTTAAAAAATTTTTTGCTATTACTTTTTGAGTCTTTGGCTAGCTATTCTTCAAATTCTTTTTTGGCCTTCCTAATTATATTTTTACACTTTATTTGCCAGTGTTTATGCTCTTTTCTATTTTCCTCATTAGGATTTATCTTCCACTTTTTAAAGGATGCCTTTTTGCCTCTCACTGCTTCTCTTACTTTGTTGTTTAGCCACGGTGGCTCTTTTTTGGTTCTCTTACTATGTTTTTTAATTTGAGGTATACATTTAAGTTGAGCCTTTATTATGGTGTCTTTTAAAAGTTTCCGTGCAGCTTGCAGGGATTTTACTTTTGGCGCTGTACCTTTTAATTTCTGTTTAACGAACCTCCTCATTTTTGTGTAGTTCCCCTTTCAGAAATTAAATGCTACAGTGTTGGGCTGCTGTGGCGTTTTCCCTGCAACAGGGATGTTAAATTTAATTATATTATGGTCACTATTACCAAGCGGTCCAGCTACATTCACCTCGTGCACCTGATCCTGTGCTCCACTTAGGACTAAATCAAGAATTGGCTCTCGTCTTGTGGGTTCCAGGACTAACTGCTCCAAGAAGCAGTCATTTAAGGTGTCAAGAAACTTTATCTCTGCATCCCATCCTGAGGTGATATGTACCCAGTCACTATGGGGATAGTTGAAATCCCCCATTGTTATTGAGTTTTTATTTTAATAGCCTTTCTAATCTCCCTGAGCATTTCACAGTCACTATCACCATCCTGGTCAGGTGGTCGGTAATATATCCCTACTGCTATATTCTTATTATTCGAGCATGGAATTACTATCCATAGAGATTCTATGGTACAGTTTGGTTCAGTTAAGATTTTTACTTCATTTGATTCTATGCTTTCTTTCATATATAGTGCCACTCCCCCACCAGCATGACCTGTTCTGTCATTCTGATATATTTTGTACCCTGGTATTACTGTGTTCCATTGATTATTCTCATTCTACTAAGTTTCTGTGATGCCTATTATATCAATATCCTCATTTAATATGAGGCACTCTAGTTCACCCATCTTATTGTAAGCAGAGTCAGGATGAGCTCTACCCTGACATCTGGTGGTGAATTATGGGGAGTGTGGAAAAGAACTTCAGGGGCTGATCTCATTTGCATAGGCACACCCACTCCGCCTAGCATGAGCCTACAGCAGCCCAAAATGGTAAATTTGGCTGTTGTAGGATCCCCAGTTTCTCTGTTATTGGGGCAGGAAGAATAAAGTGTTGTTACCCTGGTTATGTGAATCAAGGCCAGTGAACTGTTGTATNGCCCACTACTAATACCTGTCTCTTCCTAATAACTGGAGTTCCCTCCCCCGGAGAGGTAACCTCAGTGCGAGAGGATACCCCAACATGATCTGGAAGGAGGGGCCCAACTATGGGATCGTTTCCCTCTGCTCCAGTTGGATGTTCTCCTTCCCTGAGACTTTCATCCTCCTCAACAGCACAGAGGCTGTCAGACTGGGGATGGGATTGTTCTATTGTGTCTCAGAAAGTCTCATCTATGTACCTCTCTGTCTCCCTTAGCTTCTCCAGCTCAGCCACCCTGGTTTCCAAAGTCCGTACGTGGTCTCTGAGGGCCCGGCGCTCCTTGCACCGAATGCACACATATGCCACCTGCCCATAGGGCAGGTAATCATACATGCTGCATTGGGTGCAATAAACTGGATAGCCCCCACTCTGTAGCTGCACTTCTGCCTGCACTCTCTTTTACTCCTGAAGTTAGTTCCTTTGCTGAAGTTTTGTTTTTATCAGGAGGTGTTTTTTGCCTTAAGTTTAAAGAAGTTTAAGGAATGGTAAGTGTCTCTAGCCCCCTTTCACACTCCCCCTCTGTAAACTCCCTTGCAAAACTCCCCTGTTAGCCGCTTCTGTTCGCTAGCTCCTCTGGTCACTTAGGAGCAGGCTTTTCAAAGGATTTTAAAGGACCCTCGCTTATATTCCCTGCTTATATTAACTGACTCTGCCATGAAATCTCTTTGTGAGTTTAGATGAGTCTTTTAAATTCTCTTGGCCTAATTTTCAAAGATGCTGAGCACCTGCAGCTCCCATTGACTTTGCTGGGTTTGTGGGTGCTCAGTACTTCTGAAAATCAGGCCACCACTGCCACAGTTTCCTCATCTGTAAAATAGACATAATGCTACTGACCCACCTTGCTAAACTGCTCTGAGATCGTGGATGAGACATGCTACTAATTATTGTTTATTATTACAGACCTCTCCCTGGGTTGAATAAAATAATGTTACCTGTATTATTAACCTCTTATGCATTTATTCTTCCCCAGGGAGAACAAAATCCTACTTCCAAACTAAAATACAAATCCTGTTAAAGATGCAGAGCCTTTAAACACATCTTTTATGCAACACATATCCTGACCCACCCTAAGACTTGTAGAATTTAAGTCACGATACACCAAAAACAAACAAACAAAACCAAACAAAACTCTAGGAAAAATCTACGTGCCAACATGAAGGACAACGAGAAAATCCATTACAAAATATATATTAATGTACTCCTGCCAAGCTCCACACACACACAAACTGACGCCTGCTTTTCTTTTGTGCATTTCTACATTTGAACCCAGTCCTGGAGACGGATTCCACCCCCCCATCAGCTGAACAAGCACAACCAGGACAGTGGAACTTTCAAGTTTCACCCCCAGGGGTGTGCTCTGCTCCGCTAATGTGCCTCAACACTGACTGAAAAGGACATGGTAGTTCACATTTATATCCTTGGCCTTGCTTCTGAGACTGCTGCCAAGAAGCAGTGATGCAGACACCTGTTCACTAGGACCTGGACTGAGACCACCGAGTTATTCCACATAGGCCATTGTACAACATTTAGATGGTAATAACTTAGATTCACTACCAGCCTGGTCTGGACTTGAAGTAGCAACCTCCAGCAGTGGTGAAAGGCTCCATATCCATTACCAATCACATAAGCCAGTCAGCTCAGTTGAAGAGATTTTTAGCCATTTACGTACATGACATCTCTGTTTCTGGGAGAAAGACCTGGGTATTGAAAAGGACCAGTAGTAACATGCAGAGCATGATCTCTCTGTGTTTTGGCTCCCAAACTCCAAAAAAGGGGTGAAAGACAAAGGGAGGATAATAGCACACTGCCCAGCAATAGGATTAATTATTTGCATCTCTCTCTAAAGGATAGCACGCAATCAGGCTGACCTTGAGACATATAGGCTTACGGGAAGAGTTACATAAACGAGCACAGCTAACGTCAAAGAAAATAGAATTAGACAGACAGACCACAAAGACCTAAGTGAACTTGAACCATGCTGTCCTAGCCCTATTTATAGCATTCCTCTCCAGAACAAAAGGGGCTCAGGAGCATCTGTATTCATAATAAAGCAAAACTTGAAGGCTCCAGTCTACATCCCATTAGTTTTGGTAGACTCATGGAATCGATGGTAGGGGCTTGATTCTCATTTACTCCATTCCCATATTTGGGGCAGGAAGTGTGGAAGGGGGAAGGGCAACGGTAGCTTTAGATGACCTTTGCACTCCCCACATTCTGATGTGGTGCAAGGGCCTGCCTAGCCCATAGTGTAAGTTAGAGCAGCCTCAGGGATGTTCTGTCTTTCACTCAGCTTCCCATGGCCAGTTATGGACTCTGGGTGTAGAGAGTAGTTATTATGTGGTGTGTTGTGGCCTCGCCACTGACGTGCCCATTCTACCTCCTATACTGGAGCCTGGGAACAGGGACAGTATTGTGCTCTTATTCCAGCTCTAACCAGCTGGGGAGACCTCCTGCACGGGGATATCCTCATCGGGTTGTTTACATCTACTCAGGGGCTCTTTTATACTGCTAGAGTGGCTTACTGTAAGAGTACTTACTGTAAGTGAAAATCAGGCCCTAGATAAGATAGTAACATAAATAGTCAAACTGATTTGCCCATGCTGCGAAGTCTCTGATGTTGCTTAAAATAATACAAATTTAGGGCTTCTGATTTTTGGTTTTAGCCAATAAATACTGATAAAACACCCCTGACACAAAAAGAGAAAAAATAAAAAATGGGTATTTATCCAGTAAACACCAAACTCCCCATCCTGAAATGATGGTATCTAAGAGCTTATCTACACAGAGCAGGAATGCAGACTATGAGGGTGTGATTTTGAAAGTGCACTAACGTGTTGCGCATTAATTCCTCTGAGTAAACCTCACTGGTGTGCACTAAAGGTTCCCTTGTGTGCTTTAACATAGTTCTGTTGGAACCTTTCAGAGAGATTACTTATTACAGCATGTACTACTGTAACGAGTAACATATGGATAGGATAGGAGGTGGAATGGGCATGTCAGGGCCAAGGCCAGAGCGCGCTACACATGACTATTCTCTACTGCCAGGGTCCATAATGGGCCAGGAGAAGCTCAGTGCAAGATAGAGCATTGGTGCAAGATACATTAGAATTGGAAAAGGTACAGAGAAGGTCAACAAAAATTATTAGGGGTACGGAGGAGATGGCATGGGATGGATAACTCAATAATTGCCCTGTTCCGTTCATTCCCTCTTGGAAGACCGGATACTGGGCTAGATGCACCATTGGTCTGACCCAGTATGGCTGTTCTTATGGTCTTATGTGATGTACATTGCTTATTACAGTACATTCAAAGAGAAAGCCCTAAAAATCCCCAATTTTGGGACATCTACATAAAACTCAAAAATTGCTAAAAATTCCCTGCCAATGATATTAATAAACCCTGAAAAACAGAAGCCCTAGACATATATTTTAAGAGCGTGAAGGCAGATGTGTCCAAAGCAGAAATAATATAGTGCCAGCTATCAATCACAATAATACTCCAACTGAGTTTGCCTCAGTTTAGAGGGTCGCAAGTTATATCGCAAACATAGTCTAAGACAAGCTGCTATCTCACTTGGGAACGACTGAAAAGAGATTTTGCCACGTACGCTGCACTCGTATTTGGGATGGATCCGTGTTCATGTCGCACTCCCTGTCAGTACCTGGCCCAAGCTGGGGAAGCTAATGATCCAACCAGCGGACCAAATTCGGCGATGAATCCTAGTCACCTGAGTAGGATTGCCAATTTCTAATCGTACAAAACCAAACACCCATACCCCGCCCCTGCCCCGCCCCTTCTCTGAGGCCTCGCCCCTGCTCGCTCCATCCCGCCTCCCAACATTGCTCACTCTCCCCCACCCACACTCACTTTCACCAGGCTGGGGTTGGGGACTGGGACGGGGGTGAGGGCTCTGGCTGGGGGTGCAGGCTCTGGGGTGGGGCTGGGGATGAGGGGTTTGGGGTTCAGGAGGGGGCTCCGGGCTGGGGCAGGGGGTTGGAGTTTGAGGGGGGTTGCGGGGTGTGAGCTCCAGGAGGGAGTTTGGGAGCAGGAGGGGACTCCGGGCTGGGGCAGGGGGTTGGGGTGCGGGGTTCTGGTGGCGCTTACTGCAGCTCCCAGGAAGCAGCTGCCAGGTCCCTGAGGCCACTAGGTGCATCAGTGAGGCTCTGTGCACTGTGGCTGCCCTTGCACCTGCAGTGTGCCGCCACCCCGCAGCTCCCATTGGTCGCAGTTCCCAGCCAATGGGAGCTGCTCAGCCGGCACTCAGGGTGTGGACAACGCATGGAGCCTTCCTGGCCGCCCATTCGCATAAGGGCCGCAGGGACCTGGTGGCTGCTTCCGGGAGCCACGCAGAGCTAGGGCAGGCAAAGAGTCTGCCTTAACCCCAGGCCCCTACTGTACCACCGACTGGACTTTTAACGGCCTGGTCAGCAGCGCCAACCGGAGCCGCTAGGGTCACTTTTCAACCGGGCGTTCAGGTCGAAAACCAGATGCCTGGCAACCCAACACTTGAGGCACATTGTGCATACGCTAAGAAGACAACTCTGGGCCTGATCCAGATCTCTCCAGGGACTTCAGCGGGAGTTGGATTGAGGTCTATCGCCCAAATCCTCTCATCCACAGAGGACATCTCTGTCTCCTTCCTTCTATCAGAAAACCCAGCTCAGTATCATCCATTCCCCTGGCTGTGTTATTTCTCCCTTCAGACAGGTGTTCTGTTCAGTTGTCTGCAGCAGTTGCCTGTATCAGTGATGAAATGTTGTTGTATGTGGATCATCACTTAACAACACAGCACCACAGAGACTGGGTTGATCGCCAGCCCCGCTGACACGGATGCTGTTACACAGACCTGATCCCACACTTCTCAGATAAGACCAGGCAGTGTTGCACTCATGCTGCAATCACTAATTTGTTTGATGATGGTGTATGGTTAGGGGATAGGTGGCAGAAGAATGCCTGTGGGGTAAAAAGGAATCAGCTCCTGATGCCTTTAAGGTCTTAAACAGCAGCATCAGAATTCTAACCTGATTCTTATTTTCATTTGCCCGGCAATAATATTTTGCTAACTGTGATGTTGCACTGGATGGTCTTTTCCTTTCATTTTCAAGAGCAGCAAATGACCTGTAATTAAGTCACATCTGCTATGTACAGAGAAAATAAACAGCTCAATAGTATGGTAAACAAAGTAATGTAAAATGCATTTAATTATACAGCCATTGGTGGTAATTTCAGAGAATTTTCACAGCAACAGTTCTGGTATAAAGCAGCCTAAGATAATATGTAAATATGATCTTTTTGAAAAATCAGATACATTTGCCTTAAAATATTCTTTCAGTTTCTGATAGTTCCCATAGTCACAGGTTAGGGCCCTGATTCACCAAAACACTTAAGCATGTAATTAATTTTTAACATGTAAGTAATCCCAATAATACTATCCCTATTCAGCAGAACATTCAAGGATGTGCTTAAATCCCATTGACTTTAATAGGCTTCACGTGCATAGTTGAGTGCTTTGCTGAATAGGGAGGGGGCTATTTGTGTGTGTAAGAATGTCCTTAAGGACTTTGCTGAATTGGGGCCTAGATCAGGGAACTGGGAGTTAGAACTCCTGGGGTGAAGTCCTGCTCCTATTAAAGTCACAGAGATAGTTTTGCAATTGACTTCGATGGGGACAGAATTTCCTCCTGAAACCTGATTCATCACTGTGTTACTCCAGATTCATGTTGATATAACTCAATTTACACCTGCATAAACCCAGTGATAAATCCAGCCTCTTGTCTCCATTGCCAACCTCCACCAGAGTCTTGATGGATGACCTTGGGCAAGCTGCCTACCTTCTCTGTGCCTCTATTTATTCATCTGTAAAATGGGAATAATACTACTTGCCTACTTCCCAGGAGGGTTGCTTGTAACTATTATTTAATTAATGTTTGCAGAAGCACTTTGAGATCCATGGATAAATTACACTGTACACATTTAATCCAGATCATTCTCTCTCATAGCCTGAATACAAATCAGGAGGAAAGAGAAGAAAGAGGAACACAATAGCTGTTATGTTCATACATATAAGTCATAAATGGAGACATGGTTGTATTTATTTGACTTGGAAATATTTAGGACACTTTGCTGTAGTAAACCAAACAAACTGATACTAGGAAAGTGAAAATACTTGCAACAGAAACAGAAGAAATAGACAGGCATTATATTCTTGTTCAGATAGCAGCAACTCTGGGAGAAAGGCAATGTTTAAAAATCAGACCTGCTCTACACAAGCTAAATTCTTTGTAATTCCCCAAAGGATTCCAAGAACAAATTGCATGCAAGAGAAACAAAACCATGTTATGTGTAGGACTCTGCATTATTATGTTGTCAATGGATAAGAACTTTCAAAGAGTAAAGACTTTCAAAGAAATAGAGGTGAAGATTCTGGCACTTGATCTGCACTCAGTCAATTCTATTTCATTCCTCGTTTATTCCAAAAGGTAAATTGTGTTTTCTTTTCCCTTGACAAAGTATGACAACAGAACAGCCAGGACACTATGGAGAAGATATGGACATGATGATGTACACTTATGATCATTACATCCGGGGAGCAACTACTACTTTCTCTGCTGTGGACAGGTTTGCTTTTTGCTTTGTGTTGTTATTGGAAGTGGGAGAAAAAGTGGGTATTTCCCCCCCATCTGGAATATAGGATTGCCATACTGGATCAAATGATGGTCCATCAAATGCACTATCCCTCATCTGGGTAAGTCCATCATGCACCTGGGTAATTTTTATGGGCTGTACATGGGGGAGGGGAGGAATACCCCCCTATCCCCAGTGGTAATCAGCTTAGATGAGATTTGATTAGTAGGCATAGCTACAAGCGTTATTAGCAGTGGGCCTCAGCCAAAAAGTTCACATGTGGATCTGCGCTCCCCCCAGATTTACTCGTGTTTGGATCTAGAGTTTTGGCTCTGGCCTAGCTCTGGATACTGGAAGGACAGAGGGGCTCATTTCAGCCCACCCTTCATGAAGGCAACTGGGGAGACAGCAGGTGTGTAGAGCACTTGGCGTTTCCCTCAGGCCCCACAGGACTGCCAAATGCTGCACACTGTGTGCGGAGAGGTGGAGACACATCTACTGCTCCTTCTGCTCACTTGCATGCTCAGTCTGTGTGTGCCACACTGCATCAGCTGCAGGTGATCCACATCAGATGTATGCTGCTTCCTGACAAATTAGAAGCCCCTTTCAGGGTGGAGTCCTGAAGGATACAATGCCCTCAATCCCCTTACACTGGCATCAATTGCCATAGCCACAGAGCTCCTGAAGACTGCATTTTGCCATCTTTAGCTTGATTAAGGTAGACAGTTGCTAGGTGCTATCATTGGGGTACAAGGAGAAGAGGACTGGGACTCCCCTTCCACTCCCAACCCCGAAACCCTGTCATAACAGTAGATATATCCCCTCTGAAACCTCACAGCAGTCCTAATATAACACCACCCCCAGCTTTTATATATGGTGAGTGTATGATTATTTTCTCTGACCCAGTGAGTAGAGCCTAGTGCTGGTGGCTGGCTGCTGGTTGGAACTCCTTTAAGCAGTGTGCCAACAGGGACAGATCATTGGTCTGACCCTGTACAGTAATTTCCATATTCTTATAGACATGACTTCAGATTATTCCCCATGCCTGAAACCAATTCTTATAATTTACAGTCATGTAAAAGGGACTATGATAAATGAAGTGGAGGGAGGGTAGCTCCCTTTAATGGATACCCATCAGCCTTGACAGGGACTAAAATGCCTGTGTTTGTGGACATTCAGGGAACTGACATTAACAATTTGAGGGGATTTCAATTACATGTTTTTTCCATATGCAAAGAGCAACACTATATATTCAGTCTAAAATTGTTTTCCTTTGTCTAAAATAAAAGTAAGGAAAAAAAATAACAGAAAGGAACAAAAGTAAAGTCTTCATGAGAGAAGACAGACAGTACAGTATGTGCATCTCCTCTGTTCAGGGTGATGCATAAATACACGAGTTATGCACACAGGGAGAGTTCTTGGTAATTTAAAGGTGCAGAATATAGAAAGCAAAGGCACAACATCTTAGCTACATACACAATCATAATGTGACTTTATAGCCCCATCCCTTCAATAACTTAAAAGTGGATTGGGCCAAACACTGATGAATATTCTGTACCATAGATCAAGCTGGTTCATTAGTGTAAGAACCCATTCACAAACAGCTTGATGAATCAGAAGCTGAGTTTCAGGCAGAAGGACGCACAGAAAAGGGAAACCCTATTAATCTACTGCGGATTTGGATGGGGGTCTGCAAAAGCGGACTGTAGAACCCGTGGTGTTTCATAAGGCCCAATATGGAGTGGTTTAAAATAGAGAATTTGACCTATAATGGGCCTGATTCTTCCACCCCTTTGATGCAACGTAAATGCAGAATAACTTCACTGAAATCAACAGTGACACTGATATAAAACAAGGCGTAAGTGAGCAGCTTCAGGCCCTGTAGTTTGAAGCATGCTGCAAAGTCAGGCACAGAGAATTAAGGGTAATGAAATATAACACCGATTCCTTTCCAGAGAATGAGTTAATTACTTTGTATTAATCATGCCAGACCATTATTTATCATTAGCATTCGTTACCGCCTTATGAGCAGGGCTCTGTGTACAATGAGATTATACAGGCATGCAAATGGATATCATTGGTCTGTTTTTGAAATTGCTGCATTATTGTGCTCCAAAATCGTCACCTTAAAATAAATTCTCTCTCTAGCCATCATGGTTGCAGAGATAACCTTCAAAATGTGAACCTAATGTAGAACAATGCAGTGCCCTGTTAACTATTTCACTGCTGGATATTTTAGCAGCGACACCAAGCCAATTTGCTAACCCACCATTATGGGCAGGGGCGGCTCCAGGCACCAGCGCAGCAAGCGTGTGCCTGGGGTGGCAAGCCACGGGGGGGCGGCCTGCCAGTCGCTGTGAGAGTGGCAGTCAGGCAGCCTTCGCCGGTCCCGCGGCTTTGGCGGCAATTTGACGGCGGGTACGCCGAAGGCGTGGGACCGGCAGATCACCCGCAGAAACGCCACCAAAGGCCGCCTGACTGCCGTGCTTGGGGCAAAAAACATAGCGCCGCCCCTGATTATGGGATACCGTTGTAGATACTGAGTTGGGGTGTACTGAGGCAGCCAGTTGTTGCCAAGAGTGGCTGGCGAGAGGAGAATTAGGCGTTCAAACACTTTTCCTGCCCACCCAAATTTACAGCGGGAGGAAAAGAAGAGATGCCTTGGCCACAGTGACCTTCCCAGCTCCCTGGCAGCAAACCAGGGACTCCCCCTGGCCAGGGTTGTCAGCACAATGCCACGGGAGTTGTGGATTTGCAGAAATTATAATAAATTCCCAGGCTTTTAAGGTCCCAGAAATGATAGTTTCTGACAAAATTACATGGGGCTGATGATTGCTTACTGGCAACCTTGTAGCACAAATTATTCCTACCAGAGGCAGGAGTAACCGATGCAAGATACAGGTAGTTGGATCAGAGGTGCCTAGTCTCCCTTGCGGTAGAGAAGAGACAAGACTCCAAGGTCATGGCTACACTAGGTTTTTCCCTTTAGCATTTCCCACTGCTGCTATCCCCATTGATAGTAGCAGTGGGAGCACTAGTGTAGACAAGGCGCTGGCTGCCGGTTGGAACACCTTTGAGCAGGGTTCGATGACATGGTGCTTAAAATGCCAGCTACATCCAGGAGCCCCTCTGTCCCACCATCACTATCACTGGTGGAGCTGAACCTATGATAGCAGCAGTGGGGGATTTTAGAGAAAAAAAGGCTAATGTAACACAGCCTGGGAATCTTTAGGGAGGCAGCTGGACACAGACAGACCTTGCTGTTTTTTCCAGCTCTCTACTTGCCAGAATGACTAATCCAGGCTGTTCTGCCAAGTGTCACCAGTCCTGGTGTGGAATCTACAGTCACGGAGTGGGCCGTGATTATACTGTAGGGTGTACACGTTAAAATGCTCGGAGCATGCCCTCCTCTGCAGTCCTTTGCCACTACAGCCCGTGGGGGAACCCAGCAGGTTTTGGCCGTGCAAGTGGTGGGACACAAAAGTCACTCCCAGCCACAGCTTTTCTGGAGCATGCCTTATACGAAGTTCAATAATTTGGTACACAGAGATTTTTGCCATCTGTTCTTCTGTGTCTTTGCTTGAGTGAACTGAATAGTGAGAAATCTCTGAACTGCTATGAGAATCATCATTAAAGACACGCTGTCATTCAGCTACCTGTGTGGCAAGTGCAATAGAAATGCCTAGGAAGACACTGACTACCCAGATAGATTAGCTAAACAATCAGGTGTTTTAGGCTCCCAATTAGGTTTTGTATAACAACAAATCTAATCTAATAGGATTAGAAACAGTGTACATTTTTAATTTAATTGGAAACAGGTTATCTGAGGATTTAAATATTTCCCTGCAGTGTTGGAAACCCGAATACAACAGAACTAGGTACATGAGAACCACAGAGTGAAAGTGACCAGTAAAGCTTTGCTTCCTAATTAAGCGTATGTCTACACTGCAAAAACAGGTGTGTTCTTAACTCAGGTTAAGACACAGAAACTCAGCTTTAACTCAGGTTAGAGGAGCCTGGGATTGAATTTGAGTGGCTGACTTGAGTTAGAAGCCAAGTTGCCATGTCCTCACTGCTACTTTAACCTGAGTTAGCTAACCTGAGCTAAGAACACACCTTTTTTTGCAAGGTACCCTAAGAGAAATGCAAGAGATTAAACAAACAGCACAAAGGGTACAAAGTAAGGCCAGAATCATAGATGCTGATTCCGTGGGTGCTCCGGGGCTGGAGCACCCATGGAAAAAAAATAGTGAATGCTTAGCACCCACCAGCCATCCGCCGATCAAGTGTTCGGCGGTGGGCAGGAGGCGCTGGGGGCAGGAGGCAGAGCACCCACCCAGAAAAATGAAAGTCGGTGCCTGTGCCCTGAATAGTCCCAAATAAAGTTGATGGGGCTTAAAATTAAGTTTGTTTCATGGATTGAGGTCTAAATTAAAACTCTTTCTGTTTTAATATCATAGACGGTATTATTAATACATGAAGTAAAGAACATTTCTTTTAAACATGCTTGATTTTTATCTTGACAACGTCTCTTAATGGCAAAGTTACTATATCTGAGCTTTTGAGCTTAGAGCCTCCATTACAACAGGTGCTAATTTAAGAGACCATAATTTTGAGCTGTAAAACCTTGTTGAAGCATGATGTATCTGTATCTCTGGGTATCCAAGCGACCAAAGGAGTAACACATCTGTGATCAGCACGCATGTACCACAGATGATGATTTCTTAAACTGAATCTAAAAATAAGTTTGGCATTATATTAGCCCTTGGCAACATACGTGTCAGCAAACAACAATCAAAACTAGCTAGCCAGGCAAAAATCTCAAAAAAAGATTAAACCCCGCTGGTTAATGTGAGAGAGACACTGTTCCAAATAACACTCCATTAAAATGAGGAAAACTACCATAATAATATGTACAGTAAATTAAAACTGAACTGAAAGGACTTTTACTTATAGAGAGTCCAGGGGGCAAAATTTTCTCTCATGTACTCCAGTGTAAGTCAAGAGTAACTCAGCTGAAATCAATCGAGTCACATCCCAGCAAATGTGAGATCAGTGTCTGTCGTCCATTCTCTACAGCACCTCCTGTCTTTCCTGAATGCACAGAGGCATGCTCCGTATGGGGCTGCCAGCAGAAGACCGAGACTGTGCATGATCTGGGAAGGAAATCTCCCCTTCGCCTGGACTAGCTCTCACAACATTACCAACCCAGCGTTCAGACTCAAGCTCAGACAATTAGCTGTATCAGAGCTTCTGGAAACCTCCAAACTTTGGAGAGCCGCTCATTACTAATTTAAATCATAGTTGCCATCTGCCAATATTTTACTCTACGTCTGAATTCTTTAGTTACCCAGTACTGTATGACAGCTGAAGCCAACCAACCCATTTCATGTACCGCGATTACAGAGCGACTCATCACCTGACCAGTGACTTTTGATCATAACCAGCCTGGCTTTTCTCCTCTAATCACTGGTTTGAAGCTTACTGGAGATAGATCATGATCAAAAGTTGATATCTTCTGATGGGTAATTCAGTGGCCTTATGCTCTTAAGTTTGTCAGGGGGCAGGGCAGGGCATTATTAATCTTCTGAAATATTCAGCTGCCTTCCGTAATGTAAGGGCACAGCAGGTAACACTTGGAGGAAAACTGATTGGGCTAGTGGCAGACAGAGTTTGCTAGCTGGAGGCACCTTTAGTGCAAAGTTGTTCTCATTTGTATAATTTTGTCCTCTGCGGTTGCCCTCACCTCATTAATGTCTATCTCTTGTCTCTCGTCCCCCGCAGGGATCGTCAGTGGAAGTTCATCATCTGCAGGATGACAGACTTTGACTGTCAATTTCAAAACCTTTAGACATACTGCTTGTACCAAACTTGGAGAGGCTGGGGTGGGTGGGAAAGGGGCAATTAAACTCACAAAGAGAGCATCAAGCAGCAACAGCTGGCTGCTGAAGTTACAGTTCTTCTCTTTTGCCTGTGGAGCTGTAAACCACAGTACCAGCCTACGGCACCTTTTAGTCTAGTAACATGATTGCAGCTGCAACCTCGGAGGACGCCCTTGAACGTTATGTGTGGCTGCATCTCACAGCTAAAATGCTTATGATATACACACATTTTATTAGCAGTTATTTCTTTTTGTATTTATCCACTTCGCACATGTGCAACATTATTTTGCATCGTGCCTTTGTGTCAAATGCCTCCTGTCCCTGAACCACTGCACAGAAGGTTAAAATACAGTAGAAGCTCTCCCGTGTGCACTTCATTACTCTTTCACGCCTTCTAGTTGGCACACAGTCCCCACTGGTCTCTCCCCACTTCCCAGCGTTTAATAACTGAGACTGTGCTGTAGAGAGATTTCACATTGCCAGGATCTTGGCATTGTCCATATTGGGGATTTGCCCCAATTCCAGCCGTTGGTGTAACTGCACTAGTGCAAATCCTTTGCGTGGACAGGCAAAGCCACTATTTGCATTAGAAGAATCTACCCCTGTTTGAAATCAGAGTCACCAGTGCAAATAGCAGCTTCATCTGTTTATATTAGGAGCCTGAATCTCCTTTAGACTTAGGGTATACCTACACTTCGAGCTGGGGCTGTGATTCCCAGCTTGATCCAGGTAGCGGGCTAAAAATAGAGCGTAGCAGCAGCAGTGCAGGCCGTCGGAGGGTCAGAATCCCAGATGTTCCTAGTCCACATCAGAGTCCATGCGGCTACGTCATCTAGATTGGCCATGCTCGCTAGATTAAAGCTGGTGCGAGCGTGCCCATACCAGCTCCAGTCACAACCTCCAAGTTCAGTGTAGACATAGCCTCAGAGTGATGTTTGGAAATGTTCACTTTCAAGTGTACGTTTTCCCTTCCCCATGTAGTCGGCAGTCCATGAGCCTACCAGATTTCAAGAGTGTCGCTCAAAAGGACACTTGTGCAGTTGCAGTCCAGCCAGACGACCTTCTGATCACTTCTGCAAGAAAGGTCAAATATAGGATTTTTTACACTCAGAGACATTTAGGGCTTGAGCCTTCGCCAAATGAAATCAACGACAAAGTTCCCACTGTCTTCAGTGGCACATGATCAGGCCCATAATGAAGATGTGCACCAAACTCAAGATTCTAAGATCAAGAGAAACACAGACATGAATGGAGTCAATCATTCAGTTACCCCATCACAAGCANCGTGCACCAAACTCAAGATTAAGATCAAGAGAAACACAGACATGAATGGAGTCAATCATTCAGTTACCCCATCACAAGCATCTCTCTTATACTAGGTATCTACTAGCATACTATGAAATGTTATCATTAAAACACTTGTCAAATAAATGAATTAAGTACATTTTGCGATGTGGTAGCCTGGGTCTTTTTTAACCTGCTTGTTCACTTAACTCACTAAATCTGCCAAAAACCCAATCATTCACAGAGCGCATCACCATAATTAGTGAGGTTCTGTTCTAGCCAGTTACTAGGCCCAATAATAAGTAACAGAGGGAAAATGAAATTTGAGAGGCACAGGAAAGGGAGAGAAGATTTTAGCTGACATTGGAAAAGATGGAGAGTTGATGAAACAAAGAGTGTAACACATAAAAGGCACTGCAGAGGAAAAGACCCTCACACCAGAGTAGTGATGGGAAAGGATATAGAGTTAAATCAAACTCATAGAATTCTTGGTCCTCCACAGGAAGATCTCTCCTTGAGAGACACCTGTTACTCTCATTTATGTCAGCTCTCCTTCTGGCCACCTTTGTCTGTCTTGTCTATTTAAATTATAAATTCTTTGGGGCAGTGACTGTCTTTTACTATGTGTATGTACAGCACCTAGCATAATTAGGTCCTGTGCTTGTGGCCCCCTCTTAAATATTTCTGTACTACAAATCATCATCATCATCTCAATCTCCTACAGCTGTCTATAGTTACAGACATTTTAAACAGACACTAGCATCATACATTTGCAGATAAAAGGTTTGCAGAAGCCAGTGCAAAGAGTAAAATGAATCAATGTGCTGCATATAATACCTAGCTCTCATATAGCGCTTTCCTTCAGTAGATCTCTGTGATGGGGTGGCCACCCAACACAAGGCCTGGAGGAGTTGAAGTGGCCAGGCAGGCCAATTAATGGCCCACGCTTCACCTGAAGGAGACAGGGAACAGGCCATTAATTGGAAATGGGCTCGGCTGGGCAGGAACAGGAGGGGCCTGTATAAAGCCCAGGAGCTGTGAGCAGCAAGGGGGTTGTGGGGAAGGGGTCTATAGTACAGGTGTTGGCTGCTTGTTATAGGGTCCCTGGGCTGGAACCCAGTGTGGTGGGCCTGTGTTCCCTACCAACCACTGGGAAGTGGTGCAGGGCATTGGAGTGGATAGCTGCTCTGGAAGGTCTTTGACTTGCCTGGATAGGGAGGGCTCTAGTGACCTGGCTGGAGAGCCAAGTCACAAGCAGGAAGCTGCAGCTCTGGGAGTGAGAGGGGCTGCAGGGTGAAAGAGATGGCAGATAGCGATACTGCTAGAGGAGGGAAATGCCTGGCTGGAGCTAATCCTCAGAGCCAGCAGGAGGAGGTGCCATGTACGATGAGTGGATCCCATGACAATCTCAAAGCATGCGAGAAAGGATGTTGATATCATTATTTCTGTTTTACAGATGGGGAAACTGAGGCACAGAGACAGGAATTGATTTGCCCAGGGTCACACAACAGGCCAGTGGCATAGCCAGGAACACAGCCCAAGACTCCTGAGTCATAGTTCAGTGCCCCACCCACTAGGCCATATTCTCCTTTCTTTTTTAAAAGCTTCTAACCTCTAGCCTGCCTCATGGAACTGACCTCCCTCTACGCTCCTGCCAGCTCCCTCTGTTTGTCTAGCATTTGGCTTCTCTCAGTCACTTTGTGCAATGGCCCCCAAAGCCTTCTCTGCTGGATTGCCTGCAGGTCTAGGGCAGCCTAAAGATATTCAAAAATATATTGATCCTGATTTGATGCTGCCTTGTAGCTCGTGCAATCAGTTACACAAGTGCAAAATGAGGTTAAAACACTGGCCTTGCAATCTGGCTAGTCCCAGCTGTGGAATTGCCCCTTGGGGCAATGGTCATCCAGCTGTAAGACAGAGCATCCTAATGCTGAAGGCTGAACTGTTTGTCAGTTTAAGGCCGTTTTTGCTTCCTGCCTGGGTCTTGTGCCAAAAGCAGTGTGGTTACACCCAGGAATGGAGTCTGTAGAACACTCTGGGGTTCTTTGGGATCAAAGGTGCTATGCAAATTAATGAATGAGGGAAGTTTAGGGTTTGTCTACATGGCACCACAGTGCAAACTAGAGGGGTGTGATTTCTGGAGCACTCTGACGTGTTGTGCCCTAACTGCTCCAGGTAGACCCCGTTGGTGCGCTCTGACGGGTGCCCAGCGCACACGGATGTTGTCACATTTCACACAGGGCTATGTTAATGTGCAGTGGTGCCTTTTTAGAGAATGCTAGTTGGGTCTACAAGGGGAAGTTAGAACGCAATAAAAACCACACGCACCCCTAGCTCACATTGCTGTGCTGCATAGACAAGCTCTTAGTCAGGGATCTGGTTTCTGGTCCCAGCTCCACCACTAACTTTGCAGTGTGACCTTGGACAAGCCACTTTAAGATCTCTGTTAGAGCTGGTTGGGAATTTTCCAGAGAAACAGGGTTTCACTGGAAAATGCTGATTTGTCAAACCCAAAATATTTTGTGGAAATGAATCAGGTTTGACAAACTTCTGACAAATCAAAGGCAAGTGTCTGTTGCAAATCTGCTCAGTTTCCTGCCAGTTCGCCTAGCGAGCTGCTAGAAAGCCTGGGCTTCATAGGGCAGCAGACTGCCCTGGAACTGGGACCCCCTGATGGCATCCCACCTGAGACCATGCAAGTTCTGGCAGCTGCTGACCGAAACTGATATGATTCTTTTCAGCTTCAGGGCTGCTTTTCAGTGGTGGGCAGCTGTGAAACTAAGAAGAATCATGCCAATATCAGTCAGCAGCTGCCCGGGCCTGGGGAGCATATTCTGTTTTGGAAACACCCTGTGCTGGTGTTTCCAAAACAAACATTTTAGAGAATTTCTAGTTCATGCGGAATTTTGATACGTTGGTTTTGTTCTGAATGAGAATGAAACTAGATTTCAAAATGTCAATTTCCTGTGAACCGGAAGTTCTGAGTTTTAACCAGCTCTACTCTCTGCTTTTCATTTACCCCTGCTACAAAATGGGGATAATCAGACTTAGGTGTCCTACCTCAAGAGGGCTGTGAGAGGAATATTTACATATCTATAAAACATATGGATGGATGGTGTTACCAATTTGCAAGCTATTGTGTCACCGCTTTGTTTGATGCCTTGCAGTAGCTGTGGGGAGGCAAAGTCATTGATGGGAAAAAATTCACAGGACAACTCAGAGATACAATATCTTATTATTACTTCTGCACAGATTGTGTTCTTCTGTTTCTTGCTAGGGCAGTGGTACAGACCATGGATGACTAGAGCAGTGCATGAGGCACTGTCAAGGCTCTTCCTAGCCAGACTTCCTAGGATAACTGATAAATTCTGAACGCTATCACACATTCCTCAGGGAGGGGAGAAATAACTTTAAAATGCTAGGAACCAGCAAAGATTCCTCCCCTGAAGTCTTTCATAGCCAGGTTTTGTTCACAAGCCAAACACAGATTCAGCTTCTCTGAGAGCCCAGTTGTCCCCATGTAATTGGGTGTCCTGTGTTTAAATAGGGGCCAATTACTAGTGGAGGTGGGTGGGATGGTTTCCTCTGTAGGACAGAGACTTTGGTAGCGGTGCAAAGTGTCTGGTAGTTCTGTGGGTCAGTGAGAGCATTTGTCATGGGAAAAATTCCTCGATGATCCATTCACCCCCATCCTCATAGACCAAAATGAGCATTCTTCTAACCACCTGCTGACAGGCCTTGAAATCTCCTCTCCCTGTGCAATGCCTCTCAGCTGTCCCTCCAGTTCCCCCTCCTCGCCCACACACAATAAGCTCACTGTGAGGTTATACCCACCTTGACCTCTTTTCTGTGTATACTTCAGGATTGAGATCCTGTGGCAACAGGGTCTTTGTTTCCAGCCATCCTTCTCCAGGACTAAAAAAGTCTTTGATGCATTCAGTATCCAGCTGTGGGAGGTGGCAGAGAGTGTCTCTTGTGGTATTGTTTTCACTGCAGAGATAACTCAAGTTAGAGCTCAAATGTTGCCCATAACTCAAGTCCCATCCTCACTTTCAAATTCTTGGATATGGGTACATAAGAACAGCCACACTGGGTCAGTGTGGCCAATGAGGGAATGAACAGAACAGTGATCACTTTAATTGAATTGTCTCGTTAGAACTGACCCCCGACTTGGTAAGGCAACTCCCATCTTTTCATGTACTGTGTATATATATCTTCCTACTGTATTTTCCACTCCATGCATCTGATGAAGTGGGTTTTAGCCCACGAAAGCTTATGCCCAAATAAATTTGTTAGTCTCTAAGGTGTCACAAGTACTCCTTGTTGTTTTTAGTGATCATCAGGTGATCCATCTTGTGCCTATTAATTTCATTTGGTGATCCCTAATTCTTGTGTTATGAGAAGGAGTAAATAACACTTCCTTATTTACCTGCTCTGCACCAGCCATGATTTTATAGACCTCTATCATATTCCCCCTTAATCGTCTCTTTTCCAAGCTGAAAAGTCCCAGTTTTATTAATCTCTCCTCATACGAAAACTGTTCCATACCCCTAATAATTTTTGTTGCCCTTTTCTGTACCTTTTCCAAATCCAATGTATTTTTTTTTTGAGATGGCGTGACCAGATCTGCACATAGTTTTCAAGATGTGGGCATACCATGGATTTATATAGAAGCAATATGAGATTTTCTGTCTTATCTATCCCTTTCCTAATAGTTCCTAAAATGTTGTTAGCTTTTTTGACTGCCACTGCACATTGAGTGGATGTTTTCAGAGAACTATCCACAGTGACTCCAAGATCCTTCTTGAGTGGGAACAGCTAATTTAGACCCCATCATTTTATTTGTACAGTTGGGATTATGTTTTCCAATGTGCATTACTTTGCATTTATCAACATTAAATTTCATCTGCCATTTTGTTGCCCAGTCACCCAGTTTTGTGGGATCCTTTTGTAGCTCTTCGCAGTCCGCCTGGGACTTAACTATCTTGAGTAGTTTAGTATCAGCTGCAAATTTTGCCACCTCACTGGTTACCCCTTTTTCCAGATCATTTATGAATATGTTAAACAGTACAAGTCCCAGTACACACCCCTGGGGGACACCACTATTTACCTGTCTCCATTCTGAAAACTGACCATTTATTCCTACCCTTTGTTTCCTATCTTTTAACCAGTTACTGATCCATGAGAGTATAGGTGCCGAGTTTCTGATCAGGTTTGCTGGGAGTTCTAGGTGGCAGTGGCAGTGTGGGAAAAGACGGGATTTTACTGTCACAATCACAACTGCTTAGCCCACTCTTATTGTATCCACCCAGCCTTGTTCTCCTCTCACTAACACTTGTAGTAATCAGGAGTAATTCCACTGAAGTCAGTGAAGCTACAGTGGTATAAAACCAGTGCACATGAAATCTGAGTCAGGGTTATAGAGTGGGCCAAATTCTGCAACCCTAATTCAGACTAAATTCCATTGCAATGAAGTGCTGTGCACACTTACGGTACAAGGGGTGGAGTTTACCCGTGTGGAGGAGCAGCACAAGACCTATGCATCACTCAAGGCCCACTTAAGCCCATAGGGTTAATATGTGTTTGACTTAAACACTTGAGAGAAAAGCAGTCTCTGGTAAAGATTCAACACCATTACCCCTTCAGATAAGGGCTGAGAAAGCTCATAGCCTGCATCTCTGGCATTTTCAAAACTAGGGAAGACCAGCCTTTACAGACCTGCTGCTTCTATGGTCAGAAACAAGCGGTGCGGGGGAGGGGGGGGACCCCACTTAATAAACAATCAAAAAAACCTTTCAGGCATTTTTTAATACATTATAAAGAGGAAAAATAATTTTAAAAGGTGCAGGGAGGCATAAACCAATTTTTCCCCTATGTAAGTCTCCTTTAATTTGAGATTGAATTGAGTTTGTAGCCAAACAAACCCACTTTTCCTAGCTGGTGTTGTCCTCATCGAGACAAAGACAAGAGAGGTGGCAGGGGTGATTGGGGAGAGTATGAACAGTATTGCCAATCCCAAAATAATGAGTTGGGCCCTCAAAAACTCATGAGTTTGGCTTAAAAATCAAGAGACATTTAAAAATTAATTTTGGATTCTTTCCTTTTGCCTTCTGATTTCTGAGCCTTCAAGGTGCACTCAGATCGTGCTTGTCAAGCTTTTCTCTGCAATCATGAGAGCTAGACACCTACTTTTTTTAGTAATAAAAGCTGATGTTCTCATGTAATCACCTGACTCCAGGAGTTAGAGCTTTAAGCAAAACACCAAATATCATGAAACTAGTGATAAAATTGTACAATGTTGCTATCTGTCACATATTTAACCTCCACCCCACCCCAATGTTCAGTAAGCGATGCTGAAATAAGGCACATTTCCTGAATGATCAAGAGGGAATTGAAACCTCTTTCAGTTAAGTGCTTGGGATTTCGTAACATGAGATAACCTTGGCACAGCAACCTCAAAGCAGAGAGACGCCAACACAGCTGAAGGGAAACCAGTACATAGTATAAGGAAGTGCTCTGGCAGGACATCAATTGGCTCTCAGAATAACTTGTTTAAATATCTAAGGGTCTTGAGCTTGCAGGCAGTGAATCTTTCCATTTTAAAATTTAAGTCTAGCCCATCTTTATCCCATCAGCCATGGGTTATTGTAGTGGTCTGCCCCTTTAAGACTACCAGACTGTTTTTAACCCGAGAACCTCAACTCTACTGGCAATGGAATTTTGTGCCTCAGCTGTTTGCATGTGCAGTAGGCAGAAAGAGCTCTGCTAATAATACCCCAGACCTGTAACTCTGAGTGTGCCTGGATTTGCCTTCCATGAGATAGTGCAATGATACAGGAGGATATTACTTTATTCATGCTTATGTATGTGTTTGTAGTAGTGCTTTGCCACCACAGAAATCCAGGTTTATGCTTTGAGAAGCTTAGAAAAGTCTATGAGGCTGCTCACATGCTTAAAGTTAAGCACATGCATCCATTTTTCCAGGATGAGGGCCCCACAGGGCTGATTCAGGCCCCCTCTCCCCCTTACTCATGTTGAATAATACTGTGCCTTACCCAGTGAAATCAATGAGACTATTTATGGACTAAGATATTGCTCAATGTAAGAGTGGCGGATCAAATCACACAAAGACAATACGGGGTAAACAATATTGACAAGGGGTCAGTCTGCTCTCAGTTACACAGGTATAAATGCAGCCTTCACTAAAGTAAATGGAAACACTCCACAATCATACCGAGCTGGGAGCAGAGTTTGCCCAGCCTATCTGAAACAAAATCATTGTAAGAGAATACACAGGATTTTACCACCTGTATCGAGTATGTAAAAAACCTAGATTCCACACATCATAAATGTAGGAGGTCTCAGTCCTCCCAGTATAAACCCTACTATGAAGTTGACAACCCCCATTGACTTCAATGGGCGGTCTGCTCTAGTCCTCCATTAGACCCCAATCATCCAAAAATGTATGCGTGTGCTTAGCTTTACACGCTGTGTCAATGGGGCTACTCACAATGAACAAAGATAGATACCTGAATCCATCTTTGTAGTATCATGACATGAGATTCCACATGCAGGGCCAGAATCTGCAGGCCGTGAGTGAGCAAAACAAGTTACTAAGGCTGCAGAAGTTGGCCCTAAGTAACTGGCAGCCTGAACTGTGGGGGAATTTAGAAGGAAACAAATTGAGCAAGGGCATGTTAACCCTGCATTTTTCTTGCTCATGGAATGCTAAGAATAGGAGCAAAGAGAAGAGAACGATCAAGCAATCTTATGAATTTTCAGTGGTGAAGTTCTGTAAAATAACATACAGTATGGTACACTCGGATTCAAACAGCTGTGATGACCAACTTAAGTTTGAAGTCAATAAACAAGTCAAGAAATTGGCAATAATATCCCAAATAACTTTCCAAATTAAAAAGCCAACACCGTAAATTAAATATCTTCCTGAAAGATAGGCAATGTGCCAGGTGAATCCAAGCCAATTGGTAATGTTGATTTAGATTTTTATTTAGTCTGTGTTAAGAGTGCTTGGCCACAGATCAAAGCAAATGGATAGAGAAAAGAACAGACGGGAACAAGGCAATGAAGAGGTATACATACAAGCAGGAAGAATGATCATAAATAAGAAAAGGAGACATGAACAGATAATAGAGAAACAAATTAAAGTGAAACCTTCTACCAAACACCCCAAGCAAGCAAAAGAAATGGACCTAAGCTACAAAATTGGATACAAATCTGAACTTCTATGTGTGTATGAAGCTGGCTCCAGGGTTTGATTTGGCCCACTATAGATGTATTGGCCCAGCTACAGAATTCAGATCTAGACCTGGATCCAAATGTCTTCAAAGTTTGGAGTTGTCCAGGGCTGAGGTTTGGGTTCAGGCCCATCCCTGCTGAGCAAACACTGACCGAGCAAACTGATGCATTCAATCAAAAGAACATGTGATAATAGCACAAATCATTCACTATTAATCATAGAATAGCAGGGTTGGAAGGAATCTCAGGAGGTCATCTAGTCCAACCCCTTGCTCAAAGCAGGACTAATTCCCAGACAGTTTTTTAGCCCAGTTCCCTAAATGGCCCCCTTAAGGATTGAACTCACCACCCTGGGTGTAGCAGGCCAATGCTCAAACCACTGAGCTATCCCTCCCCTGCATTAGCTTCAGCCTCCTGCATGTGGTAGCAGGTTCCATGGCTGGGTTCATGGAGAAATGCAAACCCCACCCCCTGATGAAATGTGGGGCAGTATCCACAAGGGAAACCTCACAGAGATTGCCTCCTCCTTTCCCCTACCCCAGGATTTATTAGGGAATCCAGTACATTAAATATGAGGTCAATTCCTATGGGTCTCCTTTTAGGAGTCATTAGCTGGGAGAATAAGCAGCATTCCAGACCCCTACCCATAGGGCAAGCAATCTCTTCCTGGTCTCCAGTCAGTCTTCTTTTACTTGGCTTCCCAAATTTCTGCTCTGGAACCAGGGCCGTTTTTGCCGCTCCAAGCAAAAAAAAAAAAAAAAAACCGCCCAGACTGCGCCACCCCAAGAATGGACGGAATGCCGCCCCTTAGCATGTGCCGCCCCAGGCACATGCTTCCTCCACTGGTGCCTGGAGCCGGCCCTGTCTGGAACTGCCTGCACCCACCTTCTCACTGGACCCTCTGTTTGCATTGTATCTAATGCTGATTGCAAGGCTTCTGAGGCAGTGACCTTGTCTCCCCTGCCGTGTTTGCCAAGAGCCATGTGCACGTACTCTATGACACTATATAAGTAATAAAAGGCAATAGCTCAGAAAAGCATGTCATGTTTTTAGATTTCTCTAATTTGGGACTCAATTATCTACAAACATGTCCCCACTGCCTGAAGGTCTGATCCAGTGAGCGCTGACCACAGTGGGAGACTTTCCCTGGACTTCAGTGGGCCTTGGGTGAGGGAGCAGAGCCATCAGCAAGTTCCCCCCTCACCCCCATCTGCTCTGGCCCCAAGTTCTCCACCAGTCTTCTAAGATTTTAGGATGTTCATTGGTTTTGGAGTGGAACAGTCGTAACCATGCACTGAGATATTGAATTCAACTATATTTTTCCTACTAAGCAAATCATCTCGGCCCTACAGATAATTTCTTTATTTTATTGTACATGTTTGGAGTGAATTCAGAACAGGTGAAAAGTTCAAGATGGACAGCCATGGCATTCTCATCCCCAGAACAGGTACAATGTGGGCAGTGGTACTACGTGCTTTTCATATGGTCCACCAGCCATACCCTTCAAGCCTGACCTGGAGAGAACCCGTAGGAGCTGAGAGGACAGTTGAGTCCCTATGGATCATTCACTCATCAACTGTTCTGCTGATGCTGACAACAAAGGGACCAATTACTGCTAGTTGTTGTGGTTTCTTCACTAGAAACTGGCTTGAGACCATACATTTATTTCACATAGGCCACCAAACAGCCATTGAATGGTAATGACTTGTAGCTATTGCAGGTCTTAGGGATATGTAGCATGAATGCTGGGTTTTTCAGGGATTTTATTTGCTGTGTTTCAGCACTGATCCCAGTGTGCTGGGTTTGGAAATGTTATCCAGTCTAATTCCTTTTATGATGCCCCAGGCACAGATCTGGAAGACAATGTCATTTTTCCCCCATTTGGAAACTGTTTAAAGTGGCATCCCTGGCCGCAACATTGCTGTCTCTGATTCCACGTTATCGGCCGTGTACAGACTCTTTCAACTCCCATCGGCCACTGCAGACAGGGACTAAAACATTGCATCAGAGTCTGTGCTTAGTATTCCAGCATGACACACAGAGCACAAAGGCATTAAAACATTAAACCAACAACAGGAGCAGGGCCAGCTCCAGGTTTTTTGCTGCCCCAAGCAAAAAAACATGGGGTCGGAGTGCCGTCGCCGCAGCAAAAAAAAACAAAAAAAACCCTGGAATGCCGCCCCTTGAAAAGCACATGCTTGGAACGCTGGTGCCTAGAGCCGGCCCTGAACAGGAACTATTGTTCTTGGTTACTCTCCGTGTTATTTACAGGGTGGGTTGGAGGAGGAAGCCAGGAAGAAATGAAAAACAGTTTGGCAGCTAGAGTAAATGCATGGATAACTGTGGCATTAGTCTTTAACAATCCCACTTTCTAAGGAGGGAACGTCTGTGCTCTGAGATTGTTCATATGAACACCGAGCACTTACAGGACCGGGCTATCTAGAACTGAGATTCCACAGGGATTAAATGGCACAGTGGCATTGTTCATTGGAAAACAATGCCACTGGAATACCATTTTTTCCAATGTCCCTGGAAAAATCATGGAGCAGGTCCTCAAGGAATCAATTCTGAAGCACTTAGAGGAGAGGAAAGTGATCAGGAACAGTCAGCATGGATTCACCAAGGGCAAGTCATGCCTGACTAACCTAATTGCCTTCTATGAGGAGATAACTGGGTCTGTGGATGAGGGGAAAGCAGTGGATGTGTTATTCCTTGACTTTAGCAAAGCTTTTGATACGGTCTCCCACAGTATTCTTGCCGGCAAGTTAAAGAAGTATGGGCTGGATGAATGGACTATAAGGTGGATAGAAAGCTGGCTAGATCGTCGGGCTCAACGGGTAGTGATCAACGGCTCCATGTCTAGTTGGCAGCCGGTTTCAAGCGGAGTGCCCCAAGGGTCGGTCCTGGGGCCGGTTTTGTTCAATATCTTCATTAATGATCTGGAGGATGGCGTGGACTGCACTCTCAGCAAATTTGCAGATGACACTAAACTGGGAGGAGTGGTAGATACGCTGGAGGGTAGGGATAGGATACAGAGGGACCTAGACAAATTAGAGGATTGGGCCAAAAGAAACCTGATGAGGTTCAACAAGGACAAGTGCAGAGTCCTGCACTTAGGACGGAAGAATCCCATGCACTGTTACAGACTAGGGACCGAGTGGCTAGGCAGCAGTTCTGCAGAAAAGGACCTAGGGGTTACGGTGGACGAGAAGCTGGATATGAGTCAACAGTGTGCCCTTGTTGCCAAGAAGGCTAACGGCATTTTGGGCTGTATAAGTAGGGGCATTGCCAGCAGATCGAGGGACGTGATCGTTCCCCTCTATTCGACATTGGTGAGGCCTCACCTGGAGTACTGTGTCCAGTTTTGGGCCCCACACTACAAGAAGGATGTGGAAAAATTGGAAAGAGTCCAGCGGAGGGCAACAAAAATGATTAGGGGGCTGGAGCACATGAGTTATGAGGAGAGGCTGAGGGAACTGGGATTGTTTAGTCTGCAGAAGAGAAGAATGAGGGGGGATTTGATAGCTGCTTTCAACTACCTGAAAGGGGGTTCCAAAGAGGATGGATCTAGACTGTTCTCAGTGGTACCAGATGACAGAACAAGGAGTAATGGTCTCAAGTTGCAGTGGGGGAGGTTTAGATTGGATATTAGGAAAAACTTTTTCACTAGGAGGGTGGTGAAGCACTGGAATGGGTTACCTAGGGAGGTGGTGGAATCTCCTTCCTTAGAGGTTTTTAAGGCCCGGCTTGACAAAGCCCTGGCTGGGATGATTTAGTTGGGATTAGGTCCTGCTTTGAGCAGGGGGTTGGACTAGATACCTCCTGAGGTCCCTTCCAACCCTGATATTCTATGATTAGACTCTCTCTTCTGTAGTCCTGATTTATGTCACAAAGGACAATGAGTCAGATCCTCAGCTTACTGTAAATGTGTGTAAATCCACTGACACCAATAAAGCGATCCTGGTTTGCCCTCGCTGAGGACTGTCCCCTTGACCTCTCTGAGTTTTCTCTTAGCTCCCATTTGTCCACATCACAAAGCTGATACACAGCTAGCAAGGATCCAGGACTGCAATAGCCAGCGATGCTGCAGGTCAGGAGTGAGTGCACTGGTAGAATTGTGAGGGCCCAGGACTGGAATCACAGGGGAGTGGTGGGTGATCTATAGATCAGGTATATTGATGTCTCTGTATAGGCAAAGCAGCTGCCTGACTCAAGCCGCTGCTATGTGCTCATCACTTTCCTGAAGCGTGGCCTGATTTCAGAGGTAAAGAGCACGCGTGACTCCACCTAAAATCAGTGGGAGCGTGGCTGCTCAGCACATTCACTAAAGGGGATACAAATTCTGAATGCAGATATATTTTGAAGGACAAACAATTAAACCCACTTCTGCCTTGTTGCTGGAAAGCATTGCTCATTTGATTCAGCCGGGAGCTGGAATGTCTTTTGTCTATGGGAGAGGTCACGGATGGGCTGAGTACTCATTCTCCTGCTCTCTATCCTGCTTGAGCTAGTTACTTGTGTTAGGTGCCGCCAGCTCTGCCTCCAGATGCCGCCAGATCCATTCATTTGCAATGGGATCTGCAAATACGAGGTGTGCTTACGATAAAATTAATACCACATTTACATAATGAGTCTTATGACTGCATGCAAAGCCCAAGGACTGCTGCTGTGGCTTTACAAAGCGACCGTTTAGCACAGGAATTGGATTAACTCTTCTGATGCCCCCCAAAAGAGAGACAGAGACTAAAAAATGCTGAGTCTTGGCCTGTTCTAACCAGTATAGTGACTTCACCCCCGGTAGGCTGCCTAGGGGACTGTGTCATATTAGCCAAGATGACGACGACGGTGGTGATGTAGTGGTGGGGAAAGGGTGGTGAGCAAGGCTCATTCAGAGAAAAAGACCCTAGGAAGTGCAGATGTTTTTGTGGCCAGATCCTCAGTGAAAGGAAGGGTGGTCCCGTGGCTAGAGTACTAGCCAGAGCCAGGGGAGATTGGGGCTCAGTTCTGTGTCCCTCTGTACCTCATTCTCCGTCCATAAAGTGAGGACAACAGCATTGCCCTACCTCACAGGCATGCTGGGAGGATAAATACATTACAGAGTGTGAGGTGCTCAGATACTGTGGTGATGGGGGCCATACAAGTGCCTGAGAGAAACTGGTGTAAATCAGCAATGCCCATCTACAGCAGATCAGGAGCTAGTTCCTTGCTGAGGGATTGCCTGTGAGCTTATCAGCTCCACTGCCTCCAACGTTACCTAGGTAGATCAAACAATGACTGCCTGTGCCCCGGGAGGTGCATGAGACCTGGAGGGGATGAGGGAAGCCTGCCAGTGGGGATGTGGCGAAATCTGCATCAAGGAACAAAATATAAGTGAGGTCAAACTGGCTGTAGGAATGGATTTAATATTGGCTTTAAATGTCTCACCCCTGGAGCGTGAAATCTCCAATTAAAACCAAATTGCAGAGGCAGGTTTGTCACATGTCTTTGTTAGCGAAGCTTTCAACTGTCTGAAGCTTAAGAACTGAAGAGCACTTGGGTGGGTGGAGGGTAATGAAAGTAAAAAAATAATCAGAACTTACTGTTACCCAAAGGTCAGAGGCACCAGGTTCTTTTTTGCAATCTTTGCCTGGGCACAAGGGCTGCTGGTGATTTACCCTGGCAGAAAGAACAAATCCATTATTCTGTTAGAGGAGCGGGCGACTACAAATGTTCAAGCAGCATTTTGTGTTCTGCATGACAAGCAATGAAAATATATGTCTGAGTCATGCCAGAGAGCGCTGGGGGAAACTGCTGTAGAAAGGAACACCCCTCCCTCCCCCCAGTCAGGGATTCCTAGTGGGCAGGCATCCGCAATGGCACTCAGAGGTGATTGTTGCCCTGGAAACAGCTCAGATGGATCCCCATGACCATTCCCTTTGTTAATCGCCCGCCTAGAAAGGATGCTCCCGGGGTTAGCGCACTTCCTTGAAACGTGACAGATCCCGGTGCCATTCTTTGCTCTACCACAGCCTTCCTGTGTGACTTAAGCCAGGGGTGGCCACACCGTGGCTGAGCTGCTTGCAGCTCCTTTATAGTTAACACGCAGCTCGCGGAACCTTCTGTGCGCCCCCCTTTTCCACCTACCAGATGGGGGGGGGGCGGAGCTCGGGGCTTCTGCCCTGCGATGGGGTGGTGCGGCTAGGGACAGAGATGACTGGTGCCTGCTGAGAGTACGGGGCACACTTTAAAGGTCTCTCCAACAGCTTGAGTCATGCCCCCTCTGGCACACCCCCCATCTTACCCTCAGCAGCCCCTCCCTACAGCGCCCAGGTGTTAGCTCTGCATCATGGAGAGGCAGCAGCAAACAGCTGGGAGCTGCAGGGAGGGGCCCCTGCTTTAGCTCTGCAGGGAGAGGCAGCAGCAAAAGCAGCATCTCTCCCTGCAGCTCCCAGCTGTTTGCTGCTGCCTCTCCCCATGGCCGCAGCTCCCCAGCTTGCTGGCTCCAGCAGCTGCCGTGCAGGGAGGGGGCCCGGCAGCACCATGTGACCGAGTGGGGCCAGCAAACCCTGGCAAAAATCTGGGAGGGTATGTGCCCCCATGTGGCCCCCACATGTCACCTCGGGCTTCTGCCCAGTGTGTGTGTGGGGGGGGGGGGGCAGAGCTTGGAGGCTTCAGCCCCACCAGACATGCCTGCCAGGGCTCAGGGCTTCAGCAGGAGCAGGGCTTCAGCCCCAAGCCCTATCAGGCCCCTCCTGCAGGGCTGAAGCCCAGAGACTCCCCTCCCCGTTGGGCTGAAGCCCCAAGCCCCAGGCTCTCAAACTTCTGAAGATTGTCATATGCAGCTCAGAGGCCAGTAAGTTTGGCCACCCCTGATTTAGGCCGCTCACTTAGTCTCTCTGTGCCACCATCTGCAAAATGGAAGCAATAGTCTTCACCAGCATGTTGTGAAGATAAATGCATTAAAGACTGTGAGATACTATGGTAATAGGGGGGTGTATAAGTGCTGAAGATAGACTGAATTAATCTCCCAACTTCTGGGTAGAAAGGTTACCCATGCTGAAATGTTAGCAAGAAACCATAGATGTGGGTGTAATGCTGACAGACCCTGGCTGTCGGGGGGCAGGATCAAACCTGGGACCTCTGGAACTTAACACACGAGCGTCTACCCCATAAGCTAATAGTCAACTGGCTATTAGCTAAGGCTATAGAGCAGACTCATTTTTTTTCTCTCTCTCTTTAAGTGGTCTCAGTGCCACTAGATGGGATAGAACACCACACCCAGGAGGTGTGTGGGTTACATGGGTATGCGAAGGGAGTTTAGTAAATAAATCAGAGCTCTGCAATCTTTCCCAAGTTTTTGTGGTTTTCCAACAGAATCTAAGATTTCCTAGTCCACGAGAGCAGTTCCTGCTACCATTTGGCCCAATGTCATTTTAAAGGAACTTTATAGCCCATTGTGTTGGGATTTTAGTCTTTTCCAAATTGGGGCTTGGAAAAGAGGCCAGGAAAATAGATACAGACCAGGTTCCTGATCCTCAAAGGGATTTAGGCACCTAACTCTCATTGACTTCAACAGGATCCGGGCTGTTTGAGGTCACTGCAACTGACTAAATCCCAATATGCTCACTTGTGGAGGAGTGGATTCAAACATGGGGATGTGATGATGTTTGTGTCGTATCATTGCATTCTCATGCCAAGTCAGTTCTCTGGTACTTTATGCCTGGAGTATGAATGACAAGCAAATCCTGCCTCATTCCCCAGGCTTTCTCTGCCATGCAGGTTTCTCTTAAGCTGACACTGCAATGCGGCGGCATCCATACCACGATGTAGTTCAGTATTCAGTGCAATGTGTCCCACAATGCACTGCTCCCTACTTATGTGACAATTCCTTGAAGATTGGCTCCCAGAACATGCCCATTTCTTTGAATAATGTTTTAAATGTAACAACCCATTTATGTTGTATATATTTGGTGCTAGTGAAAGATGCCCATTGATACCTTTGTGCCTCTCTGTATTCTAAAGCGGGGTTCTCAGGACAAAATTTTTGGTGGCCTCAAAGAGCGGCCACCAACTCTTGCTGGTGGCTACTCTCACACTTTTCCCTAAAATACTTAATTAGCTTTAGGAAAAACAAAGAAATATGCACAGACACACGTCCCAATCATTGTAATGTATGTATTGCTAGCTAGGAAGTCTGTTGTGAAAAGTGATCAGGGCCAGCGCTTCCATTAGGCGACCTAGGCGGTCGCCTAGGGCACTGCTATTTTGGGGGCGCCTGCGCCCCCGCCGCCCGTAAAAATTTGGGGGCGGGACCTTCCGCCGCCGCTGTTGGGGGCGGGATTTCGGGGGCGGGACCTTCCGCTGCCTAGGGCGCCAGCAAAGCTGGCGCCGCTACTGAAAGTGATATTAACAAACATACAAGTATCGCTTTTCACAGCAGACTTACTCAGCCCTGCCAAGCCTGGGGACAAATTAAACGCTGGATGGAGGGTTGGAGGAGGCAGTGGAGGCCAGGGGCAATGGGGTTGGGGGGCTGGGGAATTGAGACTTGCTGATGTCAGTATAGATGCACTCTAAACAAACTCAGACTGAGCTAACATGTACTTGTTTTTAGTAAGGAGAGGAGAACAGGTACATCCATTAAGGAAGGATCTTTTTCTGGATCTTCTATTAAATGGTTGGCTGCTAAAGACATAGTGTAGCTGAAAGTTGAATCAATCCAATAATGCTGGAAGCCTGCCAATACTCTTAGGAATTCTGCTGAGTCACAAATTGTGCCTAAAAGACGGCAACAGGATGAGCAAGGGGAGCCACAAACCTAAGGATAGCAACAAAAGAAGTGAGGCCAAGCTTTAAATGCAAGCCCACTTTTCAAAAGGAAAGGACAAGATCATATGATTTATAGAGAAACTTTGATCCAAATCACTTTGTCCACCAGTAAAATGCAGCCACCACTGGGGTGGGATGCAGCAGCTGGTTAACAGTTGTTAAACAGCATTTCCTTAACAGTGCTAGCTGGGTGAGTGAACGTTTCATGGCACACTCCCCAACAGCTCCCAAAGTGTGTGACTCCTCTTATATGGGAAAGATCCTTGGCCTAGGAAGCATTTCTGAGAGGAAATTCAGGGCTGAGTCTGTTCTTTTGGCCCACAAAAGAGAAGAAGAATGTGTGATAGTGGTTCCAGCAGGTGTGAACTGCCTTTGAATCCAATTCCAGCAGTAAACAGATGAGGTTCTTTAGCATACTACCTAGTGCCTGCGTCATTATTGTGAGGATTGTGCCTTTTCATGCTAGCCCACCAGTTAAAAAACCATGAGGGCGTGTAATGTTGGTACCAGGAGGGCATGCACAGCACCACACAGGGGACAGGAAGGAGAATTGTATCTCCCAATGGAGTATTGCTGGGACTTTATAACAACAGCGAAGTTGCAAGCAGAGCCTCTTTAGTAGTGAAAAGTAGAAAGTAGAAGGAGCAAGATGGGGGAGGGGGGAAGGAAGAAGAAGTGAAAGCGGCTTCTTGTGTCAGTGAGATCAGAAGCTGGCCGTAAGAACCCAGCTGTATTAATCTGAAGAATTCCACTCTGGAAAATCCTGAGCCAGATAGCTAAGGTCAAGGCTGGTGTGATGTGAAGACATTGACATAAAGCTGCTCGATTTGGCAGCCAAGAACATTTGAGCTTATTTTGCTTACAGTTTTCAACATGTCTGTCTTCTCTGATAGGTAGGAATGGATGAGATTTGTCCCCATTTCAGTGACCAGAGCACTAGATTAGGCTTTGGGAATGCATTAGGCAAAACTGAGACCTATTTACTGAGATATGGGCATTGGTTAGTGGTTTGTGGTAAATGTCTGAAGAGTGAGTCTAAGTGAACAATATAGTCAGTGACTCTATATTGAATCATATTCTTCAATGGGAGAGTTTGCCATGTTCTCATATGAAGATTTTCTGCTTTCAAACCACGGAATATATAAAAGAGGATAACGTATTTAAAAAATAACAATAGACCCCCGGGGATTAAGTAGCAGCACTGGTCTTTTAACAAGCCAATCTACACAGATATTTCCAGTATTTAGTCTTCCTACAGGAGGCCTTAAAAATGTATCCCACATGCAGCCATAAAATGAATATGCTTAGAGATGCTATTGGGGCCAATCCAGTGTCAATGGAAAGACTTCAACAGGCATTGGATCAGGCTCAGAGGATCTGGGGATTACAGTGGACAAGAAGCTGGATATGAGTCAGTGTGCCCTTGTTGCCAAGAAGGCTAACGGCATATTGGGCTGCATTAGTAGGAGCATTGCCAGCAGATCGAGGGAAGTGATTATTCCCCTCAATTCGGCATTGATGAGGCCACACCTGGAGTACTGCGTCCAGTTTTGGTCCCCCCACTACAGAAGGGATATGGACAAATTGGAGAGAGTCCAGTGGAGGGCAACGAAAATGATTACAGGGCTGGGGCACATGACTTACGAGGAGAGGCTGAGGGAACTGGACTTATTTAGTTTGCAGAAGAGAAGAGTGAGGGGGGATTTGATAGCAGTCTTCAACTACCTGAAGGGGGGTTCCAAAGAAGATGGAGCTAGGCTGTTCTCAGTGGTGGCAGATGACAGAACAAGGTGTAATGGTCTCAAGTTGCAATGGGGAAGGTCTAGGATGGATATTAGGAAAAACGATTTCACTAGGAGGGTGGGGAAGCACTGGAATGGGTTACCTAGGGAGACGGTGGAACCTCCATCCTTAGAGGTTTTTAAGGCCCAGCTTCACAAAACCCTGGCTGAGATGATTTAGTTGGGGATTGGTCCTGCTTTGAGCAGGGGGTTGGACTAGATGACCTCCTGAGGTCCCTTCCAACCCTAATCTTCTATGATTCTATGATTCAGAGTGAGTGCATAAAAGGCACAGCCATAGCACTGCAAGTGGTGATCTGGGCCGTTTCCATACTGTACACTAGATAGTCAGACATGTCCAGACCTTGTGCAGGAGAGCTCCAAGGAAAACCCCCTGGTGCTGCAGGAATTGTGTCGCTGATTAGGATGTTATGGCCATAGTTTTCAGACCTGAGTGCCTAAAGCTAGACTCCTAAAGCCACACGTAGGGCTTGATTTTCTGAAGCATCTGCTGCTCCTAAAGGATTTAGTGGGAGCTTCTGGGTATTCAACTCTCCTGAACATCAGGCTGTAAATATGGATTTTGGCACCTAACTTTAGGCAACCAAGTTTGAAAATGTGGGCCTTAGCTTTTAATAATGCTGCTTCTTTAAGCAAAGTAAATGGTCATCAGGGCAGGTGGCCACTTACTACCTGAAAAGCCCTAATTCATCAGCTAGTGTAGTCAATTATACCTGTGCAAAGTGGGTTTAAACCCCTTCCAAAGCAGAATGGAAGTGGTTTACACTCACTTTGCACAGGGAGTAAATGAGTGCACTAGAGAACCATCAAGCCACAAGTGCTAGTTCTCAATCTGAAATAGGAATCCCTCTGAATTATGCAGAAAAATAATGGGCCTGATTCTCACTGACACTAAAGTCCCTTTTACTATCAAGGTGTTATAAAGAGGCCTTAGTGTAAATGAGAATCAGGCGCAGTGTGTCGCTATTCCTTTCCGCACATAATACTGGATTGCTTCACCTTTCTCCCACCGTTGTATTTCCAGTAAAGAGGGTATAACTAAGAGTAGTGGAGACAAAGAGGAAAATTTAGGTTGCAAAGCAGTAAAACTTCCTGTCATTGAGATCAATTAGACTGTCTCAAGAGCAGTGTTGGAAGCTCCATAGCTGGGACTTTTAAAACAAGCCTGGACAAGAGAAAACTACTGTAAGGAACAGTCTTCATTCATTCCTAGACAGACGGAATGACCTTGTCTTTGTTCTCCATCTGTGATGTCCATGTTTTTATGTCCATTTTCAATAAAGGGTGTCGCCACTCCCTTTTCCAGGGAAATAAATGATCCATTCCTTGGTTTTGTTCTACTTGGTGAAATGTCTCTTGGCCACTAGATGGGCAAATTCTCCTTGCATAATTGCTTGACTCTAATAATCTGTTCTTCCTGCTTCTGAACGAGATCTAAAGCCTCCCATTCAGTGGGCCTTGGATTAGCCCATTTGTATGGTTCGTGTATGTAGTTATGCAAATTTAGGAGAGATGCTATGAATCTGATTTACATGTACTGTGTCTTTAAATGCAAGACGTCTCCATCTATGGTTTCTTGGGGCATAGGTGCTGGAACTAGGGATGCTGGGTGTGCTGCCGCACGTCCTGTCTTGAAGTGGTTCCCCTCATATCCAGGGTTTACAGTTTGGTTCAATGGCTCTCAGCACCCCCCTATACAAATTGTTCCAATGCCCCCTGTCTGGGGGCAATGCTCTGAGATAATCCAAGATAGTTATTATCGAGAAAGAGAGTAACACCTCTCTCTCAATCTCTCTCTCTCCTAAATCCTATTGTTTGTCCTTTCAGTGTTTGTCTTCTTCTTCTTCTGAAATAAGTCACACAGACGGATAGTAAACAATTTGCTCATTGTGTAGAGAAAACATGACAACAGGGGGCTTGCTTTGATGGATATCGATTGAGCAATCACATTGGCTGGGAGTGCTTCAGACCCAGAGAGAGCAAAACCGCAGAGTTGTGCTGTGTGGATGCGAAAGGAAAATGTTGTCTGTAGCTTGGAAACAAGGAGAGAAAATGATCTATAATTAGAATTAGCAGAATTATGAGAAGTCTTGCGGCTAAACAAGGCATAGTTTTCCTGTGCTTCAACATGAATAATAATAATTAAAATTGTTACGAATGGTACAAAGTGTACATCGGGGTTCCCAGACTGTGGGCTGTGGCCCGACATAGTCCCAGGTGGGCCGCCGGCGCAACTGCATTCCCCAGCCAAGCTCTTAGTTAGTAAATCTTTAACTCCATGTGACTCATGTAATCGAAGTAAAAGCTATATAGATGTAGTGTTCTGAGCTGTGTATGCTTGACAGAGTATAGAATTTTTTTTAATTTATTCAGTTATTTTAAAAAACCAAGCTGCAATATGTCAAGTTTAATTTTCACGAGTACAGTGCTGCGTTTCACTGCAAGGTAACCTAGCAATATACACACAGTCTGCCATTTACAACTGTAAAAAATGGCAAGCAGTATTTCAATCTGACATGGAATGATATATTTTTTGAAAACAAGAAGGGTGCACTGGTGGAGAAGATAATGAAAGTCCCGGACCATCTACAGCTACACAAAATGAGCCAGTCAAAAAAAGAAAGTGATAAGAAAATATGATGATACATACTTGAAGTTTGGATTCTCCTTTATCAGATCGGATGAGTACCCATTGTCTCAGTGAGTTATAATATAACTGTTATTTTATATTTTTATTTGCAATATTTGATTCTTTTCTAATTAGTAGACCGTAGGGTTGGGACTTTACGTACACAGCACAGGAATACAGATTTTACACTAAAAAATTTGAAAATACAATATAGTGTTCAAAGTTGGACGACTATTTTGTTTTAAAATCAACAAATAGGAACACGTGTTTTTTCACAATTTTGTTAATATTGTTATGTTCCTTATTGTTCAGTTTTGTACAAAATTGTGTTTTCCCTGTTTGAACACTACATTTTGCTCTCAACATTTTTTTTAAAGTGTAGTTTTACTAAGGCTGTTTGGTTTCAAAGATCTTGAAGCTTTTCTTTGAGTGCATATTGCTAGGGATTTCTATCATCACAATTGCTTATATTAAAATGAAAAGGGAACATGCATTGTTTATTTACAGTGTTACAGTTTAGATGTATGTCATTAAAATGAATAATTTTCCTCAAGAAGTGTTAATCGTGGGCCACAGTGCCTATTGCAGCTGCACAGGTGGGCCTCAGGGAAAAACGTTGGGGAATCCCTGCTGTGCAGAAAGTTCTTTAGCTGTATAGTTGGAGAGAAAAAAACTTAAGGGTCACATCCTCGGCTCCATTGCAGTCAACCAAACTGCTCTCAAGAAAATAGATGATGATGATTATGATCAAAAATTAGCCCTGGCAAGCATGCTAAAAATAGCCTTTTCTTTTTAAAAACAACGGTTGTTATTACTAGGTGTAAAGGTGTACACCGTGTAAACACTACAAGAGTACAAAGGGCAGCAGGTGTGTTAGAGTTCATGGGAAAACTGATGGTAATGAATGGTTAGAAGCTGTCTCCGGAGACTGCCTTTCCTCCACATGACTGGAGGAAATAAGAACTATGCGATCGCTTCCCTTGCAGGAATTCAGTGTCTCCTGCCCCACTCTGGGGCCTATTTCAAAGCCCATTAAAGACAATGGAAAAGGGGGCTGTTGAGTGCAGCGGGCTTTGGACCAGACTCTAGGAACCCAGCTGGGAAAGCTGATGATGATGTCAGAAAATGAAAAGGCAAACCTGGGGCCTCAATCTCCCCTTGCAGTAATTCCCACTGACTTCAGTGGGAGTTACTCATATCTTGTGGAGGGAAGAACGGCTCCCACTGCAGTCAAGGAGCATTTTTCTACTGACTTCAGTTGGAGTTTGATTTGGTATCAGGTGAAGACCATATTGTGTTGGAGCCAAAAAAGACAAACAGAGTCTACGCTGAGGGGCTTCCACTGGGACACAGCCTCGGCTACAACCCAACTTAATCCACTGTACAGGGGGGGAACTCGGACACCGAGAGGTTAAGTGACTTGACCCAAGAGTCAGATATAGAACCCAGATCTCCTGACTTCAAGTCACATACTTTAGACCATGGTGCCTCCCATCCTTTGAGCATAGAGATCCTCAGTAATCCAGCCAATGCAGCACGGAAATGGACTGACAAATGAAAGGAAGGCAAATTATTTTGGTCTTTCTTTGAAACATGCCTGAGAGTTTTCTCAGTACAATAGTTCCGCTTTAAGCCCAAAGCAGGCTCCATACATTGATCCCCAGCTTCAGCATCACATGTTTTCCATATTAGAATAGCCTGGTGATGCAGGAAAAATGACCAAGGGATTTTTTTTCACACTCTATGTGGAATCTCAGAATGATCACCTGTCAGCTGACTCTGTTGTTACAGAAATGACTAAAGATGTCACTTTCCTAATCTGGGCTCTGATCCTGCAAAGAATGGCTCTGAGGGAGTATCAGGGACCATTTGTGCAGGTCACCTTTCAAGAACCAGGCCTTGCCATGGACCATTCTTTCTATCCCAGGGTGCATTAATTACTACATCAGCATGCACTATGCGGCGGGTAGGAAAATACTGATGCTGCTGATTCAAACAGTTTCCAAGCCTGGCTGAAAGCAGATGGGATCTAAATAAGACATTTTTTGCTGATGATCAGCATAAAGAAATATATATAATCAGCAAGTCACCCATTTGCGTCTTTCTTACAAAAAAAACAACAACGTAGATAACTCTATGGGCCAGAGTCACTGGTACACTCTTTTTTCCAAACCCACAGGCATGAGCTGAAGCATATTGAAGTGAATGGAAAGACTCCTGTCTGCAGTAACCGCTCCTCATTTTTTTTGCAATGCATTGCATTAAATAAAACTTTGCACCATTCCTCCATGCATTTCAAAGCACTTGACAAGCGTTAATGGATTCCCTTTATTAAGGGAAGTATTATACCAATTTTCGAGCTGCTGAAAATGAGTACGAGAGCGGCAAAGGGATTTTGCTCAAGGTCACACTGAGTCAATGGGGGGGGCTGGGATGAGAACCCAGGAGTCCTAGCTGTCAGAGTCCACTGCTTTAGCTACAGTTAAACTGCACAGTACTAGAGTAACACATCAGTGTAGCCACTCACTCAACTGCAGAGAGACTTCTCTTGATGCTGTAGTTAATCCACCTCCCCAAGAGGCAGTTGCTAGGTGGACAGAAGAATTCTTCCATTGACTGAGATGGGGGCTTAGGCTATGGCTGCACTAGAGAGTTTACAGCTGCGGAGCTGCAGTGATGCAGCTGCACCACTGTAAGCTCTCTAATGTAACCGCTCTAAGCCAACAGGAGAGAGCTCTCCCATCGGCTTAACTACTCCAGTCCCGTGCGAGTGGGAGCTAGGTTGGCGGGAGATTCCCCCTGACACAGCATTGCCTACACTGGTGCATATGTCAGTGTAATTTACATCGCTCAGCAGGGTGGCTTTTTCACAGCCCTGAGTGACATAAGTTATACCGCAGTAAGTGCTTGTGTAGACATAGCCATCGGGGGCTTACCTATGTTGCTCAGAGGTATGGATTTTTCACATCCCCGAGGGATGCAGCTGGGTTGATCTATTTTCTAGTGTAGACCCGCCCTTTTAAGCAGCATTGCCTGAGGAAGTCATTTTCTATGCAAGAACATAGTTTCATTTTGAAAGTGATTAATGAGGGTAATATGCAGTATGAACAATTTCTGTTTTCCTCAGATCATTCCTCTTTGTATAACACATAGCAGATGATTTTATGAAATTGTATCATGAAGCCTACAAGTATGTGGGGTCCACCGTGAGTTAGCAGGATTGTGTCACATCACTGCCAAGCCAGAGACACTGATGGGTGATTAACACTCAATGATTGTCTAGTCTAAAGTAAAAGCAGCAAAGAATCCTGTGGCACCTTATAGACTAACAGACGTTTTGCAGCATGAGCTTTCGTGGGTGAATACCCACTTCTTCAGATGCAAGTAAAACTTCGGATGTCTAAAGTAAAACACCTTAAGACACTGGGAGAAGACACTCCCTTCTCTTGCCTAACGGGATGGGGTGTTGGGAGGAGTGGGAAGTTATCAAAAGGCAGAACAAAAGAAGCAGGTGACTCCAGCAAGAGTCTATAGGGGGGAATTTAGGAATCTATAAGACTCCCATGGGAGAACTGGGATAGAGAGCCATTTTGCAACAGATTAAGATGAGGGAGGCTGCTGGCTGCAGGGGCAGGGTAGGCAAGGAGGTGGGTGGCAGATCTTGCCTGACTGCCTGATGGAACACAAATGATCGCCCAAGGATTCACAAGGGAAGGGGGAGTTAGTGAGGGAGATTGTGGTTGGGATGTTTTATTGTTTTCTCTATGATCTGTGCTTTATCTGTTAAGAGCAATGGTGCTAGAATCGATGCCAATTTTGTCTAGCAGTATGTGTTCAGTGCCTACAACTACGAGAGAGAGAGATAGAGAGAGAGAGAGTAAGTAAGTAAGTAAGTAAGTACCAGGGAGCCAGAAAGGTCAGTGCTGTGCCCAGAGGAACTAGGGTTCAAAACTCACAGAGGGTTGCCAGCTAGATCTGTGCCCTGATAATGTGCCTAGGAACCCCAAGATTGGGGTAGTGACTGGACTCTGTTCAGACTCCAGGACCGTAGCACACCTTAGGGGCTCCAGAGCACAGAGGCTTGTATTCCCTTCACTAGTGGGTGGCCAAGAAGGGGCGCTGGCTAGGATCTGTGACACTTCCACATTGTCCGTCATGGTGGTATCAAAGCACCAAGTGCACTTTTCAGCAGAACAAGGAGTCAGGATTCAGCAAGGAATGTCTAACGGGGTATCAGTGGGGAGTCAGGCTGATCCTAGAAATGGTTGGGACTAATTAGCTTAATGATAGTTCTAAGCGTAATTGTGTGACATTTAAAATGTAAATGCGGATTTAAATTGCTCCCAGTTGTGAAGAGAAGAGTGAAAAACTGCTCTGTTCCCTTCATTCACATGGGTATCTGGTCCTATGTCAGTTTAAGTAGTAAAAAAGGGCCTGGATTGTCCATGGCCTACCACCCTGTTTAGCGGCGTATTATCGCCTAGGCCGGCAAATTTGCAGGGGCGGCAAATTTGAGCACCCANATATCAGGGCCTAGGGGCGGCAAAATTATTAATCCGCCACTGCATTTACCTGTGGGCAAACCGGGTATAAAACTATCAGGACACTTTGCACAGGCCTATGACTGCACAGGGCACCAAGCAATGGAGAATGAGGCCCAACATTTACAGTTGTACTTACTAAAGTAAAATTGCAAGAGAATTAGGATACCTTGTGTTTCAGGACATAAATTGGTCAACTGAGGTCAAGAAGAAACTTTACCCTCCTCCCTCAATATTAGTATTGCACAATAAAGTGCATTGGCGGAGGTTTACACCTTCCTCACCATCCAGCAATGGCACGGTTGGAGACAAATCACTGAACTAGAGCGACCATTGGTCTCCTCCAGCATGGCACTGTCTTTGTTCACATTGAGGATTTCAGTAACTGAGCCAGATGTTAGGGGGGCTATTAATGGAGTGGATGGGTGAGGTTCTGTGGCCTGCAATGTGCAGGAGGTCAGACTATATGATCACAATGGTCCCTTCTGGCCTTAAAATTTGTGCATTGAATTTTTTTTTTATGGAAAATGGATTTTTGTTGTTGTTGTTGAAATGGAAATTTCCATGGAAAATCTCTGTTTTTCACACATTTTGTCAGGTTTTCAAGCTGCAAGAAATCTTACTACAGACCAACATTTGTTGTGCTGTAGTTTCTGATCAGAGACTGGCTCTAGCTGAATCAGTGGGTGTGATATTTCCCATGGGAGCGGGAGAAAGGAGAAACAGGTGTTGAACTGTTTATGTGATGTCGCTATTAGAGGAGCTATGTGACATGATATGCTGCAGTGGTTTCATTGGCTTCTCTCTCTCTTCCTCCCTCTTTTATTTATATATATATATACACACACACACACACACACAGAGATTTCAGTCAAACCTGTTATCTGAACTCGGGTTAATTGAAAGTCTGGGGCCCATTGGAATCATTCCCATGGGTTATGTGAAGGTTGGATCTATCCCCTGAAATTTCAGTCCCATGAAGCTCCTATACTAAATTCTGCAGGACAAGAGCTTTCATCCTGGAGAGTTTAGTCCTTTGGATCTCCTAAACTGCACAAGATCCTCAATCCTGCATTGTACAGGAGCTCTGCAGGACCAGAGTTCTTGTTCAAGTGAGCCCACCGGAGCTCTTAAAGTCTATATTACTGCAACTCTTACATCACAGAACTTCTAAGCTCTGCAGTACTGAAGTAAACTTCAGTAAGCTTCTAAACACTGCAGGAGCAGAGCTATGGAGCAGCTCCTGAGTTGCTATCATCATGACCCTGAGTACAGATCTCAAAGCCTCTTGAAAGCCCCAAAGACCATTGGATAAGTGGTTATCTACTGAGTAGTGTGAGGGTTTGTTTTTTTTCAAGAAAATATGACAGTCGTCATTTGAAATGTGAGAATGGTCAGACTTAAGCCCTTTCTGGACTATAAGAAGTTGAAGATCACTCAGTATGTTGTTAGGTTATTTTCCCCTTGATGTGGAATAAACTGTAATAATTTGGTCTATGATCTCCATCTCACAAGGTATTTAAAGATCATTAAACAGGTAATGTACAGACCAGACACAATCCTGACACTGTTTGTCCTCACTCTTCTCCCGTTTGTTTTTCTCCATCTTTTCTGTCTCATCATATGCTAATATTGTAAGCTCTCTGGGGCATGTACTGTCTTCCTTCCCCCACTCACACACACACACTCATTTGTACAGAGCCTGGCACAATCCAGCCATCATCTCTCTAGGGAGCTTTAAGTGTTACCACAATACAACTGATAAATAGTTAACATTTTTTTTGCACATTTACAAGGAGTTTATTCGTTTGCAAGGATGAACTCAGTAACACCTAGAACTCATTGCATTCCAAAATGTAATATTTAACATTAAATATACTAGTTTATTGGATGGGGTGGTGACGGATAAAGATTTTGATTTATGGAGACAGCCAAGTGGTCTTCTGGTAACTTGGCTAATTTAGCTTATTCCTTGTAGTTCAAGCCCATGTTGTTATTTGAAAGAATAAACCTATTCTGTATACTTTTTATGGGTTTTATACAATAAGTAAGCAGATATTAACATTTACATGAACATATCACTAAGGCTAACACTACTAAAATTTCTCTAAGTTAATTAGGAATTAAGCAATACAATGATTAAATCACAGTTGCAATGGAAATTGAATCATAGATCAACGGGTTAAGAACAATATTGGAGTAAGTCATCAAGTGGTCAAATTATCAAAGTACTACAGCAGGAAATCAAATCACGAGGTTAATATCACAAAGAATCACTTTTTATTAATCCAGCATCAGGAGACTGAAGGAGGCAGCTGTTTGGCTTTAGTTTAAAAACCCCACAATCAAAAGATCTTGAAATGCATTTAGCTGGTGAAGGACATCACTGTCCATTTTGGTTTTAGACCTTGACCAGGAGATATCACCTGTAAGAGCACAATCAATTTACCTATTCTTAAGGAAGTACAGAGACCAAAGTGGTTTCTTAAATTACATCCTCCATGTTATTCCATGCTTCCTCCTTAAGTCTCATGTTGTTATGGCAACTAATGTTCTCCTCTTATTATTTACCAAGTTATTTCAGAACAGAACAGAACAGAGGTAGTTTTACTGAGTCACGCTTACAGCTTACACTATAGCAGCTCTGGATAACACTCTTTCTTAGCTGAGGAAACACTTGGAATGATTTGGTGGCAAAATTAGGATTTTCAGTTAGGGAATCATTACTGGTGCTGTTCCCTAACAGAACAATGGACAGGTCTTTCTGTAAAATAAAAAGAAAAAAAAGGGGAAAATAAGATACTTAAAAAGATTTGAATTTCTTCTGCTTTGTGCTCTTGGTGTCATATGTTGCGGGATTGTGGCTACAGTTACTGGTGACGCAGGAGTGTGACTACAGCCACGGATGATGTAATAGCTTCATTGTAGAGCTTGACACTAGCATGAGTCTGTGCTGGTTCTCGGGGCACCCACAACTGTGAGTCATCTTGTTACCCTCCTGCCTCCCGCATGAGGGACACTTGCTTGGGCTTAACTGGGTGTCAGATCCCTGACACCACCAGCCTATGAGCCACCCAAGCACCCTCCTCTGGGCTATGCCAGCCCTATTGGTGTCTTGCAGATTAACAATAGGTTCAACCCAGTCCCTGAGCTCCTGCAAAGGTTCCCCTGCAGTGTTCAGCACCTTATCCACTGAACACTCACAGACATAGCAGGTCTGCTGATCAGCTCCTTGTGTAATACCACAGCACTGAGATATATTTATAGTGAAATCAAGGATAAGTTTACTCAAGATGCAAGAGAGAGTGAGTAAGGATAATGGAAGCAAAAGGTTACATGTAAAAACAAAATCATAACACACTTTCTAGAGACTAAACTTAACAGTCTAACCTCCTCTCTAAAGAAGTTTGTCTCACCCCAAAAATCATATGCAGTATTTCAACCCAGGCTGGTTGAGATCCTGTTTTCATGAATGTAAATGCACTGCCTAGTCACTTCCTAGGTGCAGGATTATGGGGTGTCTTCTCTGTTCCTCAGATATAGTCCTGCAAACCTTCCCCTGCTGTGTGCTTCTCCTTGTTGACTTCATATCATTCTGTTGGCTTTGTGTGTAAATGTGCTCCCATTTTGTTAGCTTACAATGCTTAATCTATATGCCATCAGGCGAATCAACATATCTGATCTGACAGTAAACCTGTTTGTCAATTCTGCTTTGATTCAGAGTTTAAAGCGTTTTTTGAGTATACGTACATAACTCCCTGCATAGTACCTATACATACATTTCACGGTGATTTTAATGACTATTGTGACCCTGGCTTTTATTTTAGACCTCGCATGACATTCTTTAGTGAACCAGAATGTAAATACCAGAATCAGGAAATTCTTGTAACCCCCTTGCCTGTTGGCTTTGAAGGGGTTCATGGGTGTGATGGGGTGGACTAGGCTCAGAGGCCCCTTTCTGGAGGCCACAGTGTCCTGCCACACTCATCCCAGGAAAGGAGCAGTAGAGAGGTCCTCCAAGCGGGCTAGAGAGGCTGCAGGGAGCTGCCAATCAGGGCCCAGCAGGCCCATATAAAAGAAGCTGCAGGGCCAGAGTGAGTTCAGTCTGCTAGCAAGGACTGGGGGAGCAAAAGGTGCCTCACTTCAGTGGCCTCAAGGGCCAAAGCAGGTAGTTACTGTCAGGGACTTGGGGAGCGAGGAAGGAGCTTCTGGCTGGCTGCTGGGACTCAGTGAAGAAGGGCTATGGGGAAGTGGCCTGGGGAAATGTAGAGCAACAATTAGTAAAGGGATGCAGCACGAGGCTACTATACTTAAAGGGTCCCTGAGTTCTGACCCAGAGCAGCCACTCAGGGGAAGTTGCTACATCCTAAGAAAGGGAATTAGAACTGTGGCACTCCAGAGAAGGGCGCTGCACTGGGACTCACTCAGCGGAGAGCTGTGGTCAGCGAATTGAGTCTAAGAGGGGTGGCTCAGCAGAAGGGCTGGGGTCACTGAGGACTCACGTAGAGGTTAGGAGTCCCCAGGAAGAAGCCCTTGGGGTGCTGCTCAATTCCAGAGGAGGAGCCTTACAACCTAGCCGGACCAAGTGAGGGTACCGTGATGAGCCCTATTGGACTGGTTAAAGACTGAGCCTGGGGAGGGATGCATAGAAGGACACACCAACTGAGCGTACGACAAGGGGCCCTGTTGGACTGTTTTAGAAGACTGAGCCCAGGGAGGGCTGCAGGACATTGGGGACATTTTGGACTGTGTACCCCGTTTTTTTAGTTTCTCACACAGATTGAGTATGACTCAGCTGGAGGGCTGAGCAACCGAAGACCCGCCTGACAAGCACAGCAGCCGACGGGACACCGTGGGCAGAGGAAATTGAGAAATAGCTGCAGGCACGTGCACACTCGACCAGGGGGCACTGGTGAGAGATGAGTGCACCTAGACCACTCAGGCTGGAAGAGCTGAAGGACCAAAGTATTCCCCTCTTTTTCCCTGGGGTGGCCTGCCCAAGGGGACTAAGAGGGGCACTTGCTTCAGATGATGTTGATGGCCTGAGAGAGCACTCAGGCTTCCCCTTTGTCTTGACCCTTATAGGGGGCAACTCTCCCACTTACTCCATCTTAGGCTCCCACCTTCATAGCTTTGGGGACAGTTAGATGGTTCACTCTGGATACAGTCAGTGTGGCCCAGTCCTCAGTAACCTGGGCAGGCTTCAGCCTGTGGCCAGTGTGGGAAGTCCCACTCAGGATGACCATAGTGCGTGGAAAGATCACTTTGCAACTACGTGCCGTCTGCTCCCTCAGAATACAAAACCAGACGTAGTGTAGAGCTCACTTTAGAGGAAGCTGCTTCCAACCTTCTGTCTGGGCCCACCCTTGGCATCAGTGACCATTATAGGCCTAAGCAGTTTCTTAAAATTAGCTAATTGTCTAGTCATGATCTTGTCATTCACCCATACATCCTCTTACATACTGGAAATTGATGTCACTAGCCTGTGACAAGTTGTCACATCTATGCATCAAGCAAAAAATTTAAGGAAATAAATGATGGACCTCAAATGTGTAAAAGATTGACTTATACCCAATAACTTTTTACCTAGTAGCAAAAGACTGTTTTTACATTTTAGCAACATCCGTTCCATTTAACACAAAACAATTAATGTTTAAACCACACCAAAATTCTCATTTGGGCTATTTGTCTCAAAGGGTGTTCCACTTGTATACATTAAAGAGAGAGATCACAACTCTCTCTCTCTCTGTCTCTGTCTCTGTCTCTCTCTCTCTCTCTCTGATGAGGGAATGGTTTACCCAGTATGTATAACAAAACTTTGTATAATAAATTATACTAGGTGAGGCATGTTTTTCAGATTAAGAAGTTGATTCACACATCTGGGAACTGCTGACTGGTAATAGAATTACCACAGTTCCTGGGTCAAAATTTTGGAGGTATTTATTTTCTGAATCTTTTATTTTTTGCCAAAGGTATCATCCAACTTGATTATATTATAACCATCTATAAGTAATTGCATTGTAAATAGCATAAGGGGGGAGTGGCTATTTAAGAAGTCAAAGATGATCTATAGAAAATAAATGATATAGAAATTAGAACTAACTTTTAATAATGATGTCCAGGCTAAAATTAAACAAAGGGGGAACGGAATTTCAACATCAGGCAAGCTTTTTCTAATGATGAGGGGAACAATAAGTAAAATAATTTGGGGTACTGGATGGGTTATTGGATTTGTAATGGGTTTCAGAACTTTTCAACTCTAGGACACCAGTCCAAATCTGATCAAGGTTGGTCAGGATCAAAAGTTGTTACTGTCTGACAAGCTGTTTAGTGGCCTACAGAAATTAGATGGTGGCTTAAATCCAGTTCCTCCAAGAGAGCAGAAGTCAACATCATAAGACCACTACCATAATGATGAATGGATCGTGGCGGCTGTATTTCCTTCTCAAGCCCTGAGCTCATTTCTCAAGACTGGGATGAGGCACATTGGTGGGGGGAAGTCTGTAGGCTGAAGTTCGTGTGACGGACGTGTGTGGATAAAGAGAGGTCTCAGTCTGCCACTTTTCACCAGAACAAATATTCACACGAAAAAATATTTTTTTAAAGATGTCGGCGAATCTCTTCAATAAAATCTTTTGTATGAAAGACTCTAATTCAGGCAACTAGACACCTCCAGCTGAGCTCCAGAATTATTAGCTGCTGCCTCCCAATACAGAAGTTTGTCTGAATTCCAACAAATTTCAAGCAGTGGTTGAAAATAGTTTTCAATTTTCTATGGTTTTCAAGAAAGCTTTTAAAAGCAAGTGAACTCCCTGAGGGAAGAGTCCTTCCTTCCATCTGTGAATTATCCTCCCTGCTCATTGGAGGTCTTCACCTAGCCAAAAGTGAAAGTCCAACCAGCCTATTAAACTCTGCTCAGCACCACTTGTTTGTTTGTTTGTTTGTTTAGATTCTGCAAATGCACCAGCCCAGCATTGTAGGCTGTTTAAAAACAATGTAAATATACATGCAACATTTCCAGTTGGCCCCAGGGCCACATTAAAGTATGATTCTGCCTCTGAAATTGATTTGGTAATTATGGCACTTTTGGGCTCCATGTTTATTGTCTCTCAGTGACCAGATCAGATCTGAGCACTTTTCAAGTAAAAAGATGTTTTTTTCCCCAACTGCTGGCCCTGCAAACTCAGCCTGGAACCTGAAAGTCAAGCTGGGAACTTTCTGGTTTATGCATCATCATCATTATCCATAAAGTGCCAGTGATGAGAACTCAGTTAAGAAGCCAGTGATAATGTGTGAGCCAGAATAAAATCCAATTCCCTCTCCCATTGGTATGTTGGTTCTGAAAGTTAATAAGAATAAATATCAGTAACACTTATGTTAGTCACCAAAGTCATCAGATATGGAGCCAGTCTACAGAGTATTAAGGCACCATGTTATTCAGAGAAAAACAGACCCTTAAAATGCCTTTCTAACCCACAGAACCAATACCTCCTAATCCAGTCATTCCCCATTCAGCCAACATCTGCTGAAGACGGCTAGTGGAAGAGAGCATTTGCAACATACCATGCAAGTCAGTAAAAATCTCTCTGTCAGACTAAGGGGGAAATACTTTGTAGAGTTAAAGGCCCTCTTTTGAGATTGACCTGCCCCCATTCGCTAACAAAATATCTAGGAATGGTCAACTCAGTATCCCAGTTAATCCCAAGTGCCAGGCTAAAATACAAGGACAGAGGCAGTCACTTAAGGCGATGGCTTGGTTAACCCTGCTCAATCTACTAGTCTGAACAGCAATCATGGAGCACAAACATCTCATGCCCAAGTCCCCAACCAGCCCGCATCAAGTGCAGAAGGGGAAAAGATGCCTCTAAAATGTACATTGCACATGTGTATCCTGGTAGGCAGTGCAGAAACCAGTCTATGGAAAGTTAGAGGCATGGTGAAGAAACTGTATCATGCCGATCTGAACATGGCAGTGAGAAACAACCACAACTACGAGAGGGGGGAAACACTGGAAACCACTGCAGTGGCAACTGTTGATATTGGGGCTGTCTGATAATCTGCTATAAGATTCATGCTGTCTGTAGGGTAGAGAGGCTAGAGCCGGCTGTCCACTGTTCCTGGGAGTTCATTGTTCAGGTACACAGGGTGTCTACAGACACAGCACAATCAGTGCCGGCATGTCTGTGCATGTGTGTAATCCACATGCTGATATCCCATTCTTATGTGCATTTGTATATCTCTAATTATAGTCCCCCTGCCTACTGGGATTGGTGCTGGGAGCCAAATGTGGTTATAGCCTTCCAGAAATTCCTCTCCCATATCATGCATGGGACAGACTGACAGAAGACCTTATTCACCTCTGCTCTGGTTAGGGTTGTCAGATTTGGTTGGGTGTATTCCTGGAGGTTTCATCACATGACATCATCTTTAATTCCTGGAGACTACAGGACAATCCTGGCAGGTTGGCAACCCTAGCTCTGGTGCATCCTGACCTACTCCCCTGAACAGGATCACCATAATACACAGCTGTTGAAAATGCCCCCCATCCCAAATACCTACCTTTCAACATGCTTAGAATGGGCTACATGGCAAACTGGACATCTAGGGCAGCTTGAACTTGTACTTTTCCATTTCCTTGTATGTGTTTGTTTATATGGGGGACATACAGAGCAGGTTCTTTCTCTGCCGAGGCCCCATTTTTGCTGGAGATGCCTTCTCTTTGGATTTGGTGTCCTACTTCTGTGCCCAAGGCCAGTTCCTCTCTTGTTTAGCGAGGGAGAGCCTCACAGCTCTCTGTTTTCATGCCCACTGTGCATCTTTTCCAGCACAAAGTATAATGTGCACCGTTTCACTTCCATGTACACAAACATCAATGCATCACACAATGGTTTGAATTTGAGGGCCTTTTCAGAAGTAACTTTGCAGGAGGGTTCCCCCAAATCCTAAAACTATCACTTCTATCAGGGAAATGCCTCTGTCTAGATCCATCTTCCACAAAAAATGGTGTTTTCTCACTGCTCTAAATGATTCATATCCTCAATGCAGAAGCGGGAAACTGAGGTTGGACAATAATGGAGAAAATTCATGTGAAGAAATTCATCATACGTCGTTCCTTTCTTGGTGTTACTTTTGTATCCCTCATTAGTAGTAGCAGTATCATAGTGTCAAGGAGCCTCAACCATGGACCAGGAGCCCAGTGTGCACAGCACTGTACAAAAACAGAACAAAGACCTGCCTGCCCCAAAGACCTTACAGTCTATGACTCTTTGTCCCATGGTAGGCGCTTTTGTCCCATACTCAGGTCTCAGCAAGATAAGGAATAAGGAGAAGAGTCAGTACTGTGTACAAGTGCGTCCCAAACTTCTTTGGCCAGCTAATATTTTACTAGACTGGGGATTAGTTGTTGAATACCAGGCACTGCCTGGTGCCCCCGTGCATTTGCACATGCTTTCACCGGTAATGTCACTGAGCTATGCCAGTCTCACGCACAATTGGCAGATAATGGTTGGGAACATAGAGGGTCATCGTTAGTGTCGGAAGAGGGAGCTAGAAGCCACAACAAGGATAACTCAATTTATTGTGCCCAATGTTCTTTGCCCCATCCATATTGGCCATCTGAAACACAAGTAGTTCAGCTTATATCTTTTTTGCCAGCTAGCCAGCAAGCAGCCAGATTTTTCAGGCAATCACCCACAGAGGTTTCATAGAAAGAGCAAGTATTATCTGGCATTGTTCTCCAGCAATAATTCCAATACACATTTGGTTCTGTAACAGCTCATTTACTTGCCGCTGTTTTCACGTGAATTACTGACTCACTCACCACCAATAATTTCCTCTCTTCTCTACTGTGCTGTCTGAGCATTGGGGATATCACCTGCTGGACAACCTTTAGATCATGTTGGCATGTCAACAGTTGTTGATCTTGGTCTTTTATTGGTTCATTTGGCAGCTGAAAGGGCAAGTCATTTGGTATTATACAACATGAGTGTTGTTCCCAGGTTGGCTGCTAATATGGTTGCCTTGCTGTTCTTTGGAAGGTGTTCTCTAAATGGAAAGCATCCATATGACACTAGGCAGAGCACCAGTAGCAGCACAAGGGGTGGTAGCAAAGCATTGTGTCTCTGTCTCATGTCAGGGAGATGAACCAGAGTTACCTGCAGAACCTATGATACTGGAACCCATAAGCAAAGGCTGTGGCCAACTTTGTCTTCTGGAAATTTCCTTTCATTTCTCTTTGAAAATAGTAAAATTTCTATGAGTAGATGAGTGAATGTGGGTTCCACCAGAGGTATATACGTGGCACAGAAATACACACACACACACATTCAAAGGGGGGAAATGACATTTCAAAGGAGTGTTTGGGATCTTCTTGTGTTGCAGTCTGTTGAGTTACAGATGGTCACATCTATTAGGGTACGTGTAGCCCTACCTGACCTACCTTCAATCTAGCTAGCTTGGGTAGTGCTGGTAGTGAAGCAGTGGCAGCAAGGACTTCAGCATGGACTAGCCACCCAGGTAATTACACAGAGTCCCAGGCATGTTTGTACAGCACGAGCTGAAGCCCCTGCTGCTGCGGCTTCACTGCTATTGTTACCCAAGCTAGCTAGATTATGGCTAACTTGTGTGTATCTACACATGTTGCAATCACACACCCCGATTGCAGTGTATGCATAACCTTAGTGACAGGCAGCCCTGTGTGCCTAGACAGCAGTGCTGGGTTATCTTGGCAATGCAGCAAGCGCCTCTCTTTCCATAGCTGCTATTATTATCATGATGTATTATTTGTATAACCATAGCACTTATTAGCCCCAGTCATGGACCAGGATTTCGTTGTGCTAGGTATTGCACAAACACAGGACAAAAAGACAGTCCCTCCCCAAAAAGTTTAAAATCTAAGTATAAGACAAGACACAACAGATGGATGTGGACAGATGAGGAATACAAGGAAATAATGAGATAATATTGGTCAGTATGATAGCAGCCTAAGTGTTGTCAAGTTTTTGGTAGGAATCATGGCTATTCAATCCTAATTATTTATTTTGTTTTATGTAGGATCTTACACCCGGCTTAATACCATGTGTGATGTTCCCCTCTGGTGTTATCTGGACCAGTGATCTGCTAGGTCTCTCTAATCCTTGACTCTGGGAGCCAGCCTTACCCTGCTCTGCTGTGAGAACCCCCACTCCTGGGCTGTTCATGCACAGCCTCTGGCATGTAAGCTGCTCCTTGGATTGTGCAACCGAATGACACTAGCCAATATCTCTGGTTCCAGACACAACCCTAGGAACCTCCGTCTTGCAGTGTCCAGTTATGCCCACTGGATGCTGTAAGCTTATATGAGTTTGTCAATTTAACAGAGAAATTGATATGTACCAGGCTTATTATCCCAAGAGGAGTCTCTGACATGCTTCAAACCAAACGCACTGCTTCAGGTAGAATAAACAAACAGATTTATTAACTATAAAGATAGATTTTAAGTGGTTATAAGTCAAAACATAACAAGTCAGATTTGGTCAAATGAAATAAAAGCAAAACGCATTCTAAGCTGATCTTAACACTTTCAATGTCCTTACAAACTTAGATGCTTTTCACTACAGGTTGACTGGTTGCTCTTCAGCCAGGCTCTCCACTTTGATCAGCACTTCAGTCACTTGGTGTGGTGTCTGTAGAGGTAGGTGGAAGACAGAGAGAGCATGGCAAATGTCTCTCCCTTTTATCATGTTCTTTCTTCCCTCTTGGCTTTGCTCCCCCCCACTTCAGAGTCAGGTGAGCATTACCTCATCGCAGTCCCAAACTGACCAAAGGAGGTGGGGGGACTCCCTCAAAAGTCCAACAGATTCTTTTGTTGTTGCCTAGGCCAACGTCCTTTGTTCCTGTGAGGCTGGGCTGGGTTTGTCCCATACCTGCCATGATGCGGTGTGAACTGCCTCTCTGTTCTTGGAGAGTTTTTGGCTGGGCTTCCTTTAAGCCATGAGGATACATTTTCAGCCTCATAACTATATACATGAAATTATAACCTATGACATTACTGTAACATTACTGTAACAATTACTAAAACATCACTATAACAACCAAGCTCTGTGCCTCATGAGCCTTCTGAAGACACCCAACATGACAAACGTTGCACTGGATACCAAACAATCATTTTACAAGGATCAACCTGGGGGTGCTGGGTATTCCCCCGAGGTACAGAGCGTCACACAATGGTATATGAATAATGCGCCATGGGGACCTTGTGAGAGTTGGATCCATTAGTTTAAGACAGCTTTGCACTGGAAGGCTGGTGCAAAGTAACCCTACAGAACTCAGAATGGGGCCCTGAATTCTAAACTTAATGGTCACTATCCCGAATATATATTATTTGGTTATCAGAATTTTCACTTGAATCTCAACTCAAAAATCGCAGTCTCAGTTCTGACTCACATTGCTCAACTGGTGTGAACTGTGGCATTTCAATTTATATTAAGGCGAGAGCAGAACTAATCGTACACATCTAAGTGAGGGCCAGATGTGCTGAAAACAAGCAGATGAAAATCAGAAACCTTGGCACCGTAGCCCAAAACAGAACAAGCAGAACGCAGAGAAAGGCCTTTAGACACTAATAGCAGCAACAGTATTTCATTTGAATTTACCTGAGAGAATTGGAACAAAGCTTGAAAACGGAGACAGCCATATTTTCTTGTTAGAGAATGAAATTGGGACAAGTGAGCAGAAAGAACATTTCCCTGCTCTAAGACATCTATTCTCCTCTCCATTAAGCCCAACCTAATACTGCACTAATGCAGTGCCTTTTAACCCTTCTGATTTCATGTCAGATATTTTATTCCAATAGAGTTCTTAGCCTAATTTCTTTACCATCTTTGGTGTGACACCTTTGATCCTCGGGTCATACATTGAAATATCATCCTGACACTCATTGAACTCTAATGGCTGCACCTCAAATTGGTGACCCTGGATCTACAGACAACATAGATAATGTTCCCTCAAAGTCCTTTTTGTGGCTGCTAAATGAATGAGTGACTGAGGACAGGTTAAAACCTCTGGCCCTGATCCAGCAAAGCACTTAAGCACATGCTTAAATGCTTTGCTGGACAGAGGCCTATGAGCATAGTCTTAAACTTGTGGTCAGGCAGCCTTTTTCTCTGCATACAGACAGGGAAAGGGGATGGAAGAAAGAGGTGAAAAAGGAAGGGAAGGAGACAGAGAAAGGAGGGGAATGAAAAAAAGAGAGAGGGTGGTGAAGACAGGGGAAGAAGGAGAAATGTTAGAGAAGGGGGAAGGAGTGGGAGGAAGAGAAATGGAGGGAAGTGGAAAGGAGAGAGAATGAAATAATCAGGAGAAAGAGGGGAGGGAAAAAAGGAAAGGAGAGCACAGGAACTCCCTTTCCATCTGTCTGGGTGGGAGAATCAGACCTCCTCACATTCAGCAGTGGGGTAGATGGAGACACTGCAGTCAGTAGCAGGGACAAGGGAAGCCAAAGCAGAGTGCCCTCCTCCAGCCTGGAGGGGCAGTCTTAGCCACAGGGGAGTTCCAGAGCCCCTCCCCGTGTGGCTGGGCAAAAAGGTGGCAGCAGCTGTGGAAGGGGATCGCTGTTACCTCCAATGTTCCCCATGCTAGCAGTTTAGAGGGAAGAGCAAACACAGTCTTTGAGGGGTAGAGAGCTATTATCAACAAATCCACAGCAAGAGAGCCAAACAACCATCCAAGTCAACAGAATTGCACCAGTTTATGCCAGCAATGAACTGGCTCAAAGGGTGTGAAGTGAGGAGAGCTGAGGGGCAGAAATAATTTGAAAATAATCTCAAGACACAGTGCTGACAACTTATTCCTAGATTATAAAGCCAGAAGGGACCACTGTCATAATCTAGTCTGACCTACTGTCTATCACAGGCTGTAGGTCTTCCCTGAATTAATTCCTGTTTCAACTAGATCAGATTTTTTAGAAAAACATCCAATAGATGAAAAAAAAAGTCCAGTGAGGGAGAATCCACCACAACCCTTGGCAAATTGTTCCAGTGACTAATTACTCTCACGGTTAAAAATGTACACCTTATTTCCACTCTGAATTTGTCTAGCTTCAACTTCCCGCCATTGGATCTTGCTATATATACCTTTGTCTGCTAGATTGAAGGGCCCGTTATCAAATATTTGTTGACCTTGTAGTTACTTACCAATTTTTAGAGGCCTCCACATTAGACACAAATAAAAGAGCTGAATAAACATTTGCACAAGCTGCCCTCTGGGACATAGAAGTGGTTTCATCTAACCCTTTCATCAGCCCTGTGTTACACTGTAGTCCTTTGATCAGCTCTGTGTTGAGAATGACATTCAAACTGTAACTATCTTAAAGGCCATGTTAGAAATGAAATGGGGAGGTTGCCAGCAAAGGGAATACCATAGGGCCCTGCAAAATTATAATACAGAAATCAATACAAGTGGGGAATGTTTTTAAGGCTAGCTTGCTACTGTAGGTGCACGTGGAAAAAAAAGAAATAAAGGCGAAATAAACTTCAGCACTTATGTGTCACCCATAGCTGTGCCTCGCAAACTAGCAAGGCCCCAAATATGGAACACAATGTACGTCAAAAGTCCAAAATGAGGGACACACAAAAATAATTCATGTAGGGAATTTAAATACAATGGGATTCATGTCCTTAGTAGCGATAACATTCCCCATAACCTCAGTTTCATAATTCCAATGGAAACAATTTTTAACAATGCAAGGGAAAGGGACACCAAATTTCTGTGGAATGTAGGTTTCTTTGGGATTAAAAGGAGTGACGTACCTCATGAAGAGGGACAGTTAAGAGGTTTGTTCAGCCCTTTGAATATCTTTAAAATAATGTGAGTGACTGGAGCTGGTGAAAGTGTTCACTGAGTGGGAAAAAGTCCACATTTCTCAAATTTTGAAATTTGGATAACTTTTCCAATTTAACAACAAAGGTCTGTTGGGGGGGGGGGGGGGGATTTTCCAAAAAGAGTTCACACATTTCTTTTCCTGATTTTGGACCAGTTCAGCTTGTGACTAAATTATTCAATGAATTTGGCTCTTCTTTTCTCTTCATTGATTATCCACAAACTGACAAATTGGATTGTTGTTCAGAACTGTTTGATTAATAGATTTGTTTTATGTACATTTTTGAGCTTATGGGTGGAGCTTCTGGTTGGGGGGGGGGTATTTTATTTTTAGCAATTTTTTTATGTACATGTCCAAAAATTGGGATTTTAGGGGCTTTCTCTTTGTATATACTGTAATGAGTAATATATATTATATATGTTACTTATTACAGTAATTTATACTGTAATGAATAATCTCTTTGTAATGTTCCCTAGTGCACGTTAACGTAGTACTGTTTTAAAAATCGCTATGTTAAAGCACACTAGGGAAGCTTTAGTGCACACAAGCAGGGTCTACACGGACTAATTAATGTGCAACATGTTAGTATGCTTTAGAAATCACACTCCCATAGTGCACATTACTGCTCCATGTAAACAAGACCTTAGATACCAGTAACATTTTGGGTATTTTTTCAGTGTTTATTGGATAAACACTTTTCTTTTCATCTGGTGTTTTATTAATGCTTATCAATTAAAACTGAAAATCAGAAACTCTACCTATGATTTTGGGGAAAGCGCACATAGAAAGTGTATTTGACATTCAGAATTCAGTGTTCAGTGATACCCAGTGTTTGATCTATTTGATTGGTTTTCTATGCCACATGGTGCTGTTTTGCTTCCCTGATTTGTGATCCTAATTCTTATAAACAGGAGCAGTGCTTGAGAAATCATTGGGGTATCAGATCTTTCAGGGAGAGGCGGGGAAATGCTTTAGAAAGGTAATCATAACAGGCCTCATGCCAGTTAGCCATTTATACCACACCATCTCATGTATTCCCTAATGCTTTCTGTTAGAACTGTGCTAGTAATGAGAAAATAAATCACTGACCAGTCTTTAAAAAAATCACAAAGTTCATGTAATAAATGGTTCCATGAATATTCTTTAATCTGCTGCATCCCTGTGTTCAGCAAGGTGTATAAATAATATCATGGAAGCCAGATATTTGTATCCACAGCTACATCATATTCCATAAAATAAGTGAACGCTGCAAAGTACCTGAATTCCTGGGGACATATTTTTAAAGGTATTTAAGAATCTAAAGATACAGATAAGTGCTTAGAGGGATTTTCAGAAGTGCCAAGGTGCCTAATTCCCTTCTGCATGTTTAGGTACCTAAATACCTTTATAAATCTGGCCCCTGTAACTTAAAGATGGCAGATTCCAAAGTCGGGCTCATGGGAACACAAAGGAATAATGGATCTGTTTTATCTGGCACTTTCTCCATGGTGCTTCAGACAGGGATATATATTTCCAAGGTGCATTATTGATCTCTCTCTTTTTTTTTGTCTCTTTATGTTCTGTTGTTGTAAATGCATCATTCTCCCCTTCTATCTTGATACAGAATTTTGTTGTTTTGGTCTCTGTAAATTGTTTTTTTTTTAACAGGGACTCTAGGTGGAATATGTTGCGCTATATTCCATTGGCTTGAATGCAGGGTGACAGGTTTGACTGACAGACTGACTCTGCTAGAGTGTTCCTAAAGTAAACTAGATAGAGAGCTTGGGATTAGAACCATCTCTAACAGTTAATTAGTAAGGTCTTGATCTGCCCAAGTTTTTGCCACTCTCTGCCTGGAAAAACGTGCTCCATCTACAGACCTGCCCTCCCTTCATCTCCTCCCTTCCCTTCGCCTCCACTCCCTCCTGTTCCTACAAACTCTTTGCCCCATTTAACCTCACTCCCATCCAACCATGGTCTCTTATCTTCCCCTTCAAGCCTCCCCAGCCAGACTTTTGGGGCCTGATTCTGATATCAGTGGAGGTGCCCATTCCAAAGCCCATAGGATTCAGTGAGAGTCTTTCCATGGACTCTAATTGGATTTGGATCAGGCCCTAGATCAGGAATCCGCCTACTGAAGTCAGTGAAGTTACAATGGTGTCAAACTGGTTTAAAGGAGATCAGGATCAGGCCCTTGATGTCTTACTGATTTTCTGTTGCTCTGGCTACCTGCCCCAACAGCCAGGTCTGGATCTCTGCTTTAATTCACCCATCTATCCCTTCAATTCTCTCACATTATAGGAAATCTCTTTCTTCCTTTGGAAAGTCCAGCAGCATGCAGATTCTAGAATTATTGCCTGTCAGAGCAACATTTGCAGAAAGCAGTTCTCTCAGATGCAAGTTGCCCAGAGTCCGCCATCCCACTGGAATGCCAGAAGGCCAGCAAAATCTGCATTTCATTCAGGCTGACCTCTAAAAACATTGACACCTTCATTATTATGAATAACAACAGTGGCAAACCCCATAACACAAAAAGAGATGTGTGTATCGGTGTTCTTCGAATAAGTCCTTTAGTTTTTCCTTTCCTATAGGCCCCAGCTGCTAGTCTAAATTAAAAACCCAGAAACAGGCAATCCACTGCAAATTTGGGGAAGTCTTTCTTATCATCTGGTAGACTGTAATTAGAGCAAAGCACTAGCACCACATTGAACAATAACCTATATTTCATTATCTCTAAACAACCAAAGCACTAAATAATCTATAAACAGTTACATTAGTATCTGGCAAATACATAGGAATATGTACTCTAGCATAGAAATTCACAACCTTTCTCCACTTAAACTCCAAAAACACCTACCACGTTTTCCTATGATGACCCTCACTATCCTTTGTGGCTGCCGATTTCTAACTTTGAACTGATTTTTAATAAGAATAAATGCACTGGATGCTGTGATCAGGGTCCTGTGTATTCTGCAATTCTGTGGTTAAAGAATCCGCCCCTTGCTATAGAAGAGTGCTCCAGTATATAGGATTTCATCTTAAGACAATGATATTTCTATCTCTTATAGTCACGAAGAAAACTTTCCACACATCAATTGCTTGTAAATCAATGCCATGATGTCTGCCAGCAACCTGAAGTAGTAGAAACATAGGACATGGGACTGAAAAGGATTATCTGGGTCATCAAGTAATCCTATTCATAAACTTATCCTAAAAGCAGCTTGTTTGTCCAGGAGTATGATTATTGCTTTGCATATGAAAAGGCCTGGGTTCAGATCCCAAACAAAGTCTTGTAAAGGCCATGAGTGGTCCTGTATCTTTAAAGGGGAAGGATGAGACACTGACTTAGGTTGTAGGAGACCTGGATTCTATTCCCTTCTCTGCTAGTGACTTCCTGTATGAACTTGGGCAAGTCACTTAATTTCTCTGGGCCTTAGTTCTCTATCTATAAAATGGGGATAATAATACTACTACTGTCTGTTTAGATGTTAAGATCTTCAGCTCAGTAATTGTCTTTGACTATGTGCTTGTACAGCACAATGGGGCCCTGACCTAATTCGGAGTCTGTAGGTTCTACTGTCGTAGTAGGGATAATAATAATGCGGCTGATGATGTCAGGTTAGTCCCCGAGGCTATGTTGTATTATTAACTACTGGGAGATGGTTCAGTGTGACAAAATTTATAATGCCGTGGAGCATGGACCAAAAATTGTTTCCCCTGGTATAGTGAGTGCTGTAAGAACAATGATAAATTCCTGCAAAAATTACAGAAATTTCAAGGAGGAATAGGGGGAGGAAAAAAGACACTTAAACTGAAAAGATTTGGGCTGCTTAATGGAGTAAGCATTGGCATTTCTTTGCAGAGTTCCAGTTCAGAACCCTGACTGTAGAAAGGAATAATTGAAAAATTATTCTAAAGGTTATGAATGAGTCAAGTGTGAAAATGTGTTGTGTGGCTGCCCTACTCAGCTCCGTTTTACATTGACTTATATGTGATATTGCTCATCTGGCTTGCAGCTTGTTACATAGGTGCTCCCAATGGAGTTTTTATTTATTTATGTATGGTACAGGTCTCTATTTAATTAGGGAATAAAACTTCACTGACACAAGCATCTCAGTCACCAACAGAGTCCTAGCCATCCTGTTGGGTTACATTTCACTCCAGTCCAATAAGGTATCACGTGCACAAATACTTCTGAGCAAAATGGTGAAATTTTCAGATAAGAAAAGAACAAATTAAATCCATTTAAAATGAGCCAGTCTCTCTTTAGGCAGCAGCAGTTATGAAAAGAATATCACAATGTATGGTAAGTGAGTGAGTGATGTCCCCCTTTAGTGATTGGGCCCAGACACAAGTGTAATACTCTCTCTAGAATTCAAAGGATTTATTGGAACATTGCAAATAACAACTCCAGCACACACAAGCAGGAATTAACTTCTTCTAGCCACCACCTCCCTCCCACCGAACCAAAACAACAACATAATATCAAACAAAGACAACAACTTACCACTGAAATAAAGATACAGCACCACCTATTGGCAGAGGTGCTGGCTACACTGAAGGAAGTTCTTCTGTAGCTCCCAGAGTAGAAGTCTGTGCTTCTGGAGTTGAAGGACCACGTTTTGAGTCCCAATGCTAAATGGGTGCATGTAATTTACATAGTAATTGTGTTTCTTGTCTGCATTTTTTGATTTTATTGTAATATGGCCTAGATGAGCTATCCTAGGAAATTTGTGTCACAGGTTATTTTAGGGTTAAAAACTGTTGTGGGAGCTGTGCCAGGGCTGAGCCTGAGAGAAAGGAGCCCCATAGTAACTCATGTGAGAAGAAGACAGACTAAATGGGAGGGGCGGGCCACTGACAGTTCAACAAGGATTGTTGAACAAGCTGCTGCTCTTGCTAGTTAAGGATGTTGTGTGTGGCTGCAGAAACCAAAGGGCATCCTCCTGTTACACTGGCTGGAGTGGCTCATGACTATGAGCATCTGCCTCAGGCCAGACTGTCAAAAACAGGGCAGATACCCCCAACCTGGTGGTGTGTTCTAGAAGTAGATTTCACCAACAAATGTGAACTCCTGGATCACTATAACAGTCTTACCATGGAGTCACAGACAGTCCCCTTAGACTCTCCAGTCTATCCGGCCAACCAGAGCACCTGAACTTAGTGGTAAATGGTCATTTTCACCAAAAATCACACGATATTCAGGTTGCTTCCAGTCGTAAGAGACTAATCACTTACCCCACATCGATTGGTACCCTAGATTTTACACCAAAGACAATACCTGTAGCCAATCCTGTAATAAACTATCTAAAGGCTTATTCACTAGGAAAAAGAAATAGAGTTATTTACAGGTTAAAGCAACAAACATATACACACAGATGAGTTACCATCTGTCTCCTAAGAGTGACAGAGTTGTAGAGATCTGTCACTTCGAAGTGTCAGGTAACCTCTGGGGATCTCTGGTTTCAGTTTGGTTTCTCTGACCCTGCAAGAGTTCCAACAGCAAAAGAGATGGGAAATTTTCCTTCAGCTTGTTTTATTTCCTTCATTCAGCTTCCAAGTCCACAGGAGGAGTTTCCTTGCACATGGCATTTCCCAGGTGCCATTCACCAATCCTTTGTATTGCCATGTTCCTTGATAGCCCATCTGATTTTGATAGTCCTTCTGGATGGGCGGGGGGATGATTCCTGTGCCTAAGTTCACAAGTTCAGAGCTAACATTTTCAAAGTTATAAAGCAAAACGTACCTATTTTCTTATCGCCTGGAACACTGATGTTACAAGTGAGATTAATGCAGGCTGCAATTTACAAGCCTTTCATAGAGTCTAAACACGAACTACATTCTTATAAGACTAATATCTATTTTGAGCAAAACTAACACAAAATATGAAGGAGGACATTGAAGCAAAACTGGAGGGGTCTAAGATGTGGTCAGGAAAGTGGATATTAATATTGAAGAAGCAGCCTAAGGCCGCAGCTGAGGAAGGATGGTCTGGTGGTTTGGGCACTAGCCTTAGATGCTGAAGCTTTGGGTTCAAGTCTCTCTTCTGCTGTAGCCTTCCTGTATGACCTTACATTAATTCCTCACCCATAAAATAAGCTTAGATTTAAGATTGTTAGCGATCTATGTCAAGAAATTGATAGAAGTTGGCACTCCCCCGGCTTGGTGTTGGGGATGAGGGAAGAGATGTTGATTCCTAGGACAGGAGGAAAAACAATGCAGTAGATGCTGGGTGTTCTCAGGCCAATCAGCTGTTTATTCACCACAAGTAGGGAAGCACTGCAGAGACCCTGACAGGGATTGCATCACACACGTCCCCCAAGAAAAGTAGAGGCCTGGTTCTACTCATACTAATTTTACCTTCTGGGATGATTTCAGTGGAGATTTCCTGATTTGCACTGGTGTAAGGAAGAGGAGAATCAGACCTGGAGTGTTCTGTAGGGAAGAAGCTTGGCTAAAGGGGCCCAAAGGAGGAAAATCATTAAAGAAAAGGAAGAAGCGGCCTCTTGGACTCCTTCCCCTTTAAGATACCTACCTCCCATACAAGCATTGCCTCTCACTGGTCAGCTCTGTCTGGTAGTTGGACCAAAGTAGGAGGAATTATTCAGCTAACACCTTGTGCCCCTTGCAACAGCACCAGAGAACGTAGCCAGGGAGCTTGGGACCCCAGCAAACCATAAGAATAAGCTCTGTAAGGGTGGACTTGGTCCTGGAAAATCTTGTTGATCTATTTTTTTATTCTGCAAAACCAGGGGGCAAAGAGGGAGGCTGAGATTTGGCTCCTACGATATCTGAACTTCTGGAGCCCAGGGCATGGGGAATGGCACATGCAGGGTGTATCTGAAAGCAAGGGGCTGGAGATGGGGCTGGCTGGAGAGAGGAGCTACATCTGTAATGGCTGAGGCAGCCAATTTGTAGATTAATCAGTTATCAAGTCACCTGGTCAGGATCTCTTGGCCAGTTAAGCTCCCGCCATGGTGGGTTGTAAGCACTGCCTTGCCAAAGCCAAATTATGAGTTTGTGACCTTAAATCCCACTGGGGATGCTCTGGGAGGTTTAAAACAATTTCCTCCTCCTTTGGGAACCACTCCGAGCAACTGAGCAAAGCTTGCCCCTGAACACATGTTGTCTGTGTTTACTTGGAAAACATGGGAAGTTGACCTTTCCTGCAGTGCAGACCAAAGGGGAACCTCATAAGTCCCCTGGCATATTTACAGTCAGCATGCCTGTTGTTTACAGATTTCTTTTCAAATTTAGAAACAGGGACTTTTCCCCTCTCACTTGTTCCTGGCTAGAGAAAGGTCTCCAGCTATTTAAGTGCATAGTGGTGATGCCAATAGACACACAACACTGTTGGCAGCCCCCTTGAGCACTTATGTTGCATCTCTCCGAGTTTCTGGAGCACACTTGATATCAGCAAGTCTCTACAAGGGACACTTTGATCTCACAGCATTACATAGCTGCTTCCTGAAAAACATTCAGCTTTTCCCAGATAGCATGATAATTGCTTCACTTTTTGCAATCCTGCTAAGTCAGCCTTTTCTGTAAGAGACAAAGAATGATTTTACATTCCCAATAATCTCTTATTTATGATGAATGTGTGAACTGGTTCAGAGCTAATAAGACCTAAAACCTTCCCACAAAACACCGACTGAACTGCTGTATAGCTAGCTATGTAACTATAATGCCTATGCTTTCTGTGTCCTGCACCTTTAAATCTGTAGAGACACTGTTGTAGTCAGGGATAGGTCGCCATTTTTTTTTCAGTTCAGTGCAGACTGTCACAAAGGTCTAGATGAAGTCAACATCCTCCATTCAAAGCTTTTTCTTTTCACATTTTTTTTTGTAGTTTTGAAATTTTCTGATGTTTCAGAAAAACAAAAAAACAAAAACAAAAAACAATTTTTTTCTGTTTTCAGGTTTTGTTGTTTCCGTTTTTTATTTCACCCTGCTTTTTCACCCCTTATACACTTTATTTTCAGTGGAAAAATGGAAAAAGGAAAAAAAGGAAGGAAAAGAGGAAAAGGAAGAGGAAAGAGCCAGAAAACAAACATGAAAAACATTCCATTCTCCCTTTTTTAGTTTTTCGGTTTTCACTGAAAAATCTGAAAATTAAAAAAAAGAATGCAAAAATGTTGAGAAAAATAAAGAGGTTTTGTTGTTGTTGTTGTTTGGGTGTTTTTAAACAATTTTTCACAAAACGTACTTATTGTTTTTCAACCAGCTCTGCAAAGGACACACAGAGAGAGCGAGAGCGAGAGCGAGAGAGAGCTGTCTCTTGGACATTCACTTTTGTTCTTTCTTGTTTGTTGTTTTTAACTAAACTAAATGGGTATACGGGGACTGTAATAAAAACCCCACAGCTGGCCGTGCCAGTTGATTCAGGCTCTTGGGGCTCAGGCCAAGGGGCTGCATAACTGAGGTGTAGATGTTCGGGCTTGGGCTGCAACTGGAGCTCTGGGACCCTCCCACCTCACAGGATCCTAGAGCCTGTGTTCCAGCCTGAGCTCAAACATCTACACCGCAATTAAAAAGCCCCTTCGCCTGAGCCCTACAAGCCCAATTCAGCTGGCACAGGCCAGCCATAGGTTTTTAATTGCAGGTACCCAAGGTCACTCAGATGGAAAGTACGGGGTTGTCCTTTGTATATGGAAAAATATAATGCGAGTCAAGCCCAGACATCTTTCCTGAGGTATGAAAGTGTTGGGATATCATTTTCCCCCTATTTTTTTTTTTTTTTCCCCCTGTGTGCTTTGGTACTTCCAAATTCTAGTCAGGCTCATAGAAAGATAGGAATTGCCATATGTGATCAGACCCTCGCATGCAGCCTCCAAATGCAGTGTAGAGCTACCCAATGGGGCCTCAGGCAGCGTCTAATGTGCCTATGAAGTCTACTTATAATGTGGGTAGCTGCATGGGTAGGGAGAGCAGCTTCTGCTGGACTGGTATGTCCCCATCTCTCCCCACTATGCATGTGGATGGGAAGGGGCATGGAATGGGCAAAGCCTCGGGTCTGTCCCCAATACACCAGTCAGCATGACTGCACTGGGTGACGTACACTGTGCCGGGTATAGATCTGACACAGGGCACCTCCCCACCAGAGCGAGAGGGTGACGAGGAGATAGAGCGTGAGTCTCCAAGTCACAATCTGCGTCCCAGCTTGCTCTTGGCACAGCATAACAATACTCTGTCCCTTGATAAGGGCTCGAGGCAAAGCCACAGCTCAGCCGTGTGGAGTAACCTGCTCATAACAGAAATATCTTCTTGAGCCCCACGAATCCGTGGCTGAGAAAGAGAAGTGATTCTTATGAAAATAATTGTATTTTTTATTCTAATGTAACTGGGGCTCTCATTATCCACACAGATATCTACTCCTTTTTTAACCTTATAAAACTCTTGCCCTCTAGCTAATGCCATCTAGCAGCAGTAAGTTCCACAGGTTAATTGTGTGTTATGTAAAATATTTCCTGTTATCCTTTTAAATTTTGTTGCTTTTTTGGTTTCCTTGCATGTCCCTTTATTCTTGAATTATGAGAGAGCACAAATAGGATTTCTCAATTTATCTCCTCTATATCACTCCATACCATTCTCTATGGCCAAACTTACTGACCCTCCGAGCTGCACATGGCAATCTTCAGATGTTCGAGAGCCAGGATGTGCCTGCCTGGACTCAGGGCTTCACCCCACAGCGGGGTAGTGGGGCTTGGGGCTTCTGCCCTGTGGGGAGGGAAGTCTCAGGGCTTCAGCCCCACAGGAGGCCCTTGCTGGGGCTCAGGGTTTCAGCCCCACTCCTGCTGAAGCCCCAAGCCCTGGCAGGCGTGCACTGCGGGGGTGAAGCCTCGAGACCCCCCATCCCCGCTGTGCAGAAGCCAGAGGTGATGCATGTGGGGGGGCATGTGGGGCCACATGCCCCCCCCCCGCCGGGTTTTGCCAGGGTTTGCTGGCCCCGCTCAGTCATAGGGTGCCACTGGGCCCCCTCCCTGCACAGCAGCTGCTGGAGCCTGCAAGCTGGGAGCTATGACTATGCGGAGAGGCCGTGGCAAACAGCGGGAGCTGCAGGGAGGGGCCGCTGAGAGTAAGAGAGGGGGGGTGTCTTTTTTGAGAAGGCTTCTATTCAGCAGTTACCCAGCTTCTTGGCCTCCCATAGTCCAAGAGCTCCTTTGTGTTCCTTCTCGATACATCAGTGTGATTTGAAGATGAAGGCCAGACTGGGGCGGGGTGAAGAAAAGAGACCAGTAACTCTCTGGCATGCCAGCTGCTCCAGCCAGTCACCATTCTGATGACATGCAGGCTTCACTTAGTGGGCTGTGCTGGCGTTTTCAGCATTCCAAATGTGCTCTTGGAGGGCCGCTCATTTCCCTGGGCCACATAAGCTGCCGGGGGTTTCTAGGTACCACACAGTACCCGGGCACTTGGATGAAAAAGGAAACTGGGAATTCTTAGCACCGCCAATTCACACAGACTCTTCAAGCTGCACTTGACATTCGTTCTCAGTGCCAGTGGATTTTCTCTGCTGGACAGAAAGGAGAGGGAAGGCTGCTACAGGGAAATGTTGGACTGAAATCGGAGAGTGAGGGAGGCAGCGCGGGTACCAGGGAAGCTATGGCACTACGGCCAAGGAGGGAGGAGGGAGTGCATCAGAGTAGAAGATAGCATGAGAATGAGTCAGGGGGAGAGCAGAGGTCAGAATCACTAGGAGAAAACCCATATTTATGCTCAAAATAGGAGAGCCTCCCTCAGCTTCCGGGCATAAAGGTTGTGCACATTTTGAGAAGACCTTCAGCACAGCCCGGTACACTTAAGCCTAACTGAAAATGTTAGTCATCAGCGCTGCGATGAGTCATGCCCCCCCACTCCCCCTTCCAGCCCTGCGCCGCCTCATCGAGGCGAGTGAAAGTACAGATGAAGAGGAAGGTCGAGCTGAGGACAGCACCACAAGCCATTCGGTGCTGTGGAATTTCTCAGCCTCTCACTATGTCAACGCTCATATCAGTGGCCATCTGGGGAAAGACACGGGGGGAATTCCTTCCTCAGGCAGCCTGCCTGGGAGGGAGACATTTTCTCAAGGGGGGAAGAAACAAACAACATCAGAGACAAGTGTCTGAAAGGTAGAAAAGGGGAGAGGTGTATTCACTTGCTGATTGTCAGATTAATCAGAAAACAAACAAAAAAGGGGGGGGGGGAATCACCAATGATTCCCATCCTGTGTAGGGGTGGGATATCAGTTTCTGATGGGTATTAAAACCAAGGGAAATAATAGGACCCAAATCCTGGTCCCACTGAAGTCATTTTGCCATTGATTTCAATGGGGCGAGGCTTTTAGCCTTAGTTTTGGACAGATTTAGGCAGTGGGGTCTGGCAGAAGGTGCTGGGAATCAGGATACCCCACATTCTAGTCTGTGCTCTGTCACTAACTTGCTTAGTTATGATGGGCAAATCACTCTATCTCTTTGCCTCTTTTTCTCCATCAGGTAACTGGAGTCAGGCTGTAGGATCATGTTTGGAGTTATTCTGCTACTACACAGGAATGTTAAAACTTTTTATATGAAAACCTGTTTCAGTTTAAAATAACCTTTTTATAGAATAGAAATTGGGTATAAAACAGGGATAATCATACTTATTTTCTCCCATCTTTGTCTGTTTTATTATAGTGGTGTGGCATCATGACTTCTGTTTAAAGGTCAATCTTTCTAAGTCCTCTAAAGTTGACATGCTTAGTCAGGTTCCTTTGAAATTTGGTGTGCATGAGTAGGGCTAGTGATCCAAATTTGGGATCATTTGAGCTAAGGGTTGTGGAGATTGGCCTGATAAACCCAAGGTTGTGAGTTCAATCCGTGAGGGGGCCACTTAGGGATCTGGGGCAAAAATCAGTACTTAGTCCTGCTAATGAAGGCAGGGGGCTGGACTCAATGACCTTTCAGGGTCCCTTCCAGTTCTATGAGATAGGTATATCTCCATATATTATCAAGGGGAGGGATAGCTCACTGGTTTGACCATTGGCCTGCTAAACCCAGCATTGTGAGTTCAATCTTTGAGGGGGCCATTTAGGGAACTGGTGTAAAAATCTGTCTGGGGATTGGTCCTGCTTTGAGCAGGGGGTTGGACTAGATGACCTCCTGAGGGCCCTTCCAACCCTGATATTCTATGATAAAACCACAATTTTTTCAAAAATTGTCTAGGTTTTTCATTTGTTTGGAGTTGGGTTTTTGCTGTTTTGCACTGGACTAGAGATCAAACTATTGATGGGATATAAGCCAAAATGGTCTCAATCTGTCAAGTTTTACCTAAGGTAGTGCATGGCACCCATTCAATATTTGGGGAACCCAAACGGAGAATAGTATTTAAGAAAATGCACATGTTTTACAGTGTGCATGTGCCAATACAGAAAAATGTCTAGGGAGTTTCCATTTACCCCACTTTATATGCTTTAAAACTCAACTCTTATTAGTGCTCTAAAATCTGAATGGTTATTCAGATTGCTTTGAAATATGGTGTGTTTCATTGGGATTCAGGGTCATACCAGTGATCCAAATTTGGAGTCATTTGACCAAGGGATTCCCGAGTTACACCCCCCAAAAACCTGTTTCCTTCTGCTGCCTTGGAGTGTTAAAGTGAGAGGTACTGACTGGAGTAATCACACAGGCCTCACTGAAACTGATGGCTGTGACCTCACCTGTCAATACCAGAACTAATGATAAATTAATCACAAGCCCCCAGCGAAGACAAAAGGAGGTTTGGACTGAGGTATGGAGGTTGGCTACAATTTGTGAGGCATGGGGAGGGGGGGCAGTTTTATTTGGGGGGAGATATAATCAAAGTATCTGGGGGGAAATGAAACATGTGACTGCCTCCGGGGAGGGGAAGAGTATTAGGGGGCTGAGGAGCGGGGGAGTGGGGTAGAGGGGTTTTGGGCTGCCATGAGTGGGGGGGGGGTTATGGGTAGGGAGATAAATAGGGATGGATAGTAGGGGAGGGGAGAGAGGTTGAGGGCTCAGATGAGGGAGGTGTGGCACCTACCAGTACTGTAAGTGTACCCCCAGCCCCCCTGAACCTCCCAGCTCTGCCAGGGCAGCCAACCCCCCAGCAACCCCAGCTTTGCCATTGCATCCCAACTACCTCTCACCCCACCCTCTGCACACCACAGCTCTGCCAGTATACCCCAACCATCCTGCACCCCACAGTTCTGCTATTGCACTCTACCTCCCAGCACCTCCCCAGCTCTGACCGTGCATCCCAACCACCCTGCACCCTAACCTTCCTGCACTCCCAGCTCTGCTGCTGCACCCCGGCCCTCTGCGACTCACAGGTGTGTCAGTGCACCCCAACCCCCTGCAGCCCACAGCTCTGCCAATGCNTCCCAACCACCCTGCACCCCAACTTTCCTGCACTCCCAGCTCTGCTGCTGCACCCCGGCCCCCTGCGACTCACAGGTGTGTCAGTGCACCCCAACCCCCTGCAGCCCACAGCTCTGCCAATGCACCACAGCCCTTTCACAACCCATTCACGCTCACCCACAGGATTCCCCCTGCCACTTTTAAAGGACTAAAAGGATGCACACCCACAAAAGTTGCCCATGCCACCTACCTTCTGTTCCCCTCTATCTGGCAGTAACCAATGGGAATTATCTGCGTACACTTCAGGTGCAGACAGGGTGTTAGATGTACCTACACCAGTGGTTCTCAACCACTTGCCCCAATCAGCACACAGCTGCAGCCCATGTAACATCCTCAGGGCCGCACAGGTAGTATAAATAGTGTGTGGATGCTGCCCATATAACACATAGAGAGCTGCATATGCGGCCCACAATGGTAAATAGGTTGAGAGCGACTGACCGACACTAACTGGTGGAGGCAGTAGCTGGGACTGCTTGGTAACGGTGTGTTTGTGATATGAGGCCATGTCTGCATTCCTTTGAGGAGTGTGATAGTGTTGTGACTGTGAAAGGAGGAGGTCTCTGTTCTGCTCCCTGCAGTGTGTGTGAGGAAAGGGAAATGCTGCATGGGTATCTGACAGATCCAGTATATAGTATTTCAATCTAGAACTTTGTACGTTATATAATTAGCAGGGCGCAGGGGTTTTATTACAAAGGTCAGTAGCAAGCTGGGATATGATAGCGGTCTAAGCATTTATTACCTCCTGGTAAAGTGAGTGTGGCCGGTGTCAGGTGCAGCTCTACTGAGTGGCGAAGGCAGTAGTTAGCTCTGCTTGGTAGAGGGTGTTTGTGAGATCTGTGGATTAGTTTAAGGTGTGCAACAGAGCTGTGGTTGTGATATGAGGCGATCTACGTTTTCCACCCTTTCATTTCTGTGTACCTTCAGGGTCCAATATGCATCATTTCTGTCCAGAATTGTGTAGGTTAAGTCGGCAGCAGGACATAGGGCTTTTATTCCAAAGGATATTGTTGGCAGTGGGGTGAAATATGAGAGGATTCTAACGCTTAAATGAAGGTTAAGTGAAAGTGTTGGTTGAGATGGTATCCTGTGAGTAGGTGTAAGGGAGTTGTAAAAGGCTGTGAGGTGGTTCTTAAATTGTACACGTGTGGTATACTTCCTGGGGAGTTGGCGGAGTATGTGAGTGTATGCCAGGATCTGGAACCTCTTGAGTCTTACGGTGACAAGGGCCGGTGTGAGTATGTGCTATGTGCATATTGAGGCATTGCTCAAAGAGAGTACAGGGAAGATGGCATGGTAAAGCCTTTTTTTCCCTTTTTGTCCTTTAATAATGTCAGATGGAATCTTGTGGATGACAGTGAATTGGATGTAAAAAGAGAAGAGCTTGTACATTTCAGCACCTGTGGTTCTGGCAGAGCAAAAATATGTATATTAATGAGGCATATTGTGGCATTGCTGAAAGAGGACAGAGTTAGGTTACATGGGCAACCTTAACTGTGCATGTCCTGGTTTTCAGAACTTTGACTTTGGCTCAACTCAACATTCTGCATATCACCAAGCAACCTTAATTCTGCACTAACATAGTTTTTTCCCATAGATACTAGATAAATGGGCCATCTAGTCTAGTGTCCTGTCTCTGAGCACTGTCAGATACCACGTTTTTCAGAGGAAAATGTAATGCCCCATCTTGCCTCACCATAGTACACCTAATTGTGCAATGCTCTGTAATGTGCACGAGGGGAAGTATTTCTTCCTGACCCTAGGTGATGATCAAATCACATCCTGAAGCATGAAGATTGATAGTATTTATAATTCTCTTGAGAACAGGTCCCCATGGTACCTACTACTCACAGCGGAGGGCTGCATCCCAACCTCTCTCTTGGTATTTCAGTAGCATTTCTGCATTTAGGGAACAATTCTGATCCAAACAAAATAAATAGTAAAACTTACATTGACCATAATGGTGCAGGTTTGCACGTGTAATGGACCAGCTGATGTCTCTAGCCCGAATTAATCCACTGATTTGAATGGAGGTACCCCAGGGATGGATTTGACCAAATGTGTCTGATTCCCATTTATAGTAAGTCCCCGTAACACTGTTCTAGCCACATAAAGAGGCCTTAACGTGGTTGTAAAATTCAATCTGAATTCAATCTGAGTATAGGAATAGGGTAGTATCCCTTTAAATAGTTTGTGAACGCTCTAGTGATTCTCACCATGTTCTGTGTTTAAGACGCCATCAGAAACTTGCACAATCTGGAGTGTATATGTGTAGCTAGGCCTTGTATATCGTGTATATTCAGTAAACTTGATTATTTGACACCATCATGCCCATGTGGTTCCTTCATATTATGGTGGTTGTGTAAAGAGCAAAAGATACAACACATTTCAACCCATCTTAAGGCCCCTGTACTCTGTCAGAGTGATGTAAAAGAGCCTTAGTGTAAAGGAGAATCAGGCCCAATCTGTATTGTAATACAGCTGGCTGCACTGATGTGAGCATGGAAAAATCAGGCCTGAGTTTTATCCACAGTGGACCTAGTAAATCAGAGCATGATGCATCAGCATGTCGGAGCAATCTCACTTTGTATGTGAGGAGATGGACTGCCTGTGTGTGTCACAACCATGCTCTCTCCCTTGTCCTGTAAAGGCGGAAGCTATATGTAGACGCCTTCCAGCAGTGCCAGGCTCCATACCTCTGTACCTGCTTGTGTTCAGTGATCCTGTGATAACTACTGTCGAAAACCATGCAGCCCTGGACATGTCCTCCCATTATTATTGGTGCTTTCCCAGGTTACGGGGGGAAACCCAATGCAGCACTTAGCTACATTTCTATATGTATCACTTTGATTGTGGCAAGCCTACTGGTTTGGTGAGTTATGCACTGAGCTCTGACTTTCCAAGCACTAAATATAGAAAATGTGCATTCTTTAGGGGCTATATTTAGCTTTGCTGAGGTTAAGAGGGGAGGTGCTTTGTTACTCAAGCAGTGAAAGCAAAATGACCACTGTCAGGGAAGCTTGGTTGATGCAGCAGCAGCAGACTCTGCCTAAAATTTCCCTGTTATTTCAGCGTGAGAAGGAACTAAATTAGAACCAGCAGACCTGATTGCTCTGTTTACAACATGCGATCTGGTAACTGTCCTATTTAGGCTTTATGGCTCTGACTTGGTTACTTCCTCCAGACAGGACATTATGTCTCAGGTGTTCCACTCTAATACTTAGAATGATGCTTATTTAGGTAGAGGAGAGACTTTAAATTATATAGATTGAAATTCAGAATTGCAAGGACCAAGCTTATCTCAGCTAGCAAATAATATTTTGCCTAAAGACACTCACAGGTAGTAAATCATGACTGTCTGACATTAGCCTGGGCAGGGCTTTTCAGGAGCATCAAAGGTTCATAAACAAGGAGGACTGGCTGGCTCAGGATTGCAGCCTTTCACCTCTTATTCACCTGCTGCTCTAGTGCAGGGGTTCTCTACCTTTTTCTTTCGGAGTACCCCCCCCCCCACACCGCCCCAACATGCTACGAAATCTCCATGGCCCACCTGTGCCACAGCAACTGTTTTTCTGCATATAAAAGCCAGGACCAGCGTTAGGGGGTAGCAAGCAGGGCAATTGCCCAGGGCCCCACACCACAGGAGGCCTGGCGAAGCTAAGTGGCTCAGGGTTTGGCTTCAGCCCCAGATGGCAGGGCTCAGGGTCCCGGGCTTCAGCCCCATGCAGTGGGGCTTTGGCTTTCTGCCTTGGGTCCCAGCAAGTCTAATGCTGCCCTGCTTGGTGGACCTCCTGAAACCTGCTTGCGGCTCCCTAGGGGGGCCCTGACCCCTGGTTGAGAACCACTGCTCTAGTGCACTCAACTGGAAGTCAGGTGTTTGGGGTTCCATTCCCCAGATGTGCTATTAAGTCATGTGTCCTTGGGCAAGTCACTGTCTCCTCTTTGTCCATCAGTTTCCTCTCCGGAAAGCGATGTTTACTCTCCTTTGACAGCTATGGATGAAAAGCGCTACATATTACTCAGGCCAGCCCAGGTTACCAGAAAGTGAAAGTCTAACTGGGGCTGCCTGGAAAAATATCCATCAAAATTGGCTTTGGACAGAAAATTGGGTTTTCAACTAAACAAAATTCTTCACAAAAAAATTTCCAGAGAAAAATTTGATTGTCAAAAAAACGAATGCCCCAAAAGCAGCTCCCCAGAAGACTCCTTCTCCCAGGATGCACTGTGCCTGTGCAACTGCCATGAGGCACTGCTTCCCCTCACCAAAACAGGAGACAGTGGTGATTCTTGAGGGGTGTAACCTGACCAGAGACCTCAGCCAGTACAGGAGAATAGGACCATGAGGGACCCGAACTACAACTCCCCCCGAGGCACTGCAATAGCACTTCAGAAACAACATGTTTCGTTTTTCAACATTTCACCAAAAACTCTGACATTTTCCGTGGGATTCTCCTCCTCCACCCTTCCCCTCCCCCCATGCTCCAACCAGCTCTATAATTAACTAACTTCTGTAATCTGTTCAAACGTGAAATAAGAAAATGGCCTCAGTGCGTTTTTCAGTGGACAAGTTACTACATCAGAAAAATCACCCTCACATCTGGATTTCTTTGGCTTCACGCCACCAGTTGCACTCACTACTGCGTTTTGGAAAAGACGCATGGCTGTAAAAAGAAATAAAAACACTGGGACAACTGTATGTTTTCTTGTCAGAACCAAATTGGAATTGTAGGAGAACCTTGCGTACGTTACCTTAAATAAACCTTTCCTAGCCCAAACCAGACCCAACCTTGGATAGTTTGTGAGATCTGAAACGTTAACAGCCTGCAGCGGGATGGCTGCCAGCAAAGGTAGTGAGTACACTTGGGTACTTTGTGAGTCCTGAGGTATCTTACACCTCCTTCCATCCCCACAGCATGTTACACCTCCTTAGATTCCACTTGACTTACTTAAGGAAGGTCTACACTTAAAATGCTGCAGCTGCACTGCTGCACAGCTTCAGTGAAGATGCTACCACGCCAAGTGGAGGGCATCTCCCATCAGTGTAGTTAATCCACCTCCCCAAGAGTCGGTAGCTATGTTGCTGGGAGAAGCCCTCCCGTTGACACAGCGCTGTCTATACTGAGGGTTAGGTCGGTATCACTGTGTTGCTCCTGGCAGTGGATTTTTCATACCCCTGAGCAAGGCAGTTATACCGATATAAGTTTATAGTGTAGACCTGGCCTAAGACTAACACCCACTTACCAGCACTTAACTCACCCAGTCATCTTACACGTCACCTTGGAATTTGGCCCACAGAGCCTAAGAAGGCGTTTTTCACACACACAGGGCTCCAGCAAGAAAGGCAACTAACAACAGGGTGCAAGGATGTGTAAATTCAGGATGTTCATCCTCTCCATTAATTTACACCTCCCTACATCTTCTGGCTCCTTGGTGTGTGAGTCACACCAACTTCGACTCTCTTACACATCAGCAAGTGGGTGGAAGTAGGCTTAGGGGAGACAGAGTGTAACTGTGCATGATTCTTCCCTCACTTAAACCCTCTCCTCTCTGCTGTAAGAGCCAGCTCTCAGTTCTTCTATTCTTTTCATGCCAATGGGAGGTCGGCACAAACAGGGAGAGGTAAATATTAGAGGTGAGATCCCATAGGTGGAGCTGGGAGAAGAAACCAGCCCTTTGAAATGTTCTTCTCCTCCCAGGTGCTGTGCACCAAAGTAGGCACCATGACCTAATTATTCAACCGTACAATGTGTAAAGCCCTAGATTTGAAAGAAACCTGCTCACACATACAGTATACTGTAAAAAAAGAGCAGAGCAATATTAAAGAAACCAAATTAATGTGCTGGAACCCCACTCGCTCTTTGTCTGTCGTGACTACTTAGGGCATGGCTACATTTGCAGATGTAGAGCGCTGTGAGTTAAACCAGCCCTCGGAGACCGCAGCAGAGAAAGCGCTGCAGTGTGTCCACACTGACAGCTGCTAGCACACTGGCGTGGCCACATTTGCAGCACTTGCAGCGGCATTGGGAGCGGTGCATTATGGGCAGATATTCCACAGAGCACCTCTTCCCATTCTGGTGCTGTGGCTTGTGTGAAGGGGGTGAGGGGGAGGGGCATTCTGGGTCCTGTCCCAACGCCTCATGATGCATCGCTTCGCATCCCAGCAATCCCTGTGCTTCCGTCCACATTGGGCGCCATCTTTCAACTTTTTTTGTACTACGCGCTCTGTCTTCCCTTTCGGTCTGCGGGAATGGAGCCCGAACTGCTCAGGAATATGCTGATGGGTCTCGCCAGTACGTCACGAATTGCAGTCGAATTACTCCTTAAGCTACAAACTGACAGTGAGGAGTCCAACGATGATGTCGACTCGCATAACGCATACGACACGAGATTGCTCGTGGCATTCACGGACATGCTCACCACAGTGGAACGCCATTTTTGGGCTCGGGAAACAACTGAGTGGTGGGATCACATCGTCATGCAAGTCTGGGATGACGAGCAGTGGCTGCAGAACTTTCAGATGAGAAAAGCCACTTTCATAGGACTGTGTGATGAGCTCGTCCCTACCCTGCGGCGCAAGGACACGAGATTGAGAGCTGCGCTGCTGGTGAAGAAGCGGGTGGCTATTGCAATCTGGAAGCTGGCAACTCCAGACAGCTACCGATCGGTTGCTAACAAGTCTAGAGTGGGAAAGTTGACCGTTGGAATCATGTTGATGCAAGTTTGCAGGGCCATTAATCGCATCCTGCTTAGAAGAACCGTGACTCTGGGTAACGTGCATGACATTGTGGCTGGCTTTGCACAAATGGGTTTCCCTAACTGCGGAGGGGCAATAGATGGGATGCATATTCCAATTCTGGCACCAGCCCACCTAGCCTCCAAGTACGTAAATCGGAAGGGGTATTTCTCTATGGTTCTCCAAGCACTTGTGGATCACTGTGAGCGTTTCATTGACATTAACGCAGGCTGGCCCGGAAAGGTGCATGACGCACGCATCTTTTGGAACACAGGCCTGTTCAGGAAGCTGCAGGCCAGGACTTTCTTCCCAGACCAGAAGATCACTATAGGGGAAGTCAAAATGCCCATTGTGATCCTTGGAGACCCCACTTACTCTTTAATGCCGTGGCTCATGAAACCCTACACAGGGAGTCTTGACAGCAGCAAGGAGCGGTTCAACAACAGGCTGAGTTGGTGCAGAATGACTGTGGAGTGTGCTTTTGGCCATTTAAAGGGTCGCTGGCGCTGTCTGTATGGGAAGCTGGACCTGGGCAATGACAACATCCCCGCAGTTATATCCGCGTGCTGTACCCTCCATAACATTTGTGAAAGGAAGGGTGAAAGATTCACTCAGGCATGGACCTCAGAGGTTCAATACCTGGAGGCTGAATTTGAACAGACAGAGAGCAGGGCTATTAGAGGGGCCCAGCGTGGGGTTGCAAGGATTAGGGATGCCTTGAGGGAGCAATTTGAGGCTGAAAGCCACCACTAATGTTTGGTGCCCTGCACGGGAGTGAAGTGCAGTGGTTCCAATGTTAGTAGGAATCTGTGTTTGCTACATATGATGCACTGACCTGCAGTGCCTGTTGCTTTCCTGGGCTACGGTATCTTTTACTTAATGCAATAATAAAGAATGTTTTCAAAGGCAAAAAATTCATTTATTGAAAAGAAAATTCATTTATTGAAAAGAAACACAACTGCTTGGGAAACAGAAAGAGCATGACACATCTGTGCTGTGTGGGACGAGGGAACGGGGTGGGGTGGGGAACGGGACAATCACAGATTTGTGTATGTCCTGTTATCATACTCAGCCTTCTTGTCTGGAGTGCCGTGCAATGAGTGCTGCACTTCAGGCTGGCTAAAATGCATGGTGATGGGGGTTGAGTGCAGTGGTTAAGGGTTGTAGTTTGCAGGGCTGGGTGGTGAAGCTACAGGTGCTGGAGGCAGCAGGTGGCGATAAGAACCTGGATGTTGGGGAAAGTGGGTTGGCGGTGACATGGGGGCACAAGGGAAAGCGTTTTGGGACAAGGGCTGCAGGGGGGCATGGAAGTGCTCTGCCTGCATTGCTACGAGCACCTGTATTGAGTCCGCTTGGCGCTCCATGATGCTTAGCAGCTGCTCCATGCTTTGGTGCCAGCGATCCATATTCTGCTGGCGGACCCTCCTTTCACTCTGCCGCCACGCCTGCACTTTTTGATTTTCATTAAGGGACTGATGCATGACTTCATGCAGCATGTCCTCTTTGCTTCTTCGCGGACGCTTCCTGATTCTTTGGAGTCTTTCAGCCGTTGATAACAAGGACGGCTGGGATCTCAAGGTTGCATCTGTAAAGCCAAAATTCAACACTTAACAGAGGCAGCATTGTTCACATCAGACAGAGCAATGATTTGCCCGTACTTAAAGACAAGCACAGTGTACACAATAGCAGAAATTTCCCGTCCCAAAGAGAGCTCACCTAACCCACAGGAGCCTCAAAATGGCGAGTAAGCACAGGGGCAAGGGGGACTGATTGTTTCACAGCCGTACTGTCCTCTGGGGTTCTGTGTTTTGGGGAGAGCCAACAGCTTCAGGGGGCCCCTATACTGAACACTATCCCCACATTTTCCACAGGATGAGTTCGTCCTGGAAGATATCTTGCTGCTAAGGGTGACCTGGGAATCAAGGGAGGGTCTTCTACTACAATGAGGCTTCTGCCCTGGCCCATATGCAGCTTGCCTGTGTGCAGCAATGGTCCCCCTGCCCGTCACGGCACAGTGGCGCGGACATGTTAGCCTTACTGGGACCCTGCACAAGTGGATTGCCAGCTTCTGCATGAGACCCTTGAAGAGATCACTGAGGCCGATTACCGCAATGTGAGAGAGCACATCAACGCCCTATTCCACATCTAGGCATGCATGCAGCCCTAACCCTCCTCGCCCCAAGAGCCCGCACTGAACAAATTCCTTCCCAAAATAAAAACTGCTTACCTAGCACCTCCTCTGGTGTTTGTTCTTCCCCAAGCACCGTCTGCTGCGACTGGTTACCTTCCTCCTGGCTTGAAAACAGCTCCTGGCTGCATGCATCTAGGGATGCCGGGCTGTCTCCCTCCTCCTCAGCACCCTTGCTCCCACTTTCCTCCTTCTCCTGCCTTGTTGAACTGGGCTCTGAAGTGTCAATGGTGGTCTTTGGAGTGGAGGTGGGGTCGCCCCCAAGTATTGCGTCCAGCGGCACATCGCGGGGGCAGCACCGGAGCGGCGGTTTGCGGTAGGCATTCCTCAGCTCCTTCACTTTAACCCTGCACTGCACTGCGTCCCGGTCATGGCCCCTTTCCATCATGTCCCTCGATATCTGCCTGAAGGTATCGTAATTCCTACGGCTGGAGCGCAGCTGGGACTGGACAGCTTCCTCCCCCCAAACACTGATGAGGTCCAGCACCTCGCCATTGCTCCATACTGGGGATTGCCTGGCGCGTGGAGACATGGTCACCTGGAAAGATTCGCTGAGAGCACTCCACGCCTTGCTGAGGAAACAGGAAGGGGATTTTCAAAATTCCCAGAGAATATAAAGAGTGGGTCTGACTGTTGGTCACCTGAGGGCAGGGCAGTAGAGTTCAAAGTGATGGCCAGAGTGGCTAGAACAGGCATTGTGGGACACTTCTGGAGGCCTATCCGAGCGCATTAACAGACCAAGGCGTCCACACTGGCGCCGCGGCGCTCCAGCCGGGGCGCAGCAAGTGTTATGCTTCTCATGGAGGTGGATTACCAGGAGCGCTCGAGCCACAGAGTCTGGATGCTCTACGTGCCTTGCCAGTGTGGACGTGTCATGACTTAGGGCGCCCAGGGCTGCTTTAATGCGCTCTAACTCACACGTGTAACCAAGCCCTTAGATTGTAAAAGTTTCTTAGGGCAGGCCCTTGCCTCTTACTCTGTGTTCGTACAGTGCCTAGCACAATGGGGCCCCCGCCCTAGATTGGGGGGCTCCCTGCACTTCTGCAATATACATAATAATAATAATTATTCTGTCATCGTCACTCACACAGTGGCACTATTGGTAGAGGCAGGTACCGCTCAGTGTGAGTAAGGGTGTGAGAATCCATCCCTGAGAGTCCTTATGCATCCTCCTTAGTTTCCCTCTGAGCTCCCCCTCTCAAGTACTGACCAGGCCCACCCCCATTTGAACTGTCTCTTTTGTCAGTCTTCATCTGAAGGAACAGCTGGTTCCTCCAGGCATTACGTCCTGCTTTTGGTTAATGTTGTGTAAGACTGAACAATATCCCAGGTATTATATCCAGAGCTTTGTGTGTTAAAAATGAATAAGGGCCTGATTCCAGGAGGTCTATGCAGTAAGGTACATGGAATAAGGTACAACTCCGGTTATGTCTACACTGTGAGCTGGGGTGTGTGTGAGCGACTAGCTGCCCTGAGTACAAACCCGTCCAAGATGCTAGGTGCATACTCGTGTGGCTAGCCCCACCCACGGCTCGTGCCACGTCTGCGCTCTATTTTTAGCGTGCTGGCTCAGTCAGAGCTAGCGCAGGACCAGGTATGTCGCCTCATGCTGGGAATCACAGCCCCTGCTTGAAGTGTAGGTGTACCCTCAGTGTGAGTAAGGGTGCCAGAGTTTCTCTATACGAAAAGAGCAACTGAAATTGCATCACCCACACAAAGGATCCAGATGCCTGTTCCGTTTCTTTCGTTTTTGGGTTCAGTTTCCATAGCCCGCAATGACCTAGGTGCAGGGCATTTCCTGTGATTAGCAGCCTTTGGGGTTGGTGACCTTTAGGTAGATCTTGGGTTAGCCTCTCATTAATTTCACCTCAGCTGGACAGTACTAGGCTATAGCCTATCCCTCACCAGAGCTTATCTTTTTTTTTTTTTAAAGATGCCCGCTCAAGATGGTTTTCTTTTGTGGCAGCAGTAGCTTCCATATTCTTTCACACACACACACACAGACACACACACACACACACACACACACACACCATAAAATGGTAGAAATTAGCAATGTGACAGGCCTATTTGGTTATCTAGTCTATCCCTACCGTTTCCGAGGGTCTGATTCTCCATTATCCTGCACCTTGTACAATCATTTACACCAGAGCAAAGTGATGTAAAGCGGGTGCCATTCTGGCCCTCACTTTGCCTCTCTTCTTGTGCATTATCTGGTCTAGTGTAAAATATCTCACAGGATGAAGCTTCTCCCACTTCCCTTAGAGATTATTCCCTGGCCTAATACATCTCATTATTAGCAAGTTCTTCTTGGCATTTATCATAAAATTTCTTTTGTTGGATTCAATCCCTAGTTATAGCACCTTGGACGATCCTAAATAATTCCCTTTCCTCTTTGTTCTTTCCACACTGCACCTACTTATAGATACACCTCTACCCCGATATAACGCGACCCGATATAACACGAATTCGGATATAACGCGGTAAAGTAGCGCTCCGGGGGGGCGGGGCTGCGCACTCCGGTGGATCAAAGCAAGTTCGATATAACGCGGTTTCACCTATAACGCAGTAAGATTTTTTGGCTCCCAAGGACAGTGTTATATCGGGGTAGAGGTGTATTAGTTTGTACTCTTAGTTGTCATGTAGCCAAGCTATACAGTACATAGTATTTAATCTTTAAATCAATCCCTCCAGGGCCCTGCTGCCAGTGATTGACGTTTTGATTGGAAGGGAGTTGGTACCAGCACAACTCAGAAGAACTAGATGTTTTTCTATTATGGGAAACAGGTTATTGAGTTTCAACAGTATCTTGCCCTTCATTCTTTCAGTGGAACTGTTTGTGAGTTCTCCACAGCCTTTTGTTCAGAGCGGCTTGCCTTCAGCTGGCAAGAGTTATTTCCCTGCTTTCTTTTCCCCCCAATTGACTGTGCTAGGGCAGTACAGACAGAAACACCTGAGAATAACTGAATCCACTCTTCATTGCAGTCTCACCAAACTACAGGGGGTGCAGCACATCAGGCTCCTGTGAGCCTCACTAGAGGAAAACCATTGTCAAGAAAACACTGCAGTGCCTTGTTCTATGTCATGGGGGCAGAGGGGGAGGGCTGCTACACTGTGTACATTCTTTTGTTCTGTACTATAGCAAACAAAGGACTATTTAGAACATGTATATGTGTGTGCATAGACCTATATGTACACACTCCCCATATCAGCACCTATCATCGTGGGGATGCTTCAGTTGTTTGGGTGCTTATCTGATCTGAACCTCCCAAACCTTTTACTTTGGGGCGGGGCCTGTCTTTTTTGTTCTGTGTTTGTACAGCGCCTAGCACCATGGGGTTCTGTTCCATGACAGGGACTCCTGGGAACTATTTCAATGCAATTTAATATTGTTGTTGTTATTTTTATTATTACTAATAAATATTTACCCATCACTAATTCCATATATAACAAAAAAGAGTTACTGTAAAACAAGCCCTCCCCACATGTGCAATGGAAACTCATTGTAATGTCACATATATTGTCATATATAATCTGTCTGTACGGTGAGCTCTAACATAGATGGTAGGTGCCTTAGAGGTACCTAGGGAGAAAGAAAGAGAGATTCAGATTAGATTTGTAGGATTGAGGCTGCCTTGCCACAACTTTGGGAAGGGAGGAGAAAGGGAAAAAGAAACGAGATGCACATTTTATCTCCATCATGTAGGTTCAGTGAGAAGGCACATACCCAGTGATGAGCTGCAAAAAATCTTAGGAACTGGTTCCCTGCCGGTTCTTTGACGGCACTTCGGTGGCGAGTCCTTCACTCTGGTGGGTCTTCGGCGGGACTTCGGTGGCGGGTCCTTCAGTGCTGCTGAAGACCCAGAGCGAGTGAAGGACCCGCTGCCGAAGTGCTGCCAAAGAACTGGTAGGGAACCGCCTGGTGAGTACAAGCCCCACGTGCCTCCCAAAACAGCCTATTCCCCCACCCCATCCGACCCCCACCCATGTCCTGCCCCCGACTGCCCCCCTCAGAACCCGCAACCCATCAACCCCCCCCACTCCTTGTCTCCTGACCACCCCCTCCCGAGACCCCCACCCTAACTGCCCCCCAGGACCCTACCCCCTACCCAACTTGCCCCGCTCCCTGTCCCCTGACTGCCCCGACCCCATCCCCCACCACCCTGACAGACCCCCGGGACTCCCACACCTACCCAACCCTTCCCCATCCCCTGACCGCCCCCCAGAACCTCCGCCCCCTCCAACCGCTCCCTGCCCCTATTCCAACCCCTCCTCCCAGCCCCGGCCCGGCCCCCTTACCATGCTGCTCAGGGCAGCGTATATGGATACCGTGCGGCCCACTGGAGCTCGCAGCCCCACCCCTTACCATGCCGCTCAAAGCGGCAGGAGCTGCAGAGCTACCCAGGAGCAGTCCAGAGCACTGGCACCGGCGGCGTGGCACGCTGAGGCTCTGCCAGAGTGGGGAAGGCGGGGGAGCGGCTGGGGGAGCCTCCCCAGCCGGGAGCTCAGGCAGGCTGGATGTGGCCCGCGGGCCGGTGTAACGACAGAAAAACCTCCCTCTCCCAATTGCCCACCCCTTTAACAACCGGTTCTAAACCGGCTTCTAAATTTAACAACCGGTTCACGCGAACCGGTGCGAACCGGCTCCAGCTCACCACTGCACATACCCATACTGAGAAGTGTTGTTTCTTTTTAATGGGAGGATGTTGGTGTCTATATTCATTGAGTCAGCTGCCTGGTGCTATGAGGTTATCGTTTCTTAAAAGCAGCACAAGTAGAAAAATAGGATTTTACAATCAGACAAGCAGAGAGACGATATATTAAAAGTTACAGGGAACAAAATCCCACAGGATATAGTGAGGATAAAAACATTATATTGTGAAGCACTTTGAGATCCAATGATGAAAAATGCTATATAACAGCTAGATATGATGATGATGATGTTGATGATGATGATGATGATGCAGACAAGTAAGAATTCTATTCCATTATCCTTCTAGTAATACAAAGCCAGGCTGACAAAACCAGAGCTGACAATAGACTGTATAGTTTATAACAGGCAAAAATCTTTGATATAAGCTCAGGCCCTGATCGGGCAAAAGTTTACACATGTGCTTAATTTTACACACAAGAGCAGTTCCATTGAATGCATACTGATGCTACTCACATGTATAAAGTTAAGCATGTGCATGTTTGCAGGATCAGAGGGTGTAAATAAATCCATTAATTCAAAATATTAGAATGCTGTAGTTCTATTTTAAAATATGTTTAAAGTGAGGAAAATCAGTTAAGTTTCTGCTGTCAACTTTAACTCTGACCCCCACATCACTCCCAGAAATGTGCTATATCATTGCTAACTATTCTTCTTATGTATTTTTTATTTCAGAAGTGTTACAACATTTAAATGTAGACATTTTTGAAACTTTCACCCACTAGAGCTAATCAGGGTGGATAAAAATCAAGCATTGTTTTTTAACTAAAAAATAGGATTTTTTTATTTAAATCTGTTTTTTTATTTAAATGACAATGTTTTTGTTTTTTTTAAATAAATCTGTTTAAAACTCAATCTGAATTTGACAATTTATGTTAAGATATAACCCTGCTATCATCTATTAAAATCATTTAAATAAATAACAAAGTAATATGCTGAATTAATGAGCTCTCCTCAAGTTAATGCTTTATTTTTATATTAAAAATTAGTGGGAAAAGATCTTTCACTAACTTGTATGGTCAAGCTTGATAAAGATGGCACAATATGACATGAACTAAATTAAGTATCTATATCATTTTCAGTATTTATAATGGAGTGAATTCCAAATGTCAGCACTTTCAGTCTCTGTTGTGCAGAAAAGCTTTTGCCTTAATTACTTTTTATTTCAGTTTAGCAGAAATACTTTTAATTTCACATTTGCAGTCTATTCTATTAATCAGAGTCATCTAGCATTCTCTTGCATAGCTTCTACTGTAGATGTCAACAACAGGAAAGTTGGGGGGGAAAGTATTTTTTTTTAAATGTTGGTTTTGTGCTTTTTTAATTGAATTCCAATTTCTATCCAAATGCAGCTTGACACTAATCATGAATAAAAAGTTAACCATTATCCAGTAAATAAGAAACGCATCCATCACATTTTCTAACATAATGAAAAAATGCAGACACTATTAATCTGAATAAATGTATGATAAGCTACATAATTGCGTGACTAAATGTGTATAGTTATAGCATATCCTCTTGGTTAGCAAAAGGACATTCCAAATCTCACGAAAAGGTTATATTTAGTGGTAAATAAGCAAATCTATATATTTTAATGATTATACTAACTGATAAGAATGAAATGGGAAAATAAAAGTACAAACAGAAAACATAATTTTTCTGCTTGCTGATTTAAATCATGATTGAAATGAGTCATTTAAATCAAAATGACTTAAATCAGTCTACTCTGGAACTAACTGAATAATTTGTAGCAAATAATTTAATTTGATGAATTTTCCTTAACTTTTAGTCTGAGGATTGTTCATGAGAAACATCTGATTTTCTCAGATGTATCCATCATTTGATATTATTATTTATTGAATCATTTTGGTCAGCAATTCCTCATTTGTAGATCATTTGCAAGTAGTTTGTTGTGAGCATGCAATATTCAAAATTTTTGAGTTGTGTTGTAATTTTGATTGGACACATCATATAAGTCAGGTGTTAGGTTTCCGTCCCCCTGTTGGATAAACACAATTCCTAAAATTAGTTTTCCAACACTAATACTTGCAGGCATAAATTCACATTTCTTTCAGCACAAATATTGTCTAATATTTTGCCTTTGAAAATCTCTCCCACAAACATATGTGGACAAGAAATGCTAACGAGGCATGCACACAGTTAAAACAAATTCATTTAAAAACTGGAATAAATATTCATGGTGTGATACTGCACCCCATATTCTTCATAGTGATATTATCATAGACTCATAGAATCATAGACTTTATGGTGAGAAGGGACCATTATAATCGTCTAGTCTGACCTCCTGCACAACGCAGGCCGCAGAATCTCACCCACCCACTCCTGTATGTCTGAGCTATTGAAGTCCTCAAATCGTCGTTTAAAGACTTCAACGTGCAGAGAATCCTCCAGCAAGTGACCTGTGCCCCATGCTGCAGAGGAAGGTGATTATGTTATGATTATGACATAGCTATGATGTATTTTATGCAAGATAGGTCATGTGAGATATTATTGGAAAAGTTATGATTTGCTGAATATGATTATCCTATTTGTATGCATGTATCATTTTTGTATCTGAAGTTATGAATATTGACTATGTCTCTGCATTTCAAATGTAGTTACACCTGGGGAATGCCCACTAGACAAGATGCTTTCATTCTAGACAGTGGGTGGGGAAGGGGCCATTAGGAAAACAGTAGGCCTTAGGAGAAGCTTATCTCCCACCTGGGGAGCCTTCCTGAGCACGCTACAGACAGCCTCTGAGTAATGGCTGCTAGGACTCTGCAAGGACATGTGATGAGACCACATGTCTCTAGACTCCATTTTGGGATGTCAGTAATTTTCCACCAGCCAGTCTGGGGACCAGACTTTGAAACAAAGGGTTCCCCCCATATGCAAAAGCTATATAAGGTGGGGAGGGACATCGTCTGGGGTTCTTCACTCCCCACACAAGAAGACTCCTGGAAACACCTGAGGAACAAAGACTGAACTGGGGGAAGTGCTGGGCCCAAGCTAAAGGGATTTTTAGCCTGTGAATGGAACACCTGGGGATTCCAAGCTGTAAGCAAGTGCAGCCTGCCCCTTAAGAATCTGCAGCCTACTTGTATCATCTCTTAGGGAGAGAAACTGCTATTCATGTCCTATCTATATTAGTATATTAAGTTTAGTTTGTTGTTTTTGCTTATTTGCTAGGTGATCTGTTTGCTATCACTTATAATCACTTCAAAGCTATCTTTTGTAGTTGTTAAACTTGTTTTTGCTTTATCTAAACCAGTGTGTGTAAATCATAACTCAGGGGCAAAAGGCTGTTGCATATTTCTCTCCACATTGAGGGAGGGGGTGAATTTTATGAGCTTACACTGTGCAGTTCCCTGTGCTGCGCAAGACGGTATAATTTTGGGTTTATACTCCAGAGGGGGTGTGTGCCTGAGGAGCTGGTAGTAGCTTTCCTCTGCAGGGGCTAGTCAGTGAGCCTGCTTGTAACTGCAGCTGGGTGTGTCCCTACCTGTATGTATGCTGGTGAAAGTGCAAGCTCGAGAGCTCTGTAGCTTGTCGCAGCAGTAGAGTGTGATCAGGATCCCAGGCTGGTGAGTCAGGGAGTTCAGTGATACCCAGTTCCAGGTGGCACCCCAGGGGGAACCCATCACACATGGAAGATTTGTTGAAGTATTCATCTAGCTCTATTAATTACAGGTGAGAAGGAAATACTATATATTCTACAGACATGCTGACTCTCTTCATTCCTCTATGGTAAATAAGTAAGATTTGGTGTACGGAGTGCTCTGAACTCTACTATTATTTATTTATTCTATGACCATAGTGCCTAGGAGCTCTAGTTATACACTAGGACCCAATTGTGCTAGGTGCCGTACAAACACAGAAGAAAAAAGACAATCCTTGCCCCAATACGGTTATGAATGATAAGCCTCTGGACTTCATAAAAGACCAGCTATGGCTATGGAAATTGAACGTTTCTAGTGACAAGGTACTTCACTTCTTGAGTACAAATAGGCACCTGCTATTTGGCTCTCCTAACTTGCAAGCTGTGCTCGGCATGTCTGTTATGCTTCTGTGTTTCTTGATCCTGAGTTCCTTGGTTTAATTTAAGGAGCTTACAGACTCTTCTGGCTATATTGGGAGAGTTTTGTAAACTTGAACAAAAGCTATTCAGTTTCTGGAGTTCAAAACTTACCTAATTTCCTTTACACAGATGCTTTGGCTTTCAAAATTATCCTGGCAATTGCCTGCAGAACTTATACACTCATTGAATCAAAGCAATTTGGTTTGAAGAGTTTACAGACTCTTCAGGCAAGGCCTGTGAAGTTTATTTAACTCCATTATGCACCATCAAGAATTGTATAAGCTCCATACAGAGATTTGAGAGGTTCAAATACCTGTAATAAACAAATTCAGAATTAATCAGATAACCTTCTAAAAAATACTCCAATACACTAGATCTAGTCTGGGATCTACTCAAATCTCAAAAATGAAGCAAGATCAAATGTGGTGGTAAGTGGAGGAGACCTCTGAGAAAAACCAATGCACGGAAAACAGAAGTGTTGGTGGTTTAGTGAGTAGCTTCCTTCCTTCCTTCTCTTCCTTCAGAAAAAACATTGAACCAGCACCTCCACAAGATATTAAAGGGAGTGGTGCTGCTGGCAGTTCATATTTTCTGGTGAGCTGTAAAAGCAAGTTCCTTATCATGACTGGGCATTAAAATAATCTTCTTTACTTTTTTTCATAACTGTTCTGCTTTGCTATATGCTATTAAACAGCTGCCACATTCCAACACAGAGGTGGCCACATCTCAATGATGGGTGAAGTAATTTGTGATTTTTTTTTTCAGGACACTCTTGTCCCTAGTCCTCCACCAAGGGAATGTCTGGGTTTTTTTTACTAGGAACTCATTTTTTGTTGGAATTCAGCATACAGGGCAAAAAATAGCTGTGGGAAAAGAGGGATTTTTATATGTAACTGTTTGGAAAACCATTCCCAGAGAGTAGTTATCAGTGGTTCACAGTCATGCTGGAAGGGCATAATGAGGGGGGGCCCGCAGGGATTAGTTCTGGGTCTGGTTCTGTTTAATATCTTCATCAATGATTTAGATAATGGCATAGAGAGTACACTTATAAAGTTTGCGGACGAGACCAAGCTGGGCGGGGTTGCAAGTGCTTTGGAGGATAGGATTATAATTGAAAATGATCTGGACAAACTGGAGAAATGGTCTGAAGTAAATAGGATGAAATTCAATAAGGACAAATGCAAAGTACTCCACTTAGGAAGGAACAATCAGTTGCACACATACAAAATGGGAAATTGCTGCCTAGGAAGGAGTATTGCAGAAAGCGATCTGAGGGTCATAGTGGACCACAGGCTAAATATGAGTCAACAGTGTAACGCTGTTGCAAAATAAGTGAACATCATTCTGGGATGTATTAGCAGGAGTGTTGTAAGCATTCCGCTCTACTTTGCACTGATTAGACCTCAACTGGAGTATTGTGTCTAGTTCTGGGTGCCACAGTTCAGGAAGGATGTGAACAAATTGGAGAAAGTCCAGAGAAGAGCAACAAAAATGATTAAAAGTCTAGAAAACATGACGTATGAGGGAAGATTGAAAAAACTGGGTTTATTTAGTCTGGAAAAGAGAAGACTGAGAGGGGACATGATAACAGTTTTCAAGTATGTAAAAGGTTGTTACAAGGAGGAGGAAGAAAAATTGTTTTTCTTAACCTCTGAGGATAAGACAAGAAGCAATGGAGTGAAATTGCAGCATGGGAGGTTTAGGTTGGACATTAGGAAAAACTTCCTAACTGTCAGGGTGGTTAAGCACTGAAATAAATTTTCAAGGGAGATTGTGGAGTCTCCATCATTGAAGATTTTTAAGAGAAGGTTAGACAAACACCTGTTAGGGATGGTCCAGATAATTAGCCCTGCCATGGGTGCAGGGGATTGGACTAGATGACCTCTCAANTTAGGGTGACCAGACAGCAAGTGTGAAAAATCGGGAAGGGGGTGGGGGGTAATAGGCGCCTATATAAGACAAAGCCCCAAATATTGGGAGTGTCCCCTATAAAATCGGGACATCTGGTCACCCTACTGTGTAGTCCAGGCTTAAAAGTCACAAGTGATTGACATCTCAGGTGCTTCTGTTTGCTATGTAAGTGGCCATGTGCCCCCTGGTGGTCAGATAACTCAATCCAGCCACTTATTTCAATCAAAGTGCAAGGAACGAATTGGCTCAGAGCAGTGAGAATGTTGCTCTATTTGGGGAAGGCACTGTACCTCATTTAGCTCACCGCTGCTTCTGCGGCTACCCGTGTAGCGCACTCCATGGAGAATGGCTTCTTAGCGCAGTATGTCTTAGTTAATTGACTCTAGTAGATCAAGTCCAGCTAAGTGAATGCCTCTGAAGGAGAGATCCCTTCATCACAGCTTGTAGTGTAGCAATTTCTGTTAATAAAGTTTATTTATAGTCAGGGTAGGATTACCCAGTCGTTATGCTGGGTGCCATAATACGGCCTTTTCTTTCTAGTGTTCCACAGAGGGACACTTTGCAATCATTGGTCGGTAACAGATATTCACAAGATGTAGTTCCCCAGGCAGGGAGCAGCTGAGAAACAGACCAAGGGCATTCTCCCTTTAGTAATAGGGCTGTCGAGCTGAAATGCAGAGTTAGAGCACTGCAGTGAAACATCACTAATGTGCACAGTAGCTTAGGTATTAAGTTCGCTAAGGAATAAAAAGGGCAGGCAAAGAACACTCAGGCAAATGTGTAATGGATAGCTACAAGTGGGAGGAATGTCAGCTTTGAACCCTCACTCTAATAATCTCTTGCATAAGCTTTTATATAAGCAGCCAGTCTCCTCATAGTACCTATCCTTGGGGGGTGGGCTCCCAGCATTCCCTAGGGCTGGCTACTCCTCAAGCAGCTGTCCCTCTGGAGAGCCTCTCCTTGGTATGTGAGTGAATCAGCCAACTCTGGAGAACCCTAGAGTGCAGGTGACAGGAGAAGCACAGGCCCCCCGGGAAGACTGAGCTCCTGCTGGCTAGTTTTGTGGCTAATGACAGAATTCTAACCCTGCCAGGTTTTGCCACCTGCGACTCAAGACCACACTTTTACTTGCAATGTAAATGAACCCAAATCAACACAACTGTTCTACTGGGCGGGGCCAAGACATGATGTGCATGGAAATATCCACCTCGGAGTGTTTCTTAGGCACCATTAATAATGGAAGATGAAAGTTTGACGGGCTAAGATTCAAACACAATCTTATATCATTTGGATCTATTTGTTCAGGCAATGCTACAGGGAACCCCATGGATACAGTAACTGTAATTTTTTTATATAACAGGAGCACTTGCAGACCCCCTAGCACTAGACACATAGCATTGCCACCTTTCATGCTTTTATCATGAGTGTGATTATATTTGGTGTGTTTCTTAAAGCCCCAGCTCCTGGAGGCATCTGATCAGGTGAGAAGTTCAGCCTTAATTTTTTTTAAATGTAAGTTTCTTGCCCTCACAGTAGTAGAGAACAGGGCTGGCTCCAGGCACCAGCGAAGGAAGCAGGTGCCTGGGGCAGCCAATAGAAAGGGGCGGCACGTCCGGGTCTTCGGCGGCACTTCAGCGGCGGCTCGAGCACTCCGCTTTAGTCTTCGGCGGCACTTCGGCGGCAGCTCAATTGGTTTTTTTTTTTTTTTTTTTTCGCCGCTTGGGGCGGCAAAAAAGCTGGAGCCGGCCCTGGTAGAGAAAAGCTTGAAAATGTGACTGAATGTAACCCTGAAATCTCAAAACCCAGAAGGCAAAGAGAAAGAACTCCTCATTAAAAACTAATCGATTTTTTAACCCAGTCTCATTCATGATTTTTAAATGTGTGGGGTTGGCAACATTGGACACTGCACAAACACGTGTTAAAAGACAATCTCCTCCCCTAAGAGCTCACAGTCTCAATAGAGAAGACAGATAAAGAAAGTAGCATTGTCCTCATTTAATTTATGGGGAGTTAAGGCATAAAGAAAGCAAGTGACTTGACTGCAGTCACAGTAAGAAGTTTGTACGAGAGCTAGGACATGAACCCTGGCTTCCTGAGTGTTAGACCAACACCTTAACTTCAAGAGCATGTGCCACTGTGCATTCAGTCTAGAATGGCTTTGATTTTAGATTAAGGAAAACAAGAAGAAGCAAAAACAAAAGATCTCCATGAAAGAGGAAAGCGTGTGTGTCCCATTTTTTGCAGGCTGCATCTGCTCTGAAACCAAAATGGCTGCGATCTTCGGCTGCATGCAGACTGAGTCCCTCAATAGGCAGGGCCAGCTCCAGGCACCAGCTCAGCAAGCAGGTGCTTGGGGCGGCCAAGGGGAAGGGGCGGCACGTCCTGCTCTTCGGCAGCAATTCGGCGGCAGGTCTCTCACTCCCTCTCAGAGCGAAGGACCTGCCGCCGAATTCCCGCTGAAGAATGAAGCGGCGGCGGTAGAGCTGCCGCCAAAGTGCCGCAGATCACAATCGCGGCTTTTTTTTTTGCTTTTTTTTTTGCTGCTTCGGGTGGCAAAAACCCTGGAGCCGGCCCTGTCAATAGGTAAAGGAGCAGAACAGAGGCATCAGAGTTTGATGACTGCATGCAACAACAGTAGCAAGAAGTGAACTGCAAAGAAGTCAGAAGATTCCTTTAAATAGCGTTGTTGTTGTGTTTATTATTTAATAAAATAGACATCCAAAGTTCAGATGCTTGTCCAAACTTTATCTAAATCAGGTGTGGAAAATAGGATTGGACATTGCATGAACTCGGGCTCTTTCATGAGCCAGTACCAACACCTTCGTCTGGCTGTGCTGAAAATACTAAGTCAAATCGCCTTTCTCTGCACATTTTTTAGCACCTCAGCTTCCCATCCGGGTCAGAACGAGGAAATGCAGAGACATATGCAAAAGCACAATAATGGAAATAAAAGACTGGCTCTGATTGCTCTGAACCAGGTCACCTTTCCCAGCTGATTATGGAAGGAGGCAGCATGTTTAGTGGTTAGGGTAGGGGAGTGAGAGGAGTCTGGCGAGCTGGGTTGTCTCCTCAGCTCCGCCATTGTTCTCACTAAGTGACCTTTGTTGATTCACATCTCCTCTGTGCTTCCGTTTACTCTTGTGTAAAATGGGGCAGTAAAACAGGCCACCGTGTGGTAAAGTGTTTTCAAATCTTGTGATGCCAGGTGCAACCTCAAGCACCTGTCTCATTCCTGGCATTCCAGAACTCGTAAATACAGGTGCAGATGACAAAAATGAAGCAACTGAAGGGATAGGCTGAGGAACCTTATCAGATATGAATAACTCTGAGTGACATTCAGTGCACACTCTCTCTTTTGTGATCAGTTAATATTCACTCATGAAAAAGGAGCAGAACAATGTCCCTGGAGCAGATTAGATGCCATTCTGATAAGTGCCTTAGAAGTATGTAGAGAGAGGCTAGACTGGTTGGTTTATTAGGGAAAATGTCTGTGACACTGTTGATCACAGAGTGAACTCAGTGTATCCATTGATAGCTCTGCATGAGTCGAATGACTGGATGAAACCTATGCTTGCATTACAGGAATGTAAGTGAAAATCACTCGGATGGGATTGACAATGGTTTCCCCCATACTTACTGATCCTGACTTTGTTCTGTAGCTGTGTCATTTGTTATTTAGGCCTTGTCTACACTGGGGATTTTAGCCTTTGGTGGCTGGCCAATGGTGTAGCTGCAAACCCCTGGTATAGATGGGGAAAGTACCTCTGCAGTTTACTCCAGTACGAAGCAGGGGTAAGCTACCCCTTAGTAAGCCTTGACATTGTAGCATGCTGCTGCCACAGCAAGATAAAGAAGTCTGGATATTGTGCCCAGCTGTTGGAATGAGTTGAGGAGAATGGGATTTCTAGTATCTCAGTACTGTACATGTAAACCAGACATAATGAGCACTTGTATCAAATAATAGCTTGATAAGGCGATGACTTCTAACGCTCAGCAGCTGCCGTGTTGGAAAGAGGTTTCTACACATGCTTTGTTCTGTAGATTTAATTTTCTACTCGACCGGTTTTGAAAATAATTTCTCTCTCCGTACCAAGAAGCTAGCACACTACCTCTGGCTGGTACATGCTGTCGATATTTAACCACCTGTGTTCTGGTTCACCACTTTCCTGTCCTGAAAAGCTCTAGTTAGAACTGACCCCTCAGAGTAACCATGCTGTGAAGAGCCTCCGAGGCACAACTGCTGAATCATCAAGGCCCAGAACTTGACTTTTGCTTGTTTGAACTCAATTCTCTTTCCCTCCATCATTAAGCTGCTCAGGCAAGGTCGATCCCTCTGGTCTAAAGTCGGCTGGAACTGGATTGCTACAATCCAAAGCATACGCTGGTCACTGGTGAATGTTTAAATGAGTAAATAGTCTAAAGATCATGTGGAAATTGCTTTTCATAGAGTCACAGAGTTTAAGGCCAGAAGGAACCATTAGATCACCTAGTCTGAACTCCTGTATTGCAGAATCCCTTAAATTTCACCCAGTTACTCTTATACTGAGCCCAAAAACTTGTATTTTTCAGTCTTGATATGAAATAAGATTCTTCTCTCTCCAAGTCTACAATCTGCATTGGTACAGGGGGTGGTGAGGGAGAGAGGAGTGAAGCTTTTTCTTTATTGCTATGTAATTTCAAGTCATATTAAGCTATTCAGTCGTGCATCATACCTTTATCTATCAATCCTTCTCCACATAAGGCACCTAGTAAACAGTTAAATTATAATGACACAAAACAAAGAAAACATCCTGAAATAGCATAAAGCAAAACTCAGATAAAATGCTCATCGGCCAAATAAAACAGCCATCAAGATGTGTGCTCAGCCTTCTCCGCTCCCCTCCCTCCCTCCCCCCGATCTGCCTAGTCTAGTTAGATTATAAACTCCTTGGGGCAGAGACTTTCTACTCTCCTGTCTGCATACAGTGAGCTCCATTCTTGATTGGTCCTTAGGCACGACCATAATAAACATGATTAATCAGCATCCGAAGCAACAGAGCATCAGTGGTTATAGGAGGCCTCGGATACTGAATGGTTTAATATTGTTTTCAAGGCATGTTGGTTACTATTACTGGTTTGTGCGTAAATTTTCAATGCCACAGTTGCTAAATTCCTAAAGGAATTGTTAGAAAAAGAAACAGACTGCTACAGTCAGACGAATTACTCTCTGTGCAGCGAGATCGTGGAAATGTTGGCGTCAGTGGAGCTCTGACAATTTACACTGGCTGAGGAGCTGCCCCATGGCACCCATCTGTTTCCAGGGCTCCGTTCACCTAGCCCAGTTGTTTGTGTGAAGGATCTCTGCGTGTTGCCAGTATTTACCCCTGCAGGAGAAGAATGACCTTTACATGTGTGGGGTCTGACTGTGGGTGAGCGGATTGCTACACATCCAGAGGTGTTCTCTGCTACTAGCATTGGTGGCAGTTAGTGTTTTTAGAGTTAATAGCCAGGGCCTAGGGTCAGGAGTTACTGCTGACTTCTTATGTAACCATGGTGAGTACTTAGGGCAGGATCGTGACCTGCCCTTACACCAGAACACAGGAGAGTAAGGGGTGCAAAGTCCTGCCATATTCCCCTGCACAGGCTACCTGCATGACAGGTCACAGCATGGCGGGGGGGTGGGGGGGCGGAGCTACTCATGGGATATTGAATGGACAGGGAGGGAATGGGCAGAGCTCTGCCACTGTCCCCCTCCAATACATCAACTGGCAGAGCAGTGCTGAGCTGGCCTGGAGGGGGAATTCATCTGCTGCTGTCACGGAGCAGAAGCAAGCTACCTCCCCACAAGAGCAAGGGGGAACCAGGAGCAAAACGTCTCTCTCAGAGTTGCTCTGCCCCCCCTGGTCTGCTTGTGGGGCAGTGTAATGTTCCAAGCCAGCTCTTAATCGCCATGTGTTGCAGGGCCCCTTTTATTCATTATGAACCACTAGGATGCGCATGGCAACAGAAGTGGAAATCATTTGCAACTGCCTATGTGGAAAGAGCTAGAGGCAGCGTAAGGACTGGTGTAAGCAGTGCTTCATTAAACAATGGTGAAGGTCAAGCAGGCCAATCTTGGAGGATTATAGACATGCTGTGAAGAGCTGACGTGGACTAGGAACCTCACATAGTACTTGATTCTCACTATCGCTGTTATAGTGAATGATTAAACAGTATATATTGATTATGTCTAATTAATAATTAAATATTCATTACTAATAATTAATCAGTGTTAATAATTAAATGTATTAACTATTAATAGTGGGCACATATGTAAAATAATCATTTATATATATATATATATATAACACAAACTAATTAGTGTAGCACCAAACTGTGGCACCCTCAATTACAAATTTTTACATTGACTTCAATGAGGCTAATTGTAGTGCAGTACAACGTACTATTCAATGAGAGTAAAGGTATCTGACCGATAAGAAGCATGTTGATAGTAAATTCTGCCCTGGGATGCACATGAGCCATGAGAGCTGATGCTGCATATCAGATGCTAAATGCAGGGCACTCCTGGAGCATGAATGCTCTGTGCTGCAGTCGGCCCGGCAGCCTGAATCTTCCTCTCTCAGCAGTTCACTCGGCCTACAATGTTTTTATTACCACAGCTTGTTGCAGCAGCAATTTTTCTAGTATGCTCAAAATGGCAGCTTTAGATGAGAAGGCAGACACAGCTTTGTATAGTGGAAGCAAAATAGACGAAGTTGGCTCTGAGGGCAGTACTGCATAAAGATGTTCAGCCCTCTCCTCCGTCTCTGGGCAGGGGCCTCCCTTTCAGGCCTGCTGTTGGGGACAGTCAAGAGCTATTGAAGTTCTCTTTCCTCTTCTGGGCCAGTGGGTCTCAAACTTATTTGATTGCGCAATATGCCACCCTTGCTTCTCCACTGCTACTGGCGGAGCTGGGCAGCCAGCAGCCGCCACTCTCTGGCCGCCCAGCTGTCACATAACCTAGGGTACAAGCTGGACTGTAGGACAGCTATGTCTCCTCAACTCTCCAACCTGGGGTGCCTTTTACACTGATTCACTCTGAGAGCAACCCCTCCTGGCCTGCTCACACATAGACTCCAGCATGTAAATCACTCCCAGCTATACTGTATGAGTGCTATAGCCAGCCACTCTTGAATTACACTGCAGAGCGACACCAGCAAATTCCCAGTCCCAGACTTCCCCCCCCCCCGAAATGTGTGTCTCATACTGCCCAGCACCCACCTGGACAATACAAGCTCATAAAAAGGCCGTCATTTCATTAATAGAAAATGATATGCACAAATCCTGTTATCTCAAATGTAGTTTCCCAAACACTGCAATCCAAACACACTGGTTTAGATAAAATAATAAAACATGTTTATTAATTACAGAAAGATAGAGTTTAAGTGATTACAAGTAATGAGGCATAAAAGTCAGAATTGGTTACAAAGAAAATAAAAGGTAAAATGCAACAAACGTCTAACTTAAGAAGCGAAGTGGATTCAAAACGAAATATCTCTCTCACCACATGCTTTTGCAGTCTTGCTTGTAGCCAGGATCCCTCCCTCAGTTCAGTGTTCCTTCAGGTGTTGTTGATGCCGTGAGCAAAGAGAAAGGGAGGAGTAACTTGGGGTGTTTGTTATCTATTCTTATACATTTCTCTCCTCTTTGAGAGTGATCTCCAGCTGGGGTTCAGGCAACAGCAAGTTTGTTGGGATGGGAACCTCCAGCTGTTCCTTTGCCAAGATGTACATTTCTCACTCACACCCTTCTTCCTTCCAAAGAATGGCCACTTAACCAGGTGATGGCCCACTTGATCTCATTGACACCTGGCTGGGGTGTTGGATAGCCTTTCCATCTGTGAGGATCTGGTGTGTGGGTGTTCCTCAGAATTGTAACATGTCTCAGTAGTACCATGCAACCTTATATCTTTACATACAATGTTGCCACACGTATTTCAACAGGACAATAATGTTCAGCAGAATATGAGTTTTTCAAATGATACCTCACAAGGCATACTTTGTACAAAACTTATCATAGTCTTGTAAAACATGTGAATATGGGAGTACAGACTATCAAACCAGTTCTGAAGACCGTGCCGCTACCAGCAGCAGTGGAAAAATAAGAGTGGCATGGTATGGTATTCCCACCCTTACTTCTCTGCTGCTGCTGGCCGTGGCACCGCCTTCAGAGCTGGGTGCCCAGCCAGCAGCTACCACTTTCGACTCTGCCTTCAGAGCTGGATGGTCAGAGAGCAGCGACAGAAGTAAGGGTGGCGTATTGCTGTGGGTAAAATGTTCACAATACTTTTTCTCCCCAAAAGCTTCTCACCACTCCCACCCCTCCCGAACACATTCTTTCCCCCAGTTTGAGAACAGTGACACAGAATGAGAGGTTGGGGAGGAATGCTTCCTGCAGTGTTAACTAGAAGAGGGAATTGAAGGGCTGGAGTGATGTGAACTCATCTATACAATATAGGGATACAGAGTATATGAAAGCTTGGATGCAAATTCCATCTATCGCCTGTTAGCTATTGAAGGTGGCAGCAGATGTTTCTGGAAAAGTTATTTCTCCTAGACTGACAATAAAATCTTGGATTTGAGCTATAACCTCCATACCCCCACTGTGTGATCTCCATGCCGGTCCCATACAAGCAGACACACATACCATTTGACTATAGATTTGCAAGAATTTTATTAATTTACAGAAAAACAAAGACACCACAGTTATTAGAATCCATTCATTTCTCAAATGTAAAGCCCCTTGGACATGGCTCTCCACTACCTGGAGAATAAGAGATTGGTACATAGGATTGGCATCAAGCGCGGTCTCCTACCTCCAGCCATGGCTTACACATGATGCTTCAGAGGAATGCAAAGGAAAAAAATAAAGCAACTGGTTCAGATCCATCTCATACCAGTGTAAATAAGGAGTAACTTCACAGAAGTCAGTAAGCTAGGTCCTCCACTGGTGTAAATCTGCATCAAGTTACACTCTAGACTGATCATCACTTATACTGGGAGAGGACCTGTCCCAATGAATTTGCATTGTTGCAAAGTGGGAGGAGAATTAGACCCAATACATCTAGCTAATTCCCTCCTGAATCTTGCAGTTATCAGATGATGCCCTGGAGCATACGGGTTGTTTACTTATAGCTTATATAGATATTAATTATCACAAAATTATCCAGACTCTTTTTAAAGTCCAGCCCCAGTGTCTGACACTAACCTCCTTCACCTGGATCAAACCCTCTATGAAGTAGTTTCAACCACATCCTTGTCCTTTGTAACTGTATAAAAGTTCATCCAGGTGGAGGGGGGGAGGGGGGATGCCTACACACAGTAATAAATAATTACTAATGAACATTTCAGAAAATAAACCTGAAAACAGTGCGGAAAAGTCCAGCTATAAAATGGAATGATTCTCAGTCAGCTCTGCCCTAATGATGAATGGATTTCGATGTGCCCATGTTAGTTCAGAGATTTTATTTCCAATTAACACCTAGAAGAAGTTACAAGCAGTTGCTGAGGATTGGGCTGGTGCATCCATTTAGTTAATTGCTTTTGGGCTTGGGCTTGGGCTTGGGCTTGGGCTTGGGCTTGGTTTTGGGTTTGGACTTGGGCTTGTTGGGTCTTCTGGGGACAGGTCCTTTATCCAGGAATTTTATGGCATCCTGCACCCATTTAAGATCAGGCTGCACGCAGATCTTGATGCCTCGTTTGGTGATGAACCTGCAGGGGAAGAAAAGGAAAGCCAGGCTGCCATTAAAATTCTTCTCTCCAAACCAAGGCCTTATGTGCATGTTTCTATACTATGGCCTATGTGGTGTGGTACAAAAGAGCTAAGCACCTGGCATACTGAGTTGGCCCCTTATTTATTCCACAAGAACCAAAATTAAATAGATGCTCATGAGATTGAAGGACTGGTCACGTCCTCTAGAAGGAGGTATAATCACACTTTGCTGTTCTGTACGTTTCCTTCACACAGCTCAGCGCAATGCACCTCATTGCCAATTGACCGCACTGTTTGCTATTCCCCAGCATGCCACTCGAAACAGCTCTTGCTCTTTGTGAGATTTCCTCCCAATTTCTTGATCAAAAAGGTTTTTCTGTTCAATCAAAATTGTGGATGCTCCTCTGAACAGCACAAATCCTCCAGACCTTTTGAGGTTCATCCACTAACAGTTACTACCTGCTAGAAATGAAAGAATGCTCTTCAGGAGTATGTTTTGGTCAGATTGAAGACCCTCATGATTGCTGTGATTCAGTTCTACCCCTGCCCTTTCTCTCCTGCTATCAGCAGCATGTGTCTCTAGATTAGTTTGAAGAGTGGTCCAGATACTTACATCACAGCTTTTACTGGTATGTGCTGCGTCTCATATTTAACAAGTCGTCTGATGTCCAGCTGCTGTGTGGACAGGTCTACACAGGCACTTCTGGGCGCGATTTGACTTGCAACGCTTCCTACAGGGGAAAAAATAGATGGTAAACTAATGCTAAACGAACAGTCATTCTTTACACTAAGTGGAAATTATTGCGTGTTAAATTACAATTGAAATATCTATAGATGTATGTACTGGGATCCATTTCCTAAGTATGCTTCTTACATAGGAGCTTTACAACCAAACTCCTGATCATCTGAGATCATTAAAAAGCCAAGGCAATTGTAAGAGTAAATGTCTTGGCCAAATTCCAGTGTGGATAGTAATTACATTCTGCCTTCCTAAATTGCCTCTGCAGTTTCAGTTGGGTCCATTGTTCTTCACTTTCTGTCCTAAACTGTCATGTAACAGTGCTTCGCTATCAAAGAGCTGCTGGGTTCCTAGAGACGGCTTCATTTCAGTTGAAGCGATCTGTGTACATAAAGTATCTAAAGCATTTGGGGATCTTTTGGGATGTAAGGTTCTGGATGAATATGCGATACATTAATTAAAAGTGGGAATGTGAGCAAGTGTGTGCCTGTCAAACAGCGTCACTCAGAAATAGAAGTGTATCACATGCTTCAACCAGGTGTGTGCATGTAATAATACTAGAGTTGGTGCTTGCGTAGCACCTTTCCTGGGAGAATCTCAACATACTGTACAAAGGAAGATCAGTATTATCATCCCTGTTTTACAGATGAAGAAAATGGGGCACTCTGATTTAGGGTATCCAACTTGAGACATCCTGGGCCTGATTTTCAGAGGTGTGGAGTACCCAGAAAGTCATGGAAGCACCCAAAAACCCAGGCAACCAGCAAAAGTGGCCACTTTTGAAAAAGTAGGTGTAAGAAGCAGAGTGGGATTAGAATTTGGGGACTCTGAATTACAATCCTCAAATGTGGCCAGTGGATTTACTGCCTGCCCATGTGGGATTATTTCCACCCTCTCATACCTGGCTCTAAAGAATATTCCCTATACAAGCAGAGCTTCTCTAGGCGGTTTGGAAGAGGTCTGAGTAGATATCCGCTTTTATGGTGCAAAGATGTGTGCCTATAACTCCCCTCTCTGCCCATTTCTTATCACTGCCCTTTCTGATCCCTCTTATGCTGCTCACATCCCTCTCCACTTTCCTCTCCATCTCCCACATACTTATGTGACTCCATTCTTTTCTTCTGCCTCCTGCTGCCTTCTGTTTTCATCTTCACTTCATTTCTCTCCCCACTTTGCTGCTGCTGCCTCTCCGCTCCTTCCCCTCCATTCCCTGGGGCTCTTACTCTCCTTTCCAGCAAAATCTTTGTCTCCCTCTGTTCCCTTTGACCAATAATTTTTAAAAAATCAAACCCACGTTGAGGACAATTAACTACCATGAAAAAAATATCAAATACTTCAGTTTGCCTCTTTCCTCCCCCTTCCTATTCATCTGCCTTTGGAAAGTTCCGTATCTTCTGCCCAATTGCTCACATCCACAGAATCACTTCTAGAGGGGCTACCACCTGAAACTTTTGATCTCTGCCCCATCTCCCCACATATTGCCTGATATGCACGGTCCTTCTACAGAAAGTTTCAGCTACATTTTATGGCAAATTATACTGCCAGGGACACAGGGTTGGAACAGCAACAACAAACACATACAGGTCTGTCTCATCTTACGCTGGGGTTACATTCCGCGGTCAGCGCGTAAAGCGAAAACCGCGTATAGTAAAAATTACATTGAGTGTAATGGCGGGCGGAATCGCCCGCACTACAGAAACAGTATTTAAATTATTTTTCTCTTTTTTTTTGTTTTTTTCTTGTTTTTGCCGACCGCATAAAGCTGAAATCGCACATGTTAAATGCGCCTAAGATGCGACAGACCTGTACTACAGGGATGAGCCCTCTGGATGTCTAGTGCAGATTATTTTGTGTTTGTGTGGGAGGGGCTGTGTTTGGGGTTTGTGGAGTTTTGTGAAGGTACTTTTTTTATACTCATCATTGTGTATTCTTGTGGTTCTGCCCGAACTGGGTATGACTGTGGTTGTGCATGTGGTTTTTTTTGTTCTTGTTGCATGCATCTGTTTATGTGTATTTGTATATGTGCTTCTGTGTGTGCGGATGAGCTTTTGCAACAAGTGTGGTCTATTAAAAGTGTTGTGGTGTATTAATTGTTCATGATTAATAGGAAAAAGATGTAAGTGTCGCTGTGGACAGTTAATTTAAAAGACCAATGTGAAGCTGTGCTCATAAAAACAAAACAAGTGTGTAAACCTTATTAAGAAAGAAATAGCGAATAAGACTAAAAATATCATAATTTCATTGTATCAGTGAATGGTGTGATGTAGTCTTGAATGCTGTCTTCACTTCTAGCCACCCCACCTCAAAAAGGATTTAGCACAAATACACAAGGATTTCACAGAAAGTCAATGAAAATTACTAGAGTCTTGGGAAGATTTCCATACAGGGAGAGACTAAAAAGACCAGGACTATATAGATCAGAGAGGAGACAAATAAGAAGTGACATGATAAATATAAGAGTTGCCATACTGGGTCAGACCATGGTCCATCTTGCCCAGTATCCAGTCTCTGACAGAGGGCCATACCAGAGCTTCAGGAGGAGAGTATAGAATAGCACAATTATGGAGTGATCCACCCCATCTTCCACTCCCAGCTTTTGGTAGTCAGAAGTTTTGGGTTGTCCCAAGCATGGGATTGCGTCCCTGACAATGTTGGCTAATAGCCATTGATGGACCTATCTGTAGAGCCCTGTGCGGATACAAAATTTGTATCCGTATCCGATCCTCAAAAATGATCCACAGATATCCACACCTGCAGATACGAATATCCATGGATTTACTGGGCTCTACCCATCCTCCTTGAACTTATCCAGTTCTTTTTTGAACCCAGCTATAATAAGACAAAGGTATATACAATAATGAACAGACTGTAAAAAATGAATTGGGAGCTCTCAGTTTTCATAACATTAGAAGAAGGGCACAACCAACAAAATTAAAAGGCAACATCCTTGAAACTGCCTGAAAGACATGCTTTTTATAAAATGCATAATCAACCTGTGGAACTCATTACCACAATATATCAGTAAGATCAAAAAAGGTTTAGACATTTATATGGATAATGAGAGCATCCATCGATGCTTTAGTTAGGCTCAAAGGTTTGCAGGGGATATAAATCCTCTTGGGCATAAACCAACCACCAGTTGATAGGGGTTAGGAAGAAACTTCTCCTATGGGCAAGTTATTCCATAACTGTTCACTATCAGTTTTCTCATTCCTTCCTCCTACATATCGGGTACTGGTCACTGCCCGAGACAGGACACTGGATTGGACGGACCACAGGGCTGATATAGTATGGCTATTGCTATGTTCCTGAAGAGTTAAACACTTACCTCTCACGGTGCTCACAGTAAAGAGGCCGAGCCAGAAAATGACCAGAATATCTGTTGCGTGGAGTTTCATTGTTGTTGGCTTCCTTGGAGTAGCAGAGGAGAAAATGATAATCGGAGCCCCTTTCACTGAGCTTTTATATATCTTGCAATGGTCAGCTCACTTCCTACACCCAATGAAAGGGGCGTCATGGTGGGAGTGAGCAGAGACGGAAATTTTGAGAAGCAATCAGTACTTTTTTTTAAAGGTGCAGAAAAACTCCTCTCTTCCCTTGCTAGACCCCGTTAAGGCTTTTTCCTGCCACAAACTGAGCTGTGGTTGCCTCTTGCTGACACTTTGCAAGCACGTCTTATTTTAGGCTGAAAAAAAGTCACCTTTCTGCAGTGGAAACCAGTAATGTTCCTGTCCTTTGATATCTAGGCTGTGAGCATTCAAAGCTAAAACCCACCACAGAGGCAAAGAGTGACGGCGCAGAGCTAGGTCACTCCTGGACCACTTAAAGGGAAACATGAGTTACAAGAGGGGAGGCTTTGCTAATGGAAACAGGAATCAATTGGATTGTCCTTAGCAGCTGTACGTCAGAGGTGGCAGTGACATTACCCTGGGTACAATCTGGACTGATGGACAGCTGCGTCCCCTCAATTTTCCAACCCGCGATGCCTTTTACACTGCTTCGCTGTGAGAGCAACCACTCCTAGTCTGCACACCAGTGACGGATTAACTCACAGGCCCATAGGGGGCCCCCATAGGAGTACCAGAACCTGTGTAGAAGTGAGGGGGACATCAGCACTGGAACTGTGGTCCCGCCCTACTACTCCTCTTCCCCTGGGGCCCTGTCCCCAGCCAGGCCAGGAGCCAGAGCCAGGCTGTAGTAAGAGCCACCCAGGGAGCCCAAGCCACTGTGGGGAGCCCCAGACCCTCCACCTAGGCAGGGGGCCAGGATGCCCAAAAGCAGCCACCGGCCCATGTCCCCGCCCCCTGGGGTACACCACCCAGGGCAGGTGTAGGGGCCGAGGCTCCCCACTGAGGCCCAGGCTCCCTAGGCAGCTCTTACCACTGCCTGGCTCCAGCTTCTGGCCTGGCCAGGGTCATGGCCTCGGGGGGAAGATGAGAAGCAGGGGCTCCTCTGCCACTTCCATGCTGCGCTTGCCTGAGGCTATTATGCCCATGTTAAAAAGTGGGTGGGCATGGCCCCCCGACCCCTCTCCAATTCTGGCACCCACTGGGCCCCTGGGGTGTGTGGGGCCCAAACGTTCTTTGTGCCCAGGGCCCCAGTAAATCTTAATGTACCTCTGCTGTTCATGCACAGCCTCCAACATGTAAATCACTCCCAGCTTTTTTGTATGAGTGCTATAACCATTAGCCAGCCACCCATGAATTACACTACAGGGTAACTCCAGCCAATGCCCAGTCCCAGACTTTCCTCCAGAAATGTGTGTCTTGTGCTGTCCAGCACCTTCCTGGACAATGCAAGCTCATATAAAGTCCATCATTTCATTAATAGAAAATGATGTGCACAAATCCTGTTATCCCAAATGAAGTTTCCCAAACATTTCAATCCAAACACACTGGTTTAGATAAAACAATAAAACAAATTTATTAACTTCAGAAAGATAGATTTTAAGTGATTACAAGTAATGACGCATAAGAGTCCGAAAATTGGTTACAAAGAAAAGAAAAGGTAAAATGCAATGAATATCTAATTTAACAAGCTAAATGAATTCAAGGCAAAGGTTTCTGACACCACATGCTACAGCAGTCTTACTGGCTGGAATCCTTTCAGCTCAGGACCTCTCCCCCAGTTCAGTGTTAATTTCCTTGTCCCTCAGGTGTTGTTGATGCCATGGGCAGAGGGAAAGGGAGGAGTGTTTGGGGGCATCTGTTCCCCTTTCTTATAGTTCTCTTCTTCTTTGAAAATCATCTCCAGCTGAGGTTCAGGAGACAGAAGATCTGTGGGGATAGGAACCTCCAGCTGTTTCTTTGCCAAAAATGTAGATTTCTCACTCATACCCTTTTTCCTACCAAAGAATGGCCACTTAACCAGATGATAGTTCATTTGATTTTGTTGACACCTGTCTGAGGTGTCAGTTTGCCTTTTGTCTTTGAGGAACCGGTTTGTGCCTGCTTTTTTAAACTTGGAACATATCTCAGTAATGTTATAGAGTAGAATATTATAACTTTACGTACAATGTTGCCACACATATTTTACCAGGACAATAAAGATCAGCAAATTATGAGTTTTCAAATGGTACCTCACAAGGCATACTTTGTACAAAATCTATTATAGTTTTGTAAAAAGGGTGAACGTAGGGATACAGACTGTCACAGTGACTCTTAAAGATATGGCAGGTTTAGTAATAGGGAGATATTCCCTGCCCATTCTGTGTGGTGGATCTTGTTAAAGCTATTTTGCTTGCCCCTTACATGCACAGGCCCCATGCTGACATCCCTAGGCATAGGCGCCGACTTCCCCTCTTTTCCCTGGGTGTTCGACCCACCCTTTGCTCTGGCCCCGCCCCCACTCCACCCCTTCCATGAGGCCCTGCCCCTGCCCCGCCTCTTCCCATCCCTTCCCCGCCCCCATTCCAACCCCTTCCCCATAGTCCTTGCCCCAACTCCACCCCCTCCCTGCCTCTATTCCAACTCCTTCCCCAAACCCCCGCCCCTCCCGTCTTCCCCACCTCCTCCCCATAGCGCGCCATGTTCCCGCTCCTCCTCCTGCCCCCGGAGCTTGCTAACGACACCAAACAGCTGTTTGGCGGTGGCCGGGCGGGAAACACTCCGAGGTAGGCGGAGGAGCAGGGACGCAGTGCGCTCGGGTGGGGAGGGGAGCTTGGCTGCCTGTGGGTCCAGAGCACCCACTAATTTTTCCCCGTGGGTGCTCTAGCCCTGGAGCACCCACAGAGTCGGTGCCTATGTCCCTAGGTGTTTGGAGCATGTTAACAGAAAGAACAAATGCACAAAGGCCTAAACCTCAACTTGCAAGATACAAGTAACTCCACTAGCCTCCACATGAGTTACCCATATCCTGTGTTGGAGAATCTGGCAAACAGGCTCTAGTCTAAACTTGTAGGGAGTGGGTCCTGTTTTGGCAGAAGCAGTTTCTAATTTGGTTTCATCATGGTTGTGTCAGATATTAACAGGTTTCTCACTCCTTCACACAATGCACAGTCAACCTGTGGAACTCATTGCCAGGGGATGTTGTGAAGGCCAAAACTGTAACAGGGTTTTTAAAAGACTTAGATCAGTTAATGGAGCATAGGTCCATCAATGGCTATTATCCAAGATGGTCAAGGATGCATCCCCATGTTTTGGGTGTCCTGGACTCTGACTGCCAGAATCTGGAAGTAGACAATAGGGGGTGGATCATTCGATAATTGCCCCTTTCTATTCATTCCCTCTAAAGCACCTGGCATTGGCCACTGTCGGAAGACAAGATACCCGGCTATTGGGCTGACCCAATATGTCCGTTGTTATGTTGAATAAGGCCCGAGGAATAGCAATAGCTGCACTCAGCCACATTCCCTCCTTCACCAGAGATGGCAGAAGCAGAAGTGAACAGCGTTAGGCCAAAGTGGCTTTAAAGAGTTTTAGGAATCATTTCTGTCATGGTTCCTATAGGTATAAACAAGGGAGCTCAAAAGACCTTCCATGTGGGGTCAGAGAGGAGAATCTCTCATCTCTCATAGGCCTAGTCCACAGTGGGAGTAGAATCCAAGTTCATTGCAACTATATTTAAACACAGTGTTGATAACAGGGCTCTAACTATGGTTTCCCAGAGCACTGGGGGCAGAGACATTTTTATATTAGATCCTTGTTAAAGCAGAGTATTACTGCCACGTGCGGGGGATTCTCCATGGTCTTCTCTCCACTACAGTTGCATCTATTTTACAGTCCCTCATTTGCAACATTGCTCCACACCAACCGTTTGGTTTGTGTAGACATTCTACAGCCATGCGTTGGAACCTATGCTGCACCGGTGGAAGGAAATGGTCATCTGTCCAGTTCACATTCATTAGCACCTTCATTTGTAGCCTCAGCAAAGAGGTCCAAGATTGTGCTAGCTATGGAAATTGAACTATGCCCTGAGGGCCCCAGACCTGCACTAGACACTTTTTCTCAAAATCCCCTCCCCCTATTTCTAAAACTCCCCCATTGGTAGCCATGGTGATAACACTGGCATAGACAGGCTGCTAGCAGCAGCTGAAGCATCTTCCTTCCTGGTGGTAGGAGAATGAGGCACACAGAGATTAAATAACTCACATAGAAAGTTTGTGACAGACCTAGGATCTGTACCCAGCTCTCCTGAGTCCCAGCCCTGTGCTGCGATCACAAGACCATCCCTCCCCGCCAGACGAGATGCGTGGGAGGAGGGGACAGGCAGGGTTGCCCCCCACCCACATTTTCTGTTTGGCTTGTACTGACCATGCTCACATGGACTGAGCATGCTCAGTAACACTGCTGAAGCCGGCTGCCCTCACTCCGCTCCCCCCCCCCAACTGTGGGCAGGCATGGGTCACCTCTGCTCCCCGCTATAGTCTCTTACGACTAGAGGGCACATTTTTTATCTTCTGTGAATATACATGTTTGGATCTAGACTGTTCTCTGTTCTCAGTGATAGAAGATGACAGAACAAGGAGTAATGGTCTNGGTCCAAGATTGTGCTAGCTATGGAGATTGAACTATGCCCTGAGGGCCCCAGACCTGCACTAGACACTTTTTCTCAAAATCCCCTCCCCCTATTTCTAAAACTCCCCCATTGGTAGCCATGGTGATAACACTGGCATAGACAGGCTGCTAGCAGCAGCTGAAGCATCTTCCTTCCTGGTGGTAGGAGAATGAGGCACACAGAGATTAAATAACTCACATAGAAAGTTTGTGACAGACCTAGGATCTGTACCCAGCTCTCCTGAGTCCCAGCCCTGTGCTGCGACCACAAGACCATCCCTCCCCGCCAGACCAGATGCGTGGGAGGAGGGGACAAGCAGGGTTGCCCCCCACTCACATTTTCTGCTTGGCTTGTACTGACCATGCTCACATGGACTGAGCATGCTCAGTAACACTGCTGAAGCCAGCTGCCCTCACTCCACTCCCCCCCCCCCAACTGTGGGCAGGCATTGGTCACCTCTGCTCCCCGCTATAGTCTCTTACAACTAGAGGGCACATTTTTTTATCTTCTGTGAATATACATGTTTATACTGAGTGCTGTAGGCCCAGTTCTCCTCTACCTTGTACCCAGTATAGCCATTTTCACCTGTGCAAAGGTGTGCTCTAGTTCTAGTAGAGTCACCAGCTGCCTCTGAAAGAGTAGGGCACCAGCAGGGCATTGGGGAGCCAGCTCAGATAGATTAAGAGAACCTCCCTCCCTCAAAACCGTTACCCATTTTTAGAATCTCCCCTGAAATGCGGTTTGGAAGTCTTCCTTTTCTGCCATTGCTCATTCAGAGCCAAAGTCTCACCGCTTTTAAGATGTAAAGCAAAATGCATCTCTTTGTGCAGACTCTTCCCTTTCAGAGGGCATTAGTATCTTCTTGGCCATCAGTCTGGGTAGCTGGTGTTCCTCAGCTGGGATCTGTTTTCAGCGGGGAGTTTCATAGGCTGATACGGGGTGCAACGTAAAGCACAGATTCCCAAACAATAGTCTGTGATCTGAGGGGATCTGGTAGGACACTTGGGGTTCAATTCTTATTTACACTAAGGCCACTTTACACTGCCAGAAAGATGGAAAGGGGGCTTGGTATAAAGGAGAACCAGATTTGTGGTGTTTCTTGTTTCTAGCTGCTAAGTTGCATTAAAAAGACAGCTACAAATACACAAACTACTTTCCCTAATATTCCTTTTCAGCCCAAGAAATCTGGGTACGTTTCATATAAGCAACCAGACTGCGGAAGGCGTCTATGAAACTTTGGAGGGTCACGCAACCCAGACAGAGCTGGGTGAAATTATTCAGCCAAAACTTTTTTTGGCAAAAAATGTAGATATAGAAACACCAACATTTTTCTCAATTTCAGTTTTGCTGAACTGTTCATGTTGGGAGGAGAGGTGGGGGATTTTTAAAAATCCCCCAAAGTTAACATTTTTATTTCAACATTTTCTAAGCAATGTCAGGATTTTTCAATTCAAAATTTTATTGAATTTTTTTAAATAAAAAAAGTTTAAAAAATGCTCCAGTTCAAAACAAAATGTTATGTTCAATCCGATATGATTTTTTTTAACTTTTCAGTTCACCAAAAATTTCTAAAATGTTTCATTTTGCGTCTACTCCATTTTTTTTTTCAATTTTTCAGAACAGCCAGCAACTTGAAAGATCAGTTATTCACATAGCTTTAATCACAGTGTACTTTGAATGCTTCAGAAAATGCACTGGCATGAAGCAAAGTGACAATGTCCAGTATGTGGTACATCTACCAAAGCAAACTGGATATCCAGTAAAGCTGAGTTTAAATGAGACAACTAGCCCTGGATTTACGAACAGTCTGGCTACATTTCAAAGACCATCTTTTTACACAGACAACAGAGGTAACATCTTCGGAGCTATGTACAAGCTTGAAAGCTTGTCTCTTTCACCAACAGAAGTTGGTCCAATAAAAGATATTCCTCATCCACCTTGTCTCTAATATCCTGGGACCATCATGGCTACCACAACACAGCATACAACAATGGAAGATATCCTCTTACACAAACATTTGGAGAGAAGGTGGACAGAGGGAGAACAAAAATATATGATGTGATTGCAGGACTCCTTAATTACTTTAATTGCTAAGTAGTTAATTATTAAACTCGCCTCAGCCACGATAATGACAAAATGCTCAGCAACAGCTAGGCAATTTCTGTGACCGCTGCTCAATATGGGTCTCATTGTTACCATGGGCTCCCCTTGACTGGTTGTTGTATTCACCTGTTGTCTCTTATCATATACTCAGATTGTCTGAGCTCTTTGGGCCAGATTTTTATAGGTATTTAGACCCCTAAAGGTGCAGACAGGTGCTTTTGAAAATCCCACTAGGCACCTGTCTGCATCCTTAGGTGCCTAAGCACCTTTAAAAATCTGGCCCTTTGGGAAAGGGATCTTCTTTCATTATAAATGTGTGCAGTGCCTAGCACAATGGGGCTGATCTCTGTTTGGGGCTTCTAGGGACTATGACCATAACAATTACTAATAAATAGCACTAGATAAGGAATAACGCCAATAATTAAATAACAGTGGCTAATAATTTGATTGATATCAGAAATCCATTACTTATTGGTTAACTTGTACTTGGCACTGTGCGTTTTAATTCGTTGTAAAGTACCCACAGTGATGGATGGGCACTTATTCTAAATCAGAATAAACTGACACTAATTGACATACGGAGACACAAACTTGGGCATACACACAGCAGTCATATAAAGTTTTATAGAGAGGAGCCAGCAATTGAAAAGCTCCAGATTCAACAGCGCCCTCAGAGAGCAGAAGCAACAAAATCCTCCATGACATCAAACAGCATAATTACAGTAGAGAAGGCAACCTCTTAACAGCAGTATCCAGAATGACTAGCAATAATGCTAATAATTCATAAAAATCTTGCACTTCTGTAGTACCTTCCATCTTAGGTTCGAAAAGCTCTTCACAAACATTATCAAAAACAAACTTCTTATCCCCAAAGTGAATCAGGATAGTACCATCCCCGTTTTACAGATGAGGAAACTGAGGCCCAGAGTGGAGAGTGGCGTGCAAAGTGAGTGCAAAAGGCTATGTGGGTGTAAAATGCTACCATCTGATGTGGTAGCATGCTACACCCACTTTGCACTTCACAAAGGGGTGAATCATGACAGCCCTTGAAAAGGAAATGGAAAATCAGACCCAAGGGATTAGAGTCTCACAGCAAATCTGAGGCAGAACCAGTAATAGATCATTCCTGTGCTATCACTATATCACACTCCCTGCTTTGATTTTTTTACTAAGATTACAAGCAAATTTGGAATAATTGTTATTTAACCGAGAGCGTCTACTCTCAGTTACATATTAACACCACCACTGAAGTCGATGGGGACATTCATGTTAGGTGTAAGTGAGAGCAGAATAGGGCCTAGTATCATAATAATTTAATTATTTTATTCTGTTCTATATAGATGCTGATACCATACTTATCACCATAGTAGCTGAGCACCTACATTAGAGTGGCCTACATTTTCCTGTACCATATTAATAGACCTGACTGACATTGGTTATTTGGTCTCTTGAGTATATGTCACAATGAACCAAAGTGTGGTCAAGCAATTGACTATGCAATCTATCAACAAATTCAGTTATATTCCTCATTATGGCATCTTTAAGTGTCCATCTGCCTACTTCCACACGCCTGGATTTTAATATTTAATTCCACTGCACCTGAAATTCCAGAATGTTCTTTATTGAAATCAGATATCCTGGTGCTATTCTTTTAACCTATTCCTTCATACTAGAGCTCGTCAATATTTTTTCTGTCAAAACATTTTTGGAAAATGGCTTTTTCGACTAAATGGAAATTTTTGCAAAAATGTCTGTTTTCATCAAAAAATTTACATTGTCAGCAAAAAAGAAAAGAAAACTGGAACATTTGGAATCTTGGTTGCTGATAAACAAAACAATTTTAGTTTGGAGGTTTTCAATAAAAATCAACACAATTTTCATTTAATTTTTTCATGGGAAAATGATTTCCTATCAGCACTGCTTAATACATTGGATTCAAATAAATAGATAATACTTAGTGCTGCCTTGAGTGCAGGGGACTGGACTAGAAGAACTCTCCAGGTCCCTTCTAGTCCTACATTTTTATGATTCTCTGATTCTATAAATAATCACAAGCACCAATCTTCCGTAATGCCATTACGTTCTCAATTCATTTCCTCTTTGTTCTCTTCTGGATGGATTCTTTCCTTTCTATGTCATGTCATTAAATTGTCTTGTGTACAATTCAAACCTCTGCATAAAAAACATCTTTGAACAGTATTTGTTATCCACATGATTTCTGGGTAATTCGTGTCCCCCATTAAGGGTTTAATCCTGCTCCTGTTGAAGTCAATGGCAAGACTCTCATTATCTTCAACAGGGCAGGACCAAGCCGTAATATGGCATCCTGGTTGCTTTCAACCTCTTCGTTAATTGGTTCCTCGTTAATTGGTTTAGGAATTCTGGGCCAGACCTTCAACTGTTGCAAATCAGAACAGCTTCATTGAAGTTAATATACCTACCCCAATTTATATCAGCTGAGATTCTGTCCTTTTTCTATAATATGTTGATTCATTCATAGTCTCTCTCTTTCTCCCCTACTCCTCTTGCCTTCCCTTTCTCCCATCTCCCTTCAGTCCTATTACAGATGCCCACGTCAATTAAGTTTCTCCTTTTTCTCATTTCTTGTATCCTCATCATTGTATTTTGCGGCTGCATTATTCATTGTCAAGTTCATAACTGGTCAAATAATTATCTGAACTCTATATCAATTTTTCCTTTCTTCCATTATTTGACACCTCCAGCCAAATTTTATCTCACTGATTCTGTAAATGCTTTTGATGTATAATTCCACCTTTCCACCTTTTCTTCCCTTTCTACAAGATCAGTGCTGACATTCCATTTGTACAATCCCATCTGGCTTGTTATGCCTCACTGCTGTAGCTCCTACTCCTCATCATTTAGACTCTGATTCAGCAAAGGGCTTATGTCTGTGCTTATCTTTAAGCATATGCTTAAATCCATCCCTACTGAGCAAAACACTTAAGCTATTTCTTAAAGTTAAGCATGTGATTAAGTCTCTTTGAAGTCAATGGGATTTCAGCACTTACTTATGTGCTTTGGTGTACCATGGCCTTAGAAACTTTTCAGGTTCATCTTGCTTATTTGCAGTACTCCTGGCATAGAAACATAAGCATATTAGCAACCTTATTCATATTAGACACCTTTTGTTGCAGACCATCTCTTCCTCTTACATGATATCATTTGTATTGGAATTTTGTACTATGTTTTCTTAGTCCAGCTAACACTCTCTCCCTCAATGGGACATAAATCCAACAGGCACTTTTGAAAATCATTCCTTTAGGCATCCAATTTTAGGCATTCAAGTATGAAAAATTAGGCCCAGAATAACCTGGTTTGGAAGGGGCCTCAAAAAGGTCATATAGTCATCTAAACCATCCCATATACTGCAATGGGTGTCAGATCTCAGCCTTGACTGTCTCCAGTGACAGTGATTCCATAACTTCCCTTGACAGATTGTCAAGTGACTATACAGGAACATAATACTTACTGCTTATATAGCATTCTGTATGTTCAAAGCACTGTACTGGCATTAACATGGATTTTTCCATACCAGAGAGATCTTCAGTCTCTCTTGTTCAGTTTCAGTACCGTGTCTTGATGAGTGGTGTGGCAGTCTGCTGCTACAAGTCTGTAAGAGGAAGTCTTATCTATCTAATCTTACACAATCTGAACTACTTTAGGCACGTCCAAGGTGCTCATCAGCAAGCTAGGTAAGCACTTTGCAAAACTAATGGTACAGTGAAGCCATGAAGGTGCTATTTTCTCAGTCTTCTCCCTGTTCCTTTTTTCATCCTATCTTATTCCTCTTTCTTTCTCCTCTTCCTCATCCTCTTGTGGGGTTTCTTTCTTTCTCTCTAATTTCCAAATGAGATAGAGAAAGCAGGTTCAGTTTAATATATGCTTGCATGACTCCTCTACAATGTCTGAGATATGGAAGCCAATTTGCATCCCATTGATTTTCAGTGGGAACAGAACAAGGCCTATTGAGTGCAGAATAAATATTGAGTCTTGGTTAGCCAGGTGTAAAGAGTTTCTGTGGAAATTAGAGATGGACGTGAACCAATACACTGGATCTCAGCATCCAGGGACTTTAGAAGAAAGTTCAGCACAGATTATCTCTGCAATGGGCCCTCTCTTCTCTCAAGATTTGTAGAAGTTCAGAACTAATTTTGCAGCTTGGGCTAATTTGCAGTGCACATACCATTTATCCCCAATGCACTGAACTTTTCTTAACACCGTTTGCTAGAGTAAACTAAAGCGAGCAAAGAAGATGATTTCACAGCGTTAACTCCTTTAATAAAGCGCGAGGGTGGAGATACACAAAGGAGAATGGAAATAAATTGTTTCTGGTGCTTCCTGCACCTTATGATGTATGAAAGTGGCCTCATGAAGGTTTTTCAAAACCATTTTTTCTCTTTGTATTTTATATTAGAAATATCTGGTCCTCGTATCCCTCTTTTTGCTGGAGGACTTTGGTCAACTTTTGGAGGACCTGAAAGGTAACATCACAGCTCTAATGAGCTGCAGCAATCCCAGTTTTGAACTAAGGATGGGAGAGGTTTTTGACTGCCTAAGGCTCAACAGGCCAGACTCTGAACTCCCCTACAGTAGAGTAAGTCAGGAATAACTCTATTAAAATCAACCGAGTTACAGCAGTGTAACACCAGAGTAAGCAAAACCAGAACAACACGCAGTTGAAGGCTGGGATGGATCCACCATAGGTTGCAGCCGTGAGCTGTGATGTTACCAGACAGATCTTCCAAAGATTTGCCAAAGTCTTCCAGCAAAAAGAAGGAGACATTAGGCCCAGATCTTTAAAATACAAATTACAATCAGAAAGATTTCTTTGGGAAGAAGAAAAGAAAAGAACCCACACATTTCTGAGGCCTTCTTTCTCCTTCCTAAAGAGCAGATCTTTTTTCAAATGAATTGTTGCTTTATCGTTCATCTCTCAAATGATGTACAAGATGAGCTGTCACACTTTCTAACCACGCCATTGATGATGCAGGCTGCCGAGCCTCATACTGGTTACTATGAGCTGGCCATTTTGTGGCCACATCCTGCTCCACAAACTACTACAGAACGGCTAAAAACAAAACCAAGCAACTGCTCCTTCTCTAGTGCATGACATGTAACTTGAGGCTCACGCTTTCTCACTCTGGACATGACACAAGGCGAGAGGAAATATTTTCCTTTCAGTGGGCTTTTTTTCCTTAGATATTCACTCTGTGAACCATTGAGAGTGCAGGCGTGTCAGTGGGAAGGCAAATGAACACAAAATGACTAGGGCCAGGAGGAAAAAATCAGCCTATATCGTTTGCAGTGAACACCCACTCATCTAAAAAGTTCCACACTCTGAACTTTCCAAAAGAGAATCCTTGGGGTTTATTTGTTCTGTGGGTTTTCCCCTCATAGCCACTACTCATCTGCATATAAAGGCTTTTTTAAAACACTGCGCTTGTTTGGCTCATTCAGTACAATGTTCACAACACTCTTGGTGGGAGAAAACCCTTTTCCCCTTAGAAATAATGTACATTTTATGCTCTGAACTCTTAAAGGATGAATTATATCTATTAAATGCTATTTCACCTTTGCAGCATTCAGCAGTTTAGCCTCACAACAACATTGTGAGGTCGGCAAACGTTATCCCCATTTTACAGCTGTAGCAAACCGAGGCACAGAGAGGTTAAATGACGCAGCGTTCCTGATGCTCATGCCTTTGCCATACTCACAAGGCCATCCTGCATGTAATCAATGCTTACGCTGGCTGTAGATCTATTTCCGTTCTGACAGCCAGCCTCTGTGATGTGGGCAGGGAGGAAGGTGTGTGAGATGGCTTATGCTTTCGAAAAGCTCCAGCAAAAGATGGTGAAATTGTTTTGAACGTTTAAAAAATACAAACAAAAGCAATCGTATTTCCTCTCCTTGACTGTCCTGTGCAGACCTGGTGATAAATAGCCAGATCCTCACCACGTGTAAAACCAGCATAGCTCCTTTGAAGTCAATGGAGTTATGACACTGAGGATCTGGCCCCATGTGTCTGAAGCTCCCGATGCTAGTCTTTGGGATGTGCTCCCCTTGCTTTTTAGGAAGAAGAGCACTGCAAAAATGTTATTAGAACTTCTTGCACTTGCAATGCCTGTACAGCATCCACCTGTGTGTTTTACAAATGTTGATTATTCTGTTGGGTTTAGATGTTTGGGATAAGGCCATTAGCTCAGATCCTGCTGAAATGGTACCGCCTACAGCTGTTCCTCCTTAGTGTGAACAGGAAGCCACAAGAGCTGGTATTACAATAGTTCCTCCAGTCCTCCTAACTCTGTCTCATAGCTCAGTGCCTCAGGTCTGGAAAACATTCAAAGCCCCCATACCCAGCATTCGTGTTGGGAACTCTGGGAGAAGGAGTCCCAGAGTGCACCCAATCTAAAGCAGGCTGTAAATAGATACGCCAGAATCATTCTGTCAGAACCAAGTGGTGCCATGTGAACTTTGCTGACCAAGCAAAACCAGCCGTTTCATGCAATCAATATACCTACAGTAGTTCTCTTGCTGGGCATGGACACATCACTACTGGACTTTTTGGAACATATCTGATAGCTATTCAATGGCCTGTGTGAATTGAGATGGTATTCTCAGTCCCCTTCTTAATGGACAAGTGTCTGCATCACAAAAAATCCTCACTACTTGACAGTGTGTCTGGCAGGCTCTGCAGAAGAAGCCAAAGCTTTAATCGACCCTGGTCACGGGATTCTTCTCATCCAGCAGAAAGAACAAAATCCAGATCTCCTAACATGTAGTCCTCTCTTCCACCCACAACCCTCTCCGGTCTATTTGCTAACAATCCAAGCCAGAGTGGAACTAGTACCATAGAGATGAAAGTGTGTATCCTCTTTCCCCTCCCTGGATTCTTCAAATCTCCTACATTCTTGACCTTTATCCCAAAGGTACTGGATTATGGAAAAGAAAATTAAACCACCCTCTAAAAAAAAGGGACAAATCCAGGAAGCCAATCAGGGCCGGCTCCAGGCACCAGCGCAGGAAGCAGGTGCTTGGGGCGGCCAATTGAAAGGGGCGGCATGTCCGGGTCTTCAGCGGCAATTCAGCGGCAGGTCCCTCAGTCCCTCTCGGAGGGAAGGACCGGCTGCCGAATTGCCACCGAAGAATGAAGCGGCGCGGTAGAGCAGCCACCGAAGTTCCACCGATCGCGGCTTTATCTTGTTTTTTTTCTCTTCACCGCTTGGGGCAGCAAAAAAGCTGGAGCTGGCCCTGGAGCCAATGCCCAGCCCGGGTAAGAGGCTGTGTTCTGAATATTGGCCTACTGGGAGAATGGGGAGACTCCTCTCTCCTAGAGGCGATGAGCTGCAGCCACTCTGTAGAGGGTACTGCAGCCCAAAGATTAACTTCGTCCTCTATGACCACAGCGTGCCCCCTGAGGGAGGGAGACCTGGAGAACTTTCCTAGCAGCAGCAAATCCTCTAGTCCAGAGGTTCTCAAACTGTGGTCCATAGACCACCAGTGATCCCCGAGCTCCATTAAGGTGGTCTGCGGATAGTTCCCTCTAAGGTGTGCGCCTGGGCAGCTGCACACGAGAGAATGAAGGGCCACCCACCCAATTATTGGAGCCGCACAGGAGTGCCACTAATTATTGGAGCTCCACTAATTAGGTGCCTGGGCCCTCGAGAAGACGCACATGTAAGGTGAAGTGGTGGCCTTGGGGGGCATAGGGGGTAGGTGGGAGGGGACAGTGGGGTAAGAAGAGGGGGTGGGGGGAATTTGGGATGTGCAGGGCTTCGGCAGCCAGAGAAAGAGGCGACTTTCCCCAGCTCCAGGGCTTCGGCTGATGGGGAGAGACCCCCCCTCCTTCCCAGCCCCAGCTCGGGGGCTGCCACAGCAGGGGAGAGAGGGCACATCCATCGCATTAGAAAGGTAAGACTACTGATATTAAAATGAGTTGTGTGCTTTTATTTGTAGAACAAACAAACTTTAATTATTATTTTTTTATGTAGCGCTTTTATCCAAAGAGCTTTACAATAGTTAGCTAACGGTACAAACAACATTTGGAGAAATCATTAAGTAGTTTGCTGAGACCCTCAGCAATTTTCAAGTGGTCCGCAAAAAAAAGTTTGAGAATCACTGCTCTAGTCCGTCCTCTGCCACTGCTCTGACCAGCTCCTATCCACCCCTTTGTATACTGCCCTGTAGAGAGCCCCCGGTGGAGGTGAGCTCTGCATAGTCTCCCAAATCCAGGCCTCCACACCTTGGGTGGTAGACCCACACAGTACTGGGTTTACCATGGCGCCAGGCCCAGAGGCAGAAGGGGCCCCGACCAGCCTGATCCCCCAGCCAGCTGAGCTGGCCAGAAAATCACCCCCCGCCCCTTCTCCGCCCCAGCCCCGCCCCCCCTCCACCTCTTCCCCCCCCCCCACCCTCCTCCCCTGAGCTACGTGTCCTGGGGGACTGCAGCAGGGGTTGAGCCCGCCCTGCACTCACCGGGCAGCAGGAAGTGGAGCGACCCAGCCCCAGCCCACTCCATGCCGCCGGCTCACAGCCGCGCCGCCAGTGAGTGCTGGGGGGCAGTTCTCCCTTGCCCCCCTCCCCCAAAGTCCAGGAGCCAGGGGAGCAGAGCGGAGTGGGCTGGGGCCAGGTCACTCCACTTCCCGCTGCCCCGTGGAGTGCAAGGTTGGGCCCACCCTGCAATCACCGGGCAGCAGGAAGTGGAGCGACCCGGCCCCAACCCGCTCCGCCGGCTCGTGCTGGGGGGGCAGTTTCCCCCCTGCCCCTCAAGCCTGGGGAGGAGATGGAGCACTGGGGAAGGGGCATGGGATGGGGAAAAGAAGGGGATGGGGGAAGCGGGGGCAGGGGGAAAAGGCAGGGGGGGAAGGAAGGGGGTGGGATGGGAAGGAGATGGAGCGATGGGGAAGAGAAGGGGACAGGGGAAGCGGGGGCAGGCGGGAAGAGGCGAGGGAAGGAAGGGGGTGGGATGGGGAGGAGATGGAGCGGTGGGGAAGGGGCATGGGATGGGGATGGGGGAAGCAGGGGCAGCGGGGAAGCTGGAGCCCACCATGTAGCATCCCGTTGGCAGAAGCTGGGGCTCCCTGTGAAGCAGGCCCATCAAACCCTCACCCTGACAAGCCCCACCTCCCCTGCATCTGTACCCCCCCAATGCGCCCCCCCAGACACCCTCCCCACGGAGCCCCAACCACCTGCACCTGGACCCCACCCAAATGAACCCCACCTCCCCTGCACCTAGACCCCCCCCTGCTGAGCCCAAAACACCTTCACCTGGATCCCTGCAGAACCCCATTGCCCCTGCACCTGGAACCCCCCAATGAGCTTCTCTGCATCCAGATCTCCCACTGAGCCACCCACACCCAGATTTCCCCACAGAGAGCTCTCTTACCCCCCCCCCCCCGGATCCACCCACACTAAGTCCCTCTGCACTTGGATCCTGCTGCCCGGCTGAGCCTGCTCACCCACACCTGGTGCGCCTGGCACAGGGGGGCAGGGCCCCAGGGTGTTTCTGGGGCAGGCCTGGCCCTTGCACTGTGTCAGGGTCGGGTGCAGCCTCACTGCCGAGTCCCTGTCCTGGGTGGGGTGGGGTGGGGTGGGGTGGGGGGAGGCTGCAGGGCAATCTCCCACCTCCATACAACCAGTGGCCTGTGCTCCCCACTGCCATGTTGGAGCCTCCACATTTATTTATTGACAACTAAAATTTGCAGAATTTTAAAATATTGTGCGCAGAATTTTTAATCTTTTGGTGCAGAATCCCCTCTGGAACATGGGGTGCTGTGCAGCTGTGATGGTGGGACTGTGAGGAAGGGGCTGGGCAGTGGGGAGGTCTATGGGCAGGGGACGCTGGGTGAGCGGTGTGGTGTGCAGGGTGCTGTGCAGTTGGGGTGGGAGGCCAGTGGGGGGGTCTCTGGGAGGGGTGGGGGCTGGGTATTGGGATCTGTAGTGGAGGTCGCTGGGCGAGGGGACGCTGGGCATAAGGGTGGGGCACTGGGCAGGAGGGTGGGGTGGTGCGGTGCAGGCCTGCCCTCAAGGGGAAGGGACATGCTGGCAGGGCTGGGCAGGCCAGTGTGCGTCTGGCAGCTGCAGGTTTGTAAACAGTGTGTTCCTGCTGGGCTGTGCGGAGCGGGGCTGCTCCCGCCGTGCTGTGCCTCATTGCCCCCAGCCCGCCCTTCACGCTGGAGACTGACCATCCCCCCCGCACCTTGCCCCATGGGGGCCCACAAATATGTTTGGCACCGGGCCCACAAAAAGTTAATCCGGCCCAGGACCCACACCTTTTCTGCTGCTGGGTAGCTTGTGCAGCTGCAGCTGCGAGAGCTGGATTTGCCCCCACGAAAAGGCTTTCAGCCATTCACAGGGCAGCAAGGTGTCCTGCCACAGGGAGAAAACTGCTTTCTTATGATTGATCGTGGGTGGGTGTGGAATTTTAGATGGTTAGTACAGAGATGGGGGTGATTAGTTTCCGGCGGAGATTGGAATAGTATTCTGATTCATTTCTAAAGCCATTTGACATTTACACTGATGACAACGGGCAGGCTGGGAGGGAGCAAACGGAAACAGTGGGAGTGGTGAAGCCACAATCAGGTTTTTGCTCAGCAGATCAATTGTTTCATTGAGAAAAAAATGCACCTGACAGGAGCTCATGTTTCCTCTAATGCTGAACATGTACATTAGCCTGCGTGAGACCAGCTGGTAGATCTCATTCCAGTGCTCAGCGCACGGCTGTCCAGATCACTAACACCACCATCGGAAGTGGATGCTAGCTGGCTGCCGGGCTGGCAGCCTTGGCAAAGAGGCCAGGGAATGATGGGCCACAAGGATAGAGTGACACTCTTGCCATTCTGTATGATCCCTGGAGGTCAGAGCATTTGTAGAGGGAGGACTCCGGGAATCTTGGACTGCCCCTGACCATGCTGTTGTGGTTCTGTAGTTAAACAGAGGACTTCTGTAGCCAGGAGCATCAGTGCAGCAACTTTCACCAGTGCTAGAACTTGCTCAAAAGTAAATTTTAAAAAAGCAAGCAAGAATCATCTGCAAAGGTTATAACGAAAAAATGTCATTGCAGACCTTACAGAGAGCCTAAAAATAAGTCCCCAGACGGTTTATGAGAAACGGCAATGGAGGAGGACGGCACACTCCATTTATGGCATGTTTGAAATGTTTTCTTAATGCAGCCAGGAATTGATTTATGACCACACCCACCCACCTGTTTATTTAGAGCTTTCAACCAATATTTAAGAGCAGTTTATTATGCTCCCCATGGCTGACATACTGTAGCAATGCACCAGGCGTGAAATCATTACTTAAGCCCTGACAGAACGCAGGCAGGACAAACAAAAGACCTTAGCTTGCCATGCCACTGACCCAGCTAGAAGAATGTGTTTAGAACAAACCAACCAACACATGGGTATTTTTTGCCTTGCAAATCTGAGGAGCTGCTAAACTAATTAAAGTTCCCCAGAAGAACACAAAATCCTTCACGCTACAGCTCAGTGTGTGGGGAGGGAGTGGAGTTAGGGTATCTGTGTTCCAATCCCAACTCTGCCCCTGACTGATGCTCTCTCTGGCCTCTGAGAGGTCAATACTTCTCTTTGGGTGCTGCTCTACATTGGTTTACCTCTGCTCCCACTGAAGTCCATAGTGAAACTCCCATTGAGTCAGGCCAATGCCTAGTGCTTTTGAAAATCCTGTCCTTTGTGCCTGGGTTTACCCACCAAGAAAATGGGGATTATAATCCTTCTCAACCTCACAGGGGCCCTGCTCTTACCCCCAAAGTTCCCATTGACGTCAACGGAGCGGGGTCAGCCCCATGGTGGTATGAAGTTAACGAATGCCTGTAAACCGTGTTGACATCCTCAGATTTAAGGTACCACCATGTGGGAGAGTGAATTACTGGTATATACACCACACAAGTAAAAACTATCTCAAGTGCCTTTGGGGTGAAATTGAGCAAAATAAAAGTGTAGTTTAAATCTCAGGTGACATTTCCTAATGGTGCGGATCTGTTAGACTGTGGAGAAATCCCCCAAGAAAGGTCATGGAAGCTCCAGTGCTTGAGTCATTTAAAACAGGACGGGGGCTAAAGCTGTGAGGAATATGCTGTTGGGAACAATCTTGGGTTCACCAGAGGATGGACTAGATGAAACTTAATCTCTAGGGCAAAAAGTCCTGAGGTCTTTACTCAATGTTTACTAAGTCCTTACTCAAGCAAAACTCCCATTGGCATCAGTGGGAATTTGACTGAATAAAAAGTGCCTAAGGACTTGAGGATCTGGCCCAACGGCTGTAGGCGTAAGTAGCCAAATTCAAAGGTGGCTGTAGTTCTCCATTATCATGGGAATTCTTTTCAGTAGAGCTAAAGCAAATGCTTGGAAAGAGTTTCACACCTTGGAAGACCCAGCTGCCCTATGGGTTTTATGCTAGTCTCATGGTTCAAGCCAAATAAACATCAGCTCCTGTTCTCTGGCCAGTTCAGCCAAGGATTGTGTAAAAGGTTCGCCAGGAGGCCTGGGGTGCACAATGTTGCATGCATGACTGTCTTTGTGCTTGTGCTCCCCAGGTGGCATGGGCAACCTTTGTGGTGGAAGATGTATGTTCTCTTCACCCAGAACCATCCTTTAAAGTCTACAAAAGCAGACTAGCCTAGGGAGTGAATAGTCAGTGAGCCATTGAAAGCTTATGTAAAATAGGACAGTGAAGGAGATGCCAGGCCGAGATAATACTGCAAGGAACGGCATGTAATGTGAACACTCCTTCCCTCTCGCTGGCTCCAGGTCAGATGTGCTCAGATGACAAGTCAAAAGATGATGGGTCAAATTTATCCCTAGTGTAAGTCCATTCAAGTCAGTGCAATGGATGCAGCACCTTACCCTACCCACAAATCAGCCACTGGGCCAGATTATCTGGTGTAAAGGGTCATAGCTATATTGGCTTCCATGCATAAGCTCATTTACACCTCCTGAGAATCTGGCCAACTGGCTTAAAGTCACAGTTCCACACACACACACCCTCCCAGGGCTTGAGTTTCCTTTTCTTCTTTTTTCTTAATTATGAAAGTGTTTGTTAATGTCACAGTGTTCAACACAGAAAAGTCAGGAAATACAAAGAGCATCCTGCAGGAACTTTTCACACCTAAATCTCTTGCCAAGCTACAGGTATAAGCAGCCAGTGCAGCTGGCAGGGTATAGGCATCTGGGACTTGCCGAGGCATAAGCCCTCGAGTGGCCCTGCTCCCATGTTTTGGGCTAGCTGCAGCCCTCAGTGGATTTCAGGAAGAACTGGTCAAACATCAGAACAAACAAATATTTAGCAACTACTGGGGTTTCCAATTGGTTCACCTATATTCAAACCCTTCAATACTTGTGAATTCACACAGCTTCGAAACTGCTCTGCGTGGCTCTGTCAAACACACACATTCAACACTGAATACATGTGCCTTACCCATTAAAATACTTGGGTGAAACAACCTGGAAGCACGTATCACTGCATTGGAGGGTTCATGAATAATCCCTAGACTTCTGTACCATCAGGGGAGCTGGAACAATTTGTATAGTGGGGGAGGGAGGGGGGGCTGAGAGCCATTGAACCAACTGTAAACCCTGTATATGATGGAAACCACTTCAAGCCAGGGGGTGCGGCAGCACCCCCTTCACTCGTAGTTCCAGCACCTATGTGTACTTTCCCTTTGCTGAATATTTTCAAATTCTGAATAGATAAGCAAATAATAGGTCTGGGGCGCGCACGCTGGGAGAAGCTGAAATGAAGCCAAAATCTGCCTAATTTTGTAATGAGTGGTGGATGCTGTTTGACCAGGTCTAGTTTCAGGAGTAGCTCTAAATAGAGTGCCGTGCTGAATACTAGCCAACAGCAGAGTGTGCTCTAGCCTACGCAGTTGTGCAGCGCCATGAGAGGGAGTAAAGGCCCCCTTGCATGGCCTGTGTTAGCTCAGGCTGGACTGAAAGCAGGGGAGAACAAGGGCTGCTCTGGCAATGCTTCCCATTGGGGAGCAAGTGGATGGGGGTAGATGAGGTGGAGCCGGGGCTCTGCCTCCTACATGCCACCAATGCAACTGGCTGGACATGGACAGGGGAGTTCCCTGCATTCCATAATGGGATGTTGCATGTTAATCCCCTTCTCTGGGGCAACAGGGTTGCTCCTTCCTGGAGGCACTGTGCCTCCCTGAGTCTCTCAGGGATCCCCTAGGGTGATACATAGACACATTGTCCCTTGTTCAGGGCTATTCCCTAGAGCCACAGTCTACCCACTAGACCCCAAGTGTTTCACTTGAGATTGCCTATTGTTCATTTGCCCTGTCAGCTGAAGTAATGATCGTGGGGAGTTGTAGGAGCTACACGCTGCTCTCGGTGACGCTGGTGCTCCTGGCCCTGGTGTCATTGAGTGGATTTTTTTGCCCTTAATTAGTACTAGACTCTTGCTAAATACTCCACTGGGGTTCTCCCACTCAAAGCACAGCCTGTCCCCGATGTGATGGTGGTGTATTATTTGTGAAAACACAGCATGCACCTGACCAGATTTGGTGCCAATAACAAAGGAGGAGGAGGAGGAGTGTTACAAAGCACAACCTGCTGTGGATGCCAAAAATAGCTGATAAGAATCCTTTGAGCAATGGAGAAATAACAAACTCGTATCTTAGCACCGGCAGAGATCACTGATTAAGGTGCGGACTGGCACACGGGATGGCTGAGGGGCTGGTAATGGGATGTAAAGATTTTCGTCACAGTGTCATTGGTATGAATTCACCAAGTCAACAGTGACTGAAATTCATTACAAGCTGACAGCCCTTCAGTGTGAAATAATCTGGGGGCCTCTGGCCAATTGCTACTGAACCGGTGGGTATGTCACCAAAGCCACCATCACATTTGAGCCAAGGGTCCAAAAACTGTACAGACTAGGGAGGCTGAACTCCACTCTTGTTCCTACAGGGGGTTTCTCTCAGACAGGGCTCAGGAAATGCTGACAGGGCCAGGCAGGGGATCAGCCTTGCTGTCGCACGTGCTGTACTAACTCTGTGGAGGAAGGAAGTTCTTCAGGGCTCTCAGTCTCGGACCTTTCAACAGCACTAAATTCAATTTAAAGACCAAGCTACTTTGCAATTTAAAGACCAAGCTACTTTGCTATTTTCTGTGGTCATTGGCTTGTGACTAAGGGTATGTCTACACAGCAATCGGCGGTGTGACTACAGCGCATGTAGACCTGCCCGAGCTTGCCTCAATCTAGCTAGCTTGGGTACCAAGAGCAGTGTCGCTATGGCGACACAGGTTTCATCTCGGCCTAGCTACCCGCATACATGCTCCGGGTCCTGGGCAGGCTTGTACAACCCGTGCTGGAGTCCGTGCTGTGGTGGCTTCACTGCTGTTGGTACCATAGCTAGCTAGATAAAAGCTAGGTCAGGTCTGTGTACACACAACCTGACTGCAGTGTAGCTGAACTCGGAGAGGGAGGGCATTGGAAGACTGTGGAGGGAAAGACGCCAACAGGGTCCCTACAGCCATCTTCAGCCACTCATCCCCTTTGCACCCGAGAAGGCGGGCTGGCACTTGGGGAGCTAGCAATTCAATCTGTACTTGCTTTGTGAGTGTGAAGTTTCCCAAGCCACGCTCCAGTGATTGGAGACAGAATGCTCTCTCCCTTCTAAATCCTGTGATGTACTTTAGGGAGTGGCTGGGCTAACAAACATGAATTGGATTCTTCCTAATGAGAAGCAAGAAAGGCCGTTTGAACAGAATAATAACTCCATTTGCAGTTGTTTGCCAAAGGTGGGTAAGCTGGTGTTTCCTTTGTCAGCTTATGGAATCGCTACTGAGATGGTGTCCCAAGCGTTTACTCCTCTCGCTTCTTAACTCCTTCCAGTCCAGTGTTTTTCCTCAGCACTGCAAACCCACACCTGTTCTGCTAGCTTTGTTCTCAGTGTTCTCCATTGTTCGGCAGAGTACAGTAAACGGGAGGCTCTAACTGCCATCAGGCCTGTTCTATCAACTCTTGTACAAGATGCCTTTACTACTAATGTTTTGCATTTCTACAGCATCTTTCCCCCCAAACACATTAACAAATGAAGCCTCACAGTCCCTTTTGAGAGCCTGTAGGCAAAGGATCCCTCCTTCCACATATATCCAGTAGGAACCGGTTCTCCCACCACTGAAATTCAGCAGCTGTTTAAAAGTGCACAGCAGCAACACTCAACAGCAGTTTAGGATGCAAGGTGAAGAAAAATGCTAAGGGCCAACTCCTCAGCTGGTGTAAAGCAGCATAGCTCCACTGAAGTCAGTTCTAATAAAAAAGGGTTCTCTGATTTAGATTGTAAGGTACTAGATTGAATTTCTACAGGAACTCTCATCTGAGGATATCACAGTTACTCCTGAGGGGATTCTGCACCAAAAAATTAAAAATTCTGCACACAGTATTTTAAAATTTTGCAAGCTTTATTTGTCAATAAATAAATGCAGAGGCTCCAGCATGGCAGTGGGGAGCACAGGCCACTGGCTGTACGAAGGTGGGAGATCACCCTGCAGCCTCCCCATCCCCCACCCCCGGGACACAGACTCAGTGGTGAGGCTGCACCCGACCCTGACATAGCACAAGGCCTGGGCCTACCCCAGAAACACCCTGGGGCCCTGCCCCTCTGCACTAGGTGCACCAGGTGTGGGACAGGCAGGCTCAACCAGGCAGGATCCAAGTGTGGAGGGGCTCAGTGTGGGGTGAGAGAATTCTGTGTGGGACAATCTGGATGCAGGCCACTCAGTGGGGGGGTCTAGGTGTGGGGGAATTTGGATGCACAGGGGCTCATTGGGGGACTTCCAGGTACAGGGGCAATGGGACTCTGCAGGGACTTCCAGGTGAAAGTGGTTGGGGCTCAGTGGAGGGGTCTGAGCAGGGGGATCTGGGGGGAGTGGGGCTTGGTGGGGTGGGGGTCTGGTGCACCTAGTTGGAAGCATCCCCTTTCTGTTCTTTTATCCAGTCCTGTTGATCATTCAGCTCTGCACAGCTCTCTATCTTGCAAGCAGCGCTGCGTGGGCGGGTCTCTGCACCCACATGGCACCCCTGTGCAGTGAATGGGGCTTTGTGTGGGTGCAGGGCTCTGCTCACATGGAACAGTTTGCAGGAATGGGGGGCTTATGTGGTCAATCGCACCTTACAGCTCCTCCATTGTTCAGAGTAACACACAGTCTGCCTCAAGCCGAGGCGGCTTCATTTGTTTGCCTTATTTCCCTGTAGCTCTCTTTTTGATCATTTAATTTGCACTCCTCTTTGTTGTCTTTATTTGTAGATTTTCTCTTTGATGATTTGTGCTGGCCAATGCAAAGACAGGCACCCACAGTCAAACCCTGAGCTCCTTACTCCGTAGTTTTTACTTAGTCTTTACTCAGGCAAACCTCACATGAATTCCCCATCATCCTCCTGTGATCTGCACATGGCTCTGACTCTTACTGCATAGAAGAAAGGGGTGTCACCTGCTCCCGTGGCAGGTGACATGTGCTCCCTTCCTCCACTTTCATTGCTCTCTGTGAAGGTCACAGCTGCATGGAGGGCATTGACAGGCCTGTAGCACAAGTGGGGAGAGCAAGGTTAGGATGGGGTGGGGAGACTCACACCCAGGGCCAAGGCTGGTGAGCATATCCCTGCTGCAGCATTCAGAGTCCAGCTCTGTGCCTGGTGCCTTATCTGAAAGGTCAGACAAGGGAGAAAGAACAAATAGCACCAGTAAAATATTAAACCACATTCCCCAGATAAGCAACTGGGGCTGCTTCATTAAGGACACATGCCCAGGGAAACCATCTGGAGTTGGCTGGAGAAGGGATTTTTAGCTGGCAGGATCCCCACCCTCCCACAGAACACAGAACACAAGCCTCCCCTGACTTATATTCACTTTACAAAAGAAGAAGCAAGGAGCCGTCAAACAATGGTCAATCAATCCCATTTGTTCTGCTTAATGGAGAACAAACTTGCAGCGGGGACTGGTCAGTTATAGCTCCAGATACATTTGTTCCTTCACCATTATGTTCGCTGGGGCAACTGGATGATTCAGGATGATGGTGGTTTACATAACCTGCGGCTGCATAAGGCACTGCTGTTCCAGCAGCCTTGGAGCACCTGCTAGCCAGAGAACCATCCTCGATTCCCTATCCCCAGTTCTGTTAGCCTTAAGCATGTGCTTCAGTGCTTTGCTGAATCTGGACCTACTTAAGCAGAAAGGCTGGTGGTTATCTGACAGACCTTAAAGACTAGACTCCTCTAGACTTACCAAGGGCCAGACTATGATGATGTATATCCAGAACAATCCTGTTGAATGGAGATCCTCTGCATTTGTACTGGTGTAACCTACTAGAATTGGTCTTGAGGACCAAGGGCCACTCGCATCTCAGAGACACTCCACTCAGACAATGGGACTACTCATGTGACTGAAGAATGTGCAGGACCCTTAAGTTGCAAGCACCTCAGGGCAGGGGCCCTGCCTTTCATTTGTCTGTGAAGCACCATGCACTTCAGTACTGTTTTATATATATATAAAAGAGCCAGATCCTGGTCTCTTGAAGTCAGTTGCCATTGATTTCAGGGACACCTAGATTTGGTCTGAAATAATAAGTACCACAGAGCGTAGCTGGGGGCACACAATCATGTACACAGGTTTCAGACACCACTTTTCAGGCTGTCTGTGGCCCCACAATAGCTACAGTGACAACAAAGAGAAGCACTAACTAGAGCTGACTGGAAAAGAGCAAGTGTCATCCTCTGGAATTTTTTGGGGGAAAATGAAACATTGTGATTTTTCCAATTTTTTTCACAAATATTTCTGTTTTCTTGACAAAGAATTGAATCCCAAATAACTTTCTGCAAACTGGAACATTTTAAAACCAAGTGAAGATTTTCCATATGGATGGAAGACTTTCAACCAGTCTATTCATAAGCATGTACCCCCTCCCCATCCTTTCAAGGTTTGCTGAGCACACAAGAAAAATCAACGAAATGGTCTGGACAAAACAGCTCCAGAGAGAAGGACAAAGAAAATCACAATGGTGACAGAGTAGGCCAATTCCATCTCTGCTGTAACTCCATCCATTGAAATGGCTTTACACCAGGAATGGTTTTGGCCCCGGTAAGTTTGTTTCATTTTCCAGAGCGTTTGCTCCATGCAACTTTTTTGAATCCGTGATTTAATGGCTGTCTCTACTGAGAAATAAAATCTGAAGACCGGGCAACTCTCTCCTCAGATCCATCCCCCTCTGGATGCTCTAGTCAGCCTTGTTTCTTTTCTGAACGGTTCTCAGGCATGTTTTAAAATGTCACACACTCTATATTCTTGCATCATCACTCTCGCTGTCACCTCCACTGCTAGGAGTCTGACTTTCAAGAACAGCCTTAGAAAGCGAATGTGCTATCAGTGTGTGGGTTGACCTGCTCTACTTATCAGTAGGAAAAACATAGTATAATCCCTGAGAGGGCTGCAGACAAGAGCAAGATCTGTGGCTGACTAACACAACATGGATGAGCACTTTTATATAATAGGGAGTCATAAGTGGAAGAGGAAGAAGGAAATACTTTGGGCTGAGGAACCCCTGTCCCTACTCCCCAGTTACAGTACAAATGTAAAAACAATAGCCATCTCTGGGAATATGACCCCTGGGCACAACTGTGAGTTTCACACTTGGTTCTTTACCAAACAAATTTTAAAATATACTTTTTCCGCATGCAAACTAGAGTGGGGCCCAAGATGCACAATTCAGATCTGTATACCAATTCTGAACATCCCAAGGACTATCTAAAGACAAAGGCTAGTTCAAAACTCAGATCCAGATCTCAAATACTCTAAAGCTGGGAAATGCTGAGATCTCTATTTTAATTTAAGACCATCACTAGTACTTACATGACAAATGTCCTCATTTAGGAGTTTGCAGTGTTGTTGTAGCCATGTTGGTACGAGGCTATGAGAAAGACAAGATGGGTGAGGTAATATCTGTTATTGGACCAACTTCTGTTGGTGGAAGAGATAAGCTTTCGAGCATCACAGGGCAATTCTTCAGATCTGGATAAGGTAACCAGAATGTCACAGCTAAATACAAGGTGGGACATATTGTTAAGCATAAGGGTTAACACACGTTGCAATAAGCGGGTTATTAACACCTTTTCAGTCATAGGACCAAGGAGGGTTAGTAGGTTACAAATTGTTGTAATGAGCCATAAAACCAGTGTCTCTGTTGGGACCATGATTTTTAGTAGCTAGCAGAATGTGGCGCTTTGCTCAGGACACCCAGTACTGTAAACCTCTGTGTTACCCCTCTGCCTTAGCAAAAATGAGCTTTACTAGAGATTAGCCTGTGTGTCAGTTCCCTGCCACACCAGTCTGTCTACCTCACCAGCAAACTCCTCAAGATTCTGCCAGTCTTTACCTTGCCTTGCAAGTAACAATCATTGAACTCCAATTCCCGAGTTCCCCAGAGACAGCTCTCTGCCGTGCCCAGTCCCTCTCGCTGAGCACTCACAGAAAGGATTAAGTTCGCTGCCTCCAAAGAGACAGAGAACATGCAGCCTGTTAATTTTGCTTTACTTCAATATAACAGCACTGAGATGGTTTACAGTAAATCTAAATTTATGAACAAAGAACAGAGATTTAAGTGATACTAAGCAAGAGAAAAGGAGTCAGGTGTGGTTACAAACAACAAAAGAAAACACGCTTTCCAGTGACTAGAACTTACTTTTAGCAAGTTGCAATCTGTGCCTGAGCAGTTTTCTCACTTACATCAAGATATCGGCATCTCTACCGCTCCAAGCCATGGGATCCAACATTCACAGAAACTGAGGGTGCTGTTCCCTTGGTTTCCTAAGTGATGGATCACTAGCATGTCTTTTTTCTCTCGTTTCCCCCGCAAAGTCCATTGTCTTTGTCTCAAGAGCCAAGAAGACTTCCTGGGGGTGCAGATTCAGACCCCCAGTGTTCTCACTAAATTGTTTCCTCCACAGTTTGCTAGCTTGATGGCTTTGATTACCTTATGTGTAAATGTACCTCAGTGTCCTCTGCCTGTAATCAAGCTGCTCAGTCAGGTAAATCCATGTTCCTTTGTCAAGGGCAGACTTAATTTATGCACTGCCTCCAAAACATATTTTAAGAATGTATTTCCAGCACACATACATAACTTCTTATACCCAACCCATACATACATCACACAATGATTTTCGGGACCACTGTGTCACCAGTTTACATATGATACCCTACATGACACCTCTTACCTAAATATTATGACAACAATGTGTTGGGGGTACTGATTGTTTCAGCCTTGATATGAGTTACCGTACAGTGGGCTTTTTGCTCGTGGGCATTGAGGGGCGCTTACGGTAACATAGAGTTATGAATTCAAGTTCCCAAGCTCATCTTTTGAAGGTGTGCAAGTTTCTTTTGAGGATGAGGACTGATAGGTCAGATATGGAGGTACTTAATGGTGCCTATTGCTCAGCAAAGTGCTGAAATTTGTTTCACCGTGTTCCTCCCTAAAGCTGTCCTCCTCAAATGTATCTCAATTGAGTTAAACAGGATGGGTCCCTCCATTGGGTTCAGTTGCCTCATCTTTTTTCCCAGATATTCTGATTGGATCTTTCAGATGTTAGCAGGTTTGAAAGGGATCTGACCAACCGCTGGTACCTGGGTACCATTTTAGATGGGTGAAAAAGTGTAGAAGCTGCCCGCCCCTCACCTTTGGTCATCCCCATTGGTTGCCTGTCTGTTGAGCTCAAAGAGCAGCAGCTAAGTCTGTATGTATCATCACAAGCTGGTATGTACAGTATTTGGAAGACATTTTTCTGGCGCTGACTACGCCAAATAATTTTTTTGCCACCCCATATACAAATGGCTATTGGGAGTGCATATTTCTCATCCTCTAGCAATATTTAAATGGATCCCCTGACTTGTTTGTTCTTGAAGCATCAACTTTTCCTCATAACCTGAAATCATCCTGGGTATCACACCAGTAACACATCATTCAAAACTGGAGGAACCCTCAGGTGGTTGGATTTTAATTCCTCATTAACTACATTGCATAACTGTAAAGGCCCAGATTTTCAAAGCCAGGCACACAAACATACATGCACACAGAACAAAATGCCTGATGAACACTCAACCAATTGGGGATTTGCACACATTATCTAGTTATGAGCATCTTTTTGCAGATGCGTTTGAAAATGTGGGCCAAAGCACATAATATTTGCCACAAACCAAAAGTCATGTAGACAATATTTGATAGAAGAGCTGGTCAAAAAATGGGGGGAGGGTCCATGTGGAATGCTTTGGCAAATTTTTTTTTAAAAAATACTGAATTTTCACTGGAAAATTTCAACTTCTTATTTAAAAAATTGACCAAGACCCCAAAATAAATAAATAAATACATAAACATCTGTTGGGGTGAGAGGGTTTTTGGTTTTCCAATGAAAAATTAACCCTTTTTGAGGAAGGCAGCCCTTTTTTTGTGAAAAAAATTATTTTGTCGAAAACTCAATTTTTCATCCAAAAAAAAAAAAAAAAGTTTTGACAGAATATTTTCAATCAGCTCTATTCCATGGAGCATCAAGCAAAGAAAAAGTCATCATTCGCTGATCACATTGGGCCAGAAATAATAACATGCTATCAGAACACAGCTTCAAAGCATGCCTCATATACAGCATGGGACTATTCCCTGAAAATTCCTGCTTTAATCTGTTGACCGCAGTGTTCCTCTTGGTTACGCAGCTGCTTCCAATGTACTGCTTTTTCTACTGACATTCATATAACCATAATGCTGAATAGGCTTTACAGAGATTTTAAAAAGATATCGTCCCTGTCACAAAGAGCTTCCAGTCTAAATCAGATAAAGAGAGGAAATGAAGGCAACACATAGAAAGAGAAGGGCGGAGTGAGAGCTGAGACAAAGATAATATCAATGATGTCATACACTGAGAAAATCACTGACATTCTGATGTTTTTAAATTGAGGCAGAATTAGGGCAAGAGCAGAGGGAACGCCAGCACAGGAGTCGGAGCCAGCACTGCAAAGGTCGGGAGGGATTTGAAGAAGAGAGATCTGAAGAAGGTGACTGAGGCCAGCTGATGCAAAGGAAGTCAAACGTTTCAGGCACATGGGGAAGCGCTAGCAAAGGCAGAAAGGTAAGAGCTGGCGGAGAAGCCCCATAGAGCAACAAGATGAAAAGAGCAGGTGCAGGGCAGGGTAGAAGCATGACCGCCTTCTTCTTGTTCAGCATTGGGGATTAAACTAGGAGCCTTCAAGGCTGAAAGCATCAGTCCATTCATCTTGAGATAAAGAGACAACCTTTGAAGGAGAGAGTTGTCACAGACTATACCCTCTGTGGCTCAGGCTTGGGGCAGGGAGGGGACACGTAATGCACACTGACCAGACAGCTGCATTGTCAACCCCAACATTATTTTTTAATCCCAAAAAAGCATGAGATTTTTTAAATACATTTGGGGTCTTTTTTCTTTGCCTACTGGTTTGAATTTTTAGGGTTCTCTTGGATCACATTNGACACGTAATGCACACTGACCAGACAGCTGCATTGTCAACCCCAACATTAAAAAATAATGTTGGTCCCCAAAAAAGCATGAGATTTTTAAAATATATTTGGGGTCTTTTTTCTTTGCCTACTGGTTTGAATTTTTAGGGTTCTCTTGGATCACATTTTTGAGCTATTCTTCACAACCAGGAGGGCAAGAAACTCGATCTGGTTGGTAATTTTTCAACAAAACACTTTTTTATTGAAAAATGCCAAATTATCAAAACCAAATTTTTTCACAAGAAAGGGTCATCTTTAACCCCCTGCAGAAAATTCAAAAAATGTTTGAGTCAAGGAAAGTTTTGCAATTGTCCCATTTTGACATTTTCAAAATGAAAAATTCCAGTTTTCTGGCTTTAAATGACTTTTTGTTTCGAAATTTAACTAAAATTAAAAAAAATTGTCAAAAGCTAAATGAAATTTTTGAAACTATCAAAACAAAATGTTTCAGTTGTCCCAAACCAAAACAAATGTTGGATTTTTGGTTCACAAAAAATTTGAAGATTTTGAATTTTCATCCTGATTTGTAATGGATTTTTGTTTGTTTGTTTGTTTTGCAAATCTCAATTTTGGTGGGACAGGAAAATCACTTCCTACCCATCTATTAGAAATTTACTCTTTTTTTTTAAATGAAAGCTGAGATTTTCACATAAGCACGTGACTTCAGCAGCTGGAGCTTTAAGAAAAACATCCAATATGATGAGATTAAAATTGCCGGAGTTGGCAACATTGAGTGGGGTACAGTATTGCTAATGAAGTCATGACACATCTCATCTCTTATTTCCTTCTGTAACCTACTCAATGTTGCCAACTCTGATAATTTTACTCTCATCACCCACAGTCAAGAAACATGAATTTAAACTGGAACAGGTGCAGAGAAGAGCTACAAGGATGCTTAGGAGAATGTAGGGCCTATTTTATGAGCAGAGACTGGAAAAGTTTGGCTTGTTTAGTCTTGTAAAAAGAAGGCTGAGAGGACATATGATTGCTCTCTAGACATACATTTGGGGGGGTGGGGAGAGGAAGGGGGTATAAATACCAGGGAGGGTGGAGAGCTATTTAAGCTAGAAGATAGTGTTGGCACAAGAACAAATTGATAGAAACTGTCCGTGAACAAATTCAGGCTGGAAATTAGAAGACGATTTCTAATGATCAGAGAGGGTGAGGTTCTAGAACAGCCTCCCAATTGGTGTTGTGGGGGGCAAACAACTAAAAATCGAAAAATAGAGGAAAAACTATCCTGGCATGATTTCCAGCCCTACTTTATACCCCAAAGAGGCTCGGATGGATTTCAGATGCTTCTCAGCTAAAACTTCTGACCTTTAAAAATTATCATAAATTGTATGTACATTTAACATTCACAAAAATGGCTGGACTGTCATCCCTCGAGACTGAAATCTTCCCTGCTCTTCCAACATGTCTCAGCACTGTTGGGGGGCGGGGGTTGGGGGGGAGAATCCCATTCTATCTTTTGCCTGGCTAATGAGTCTGGCAAAAATGAGTCTACAGGGTTTCAATTGTGGTGATAGGTGGTTTGTTTATGTGGATACTTGGCCACTGGAAACTTAAGCAAGACCCAGGCACTCATCTCCCCCAGTGATGAGTGAGACATAAATGCCTCAAGAATGATAGATACATAAACCAACCTACCAAACTCATAGGTCACTGGGCTGAGCTCAAACCAGTGACTTGCAGGCATTAGGCTATTATCAGTTCTCTGAGCTAACCAATCCCCACACCACTAAACCTTCTGAGATTTACTGAGTGATGACAGAACCTTTTCTTAAAGCTTTTGCCCAGCACTATATTTTTTGCTTGTTGAAATGAGGCAGGAAACTTCTCCCCACGCAGAAATTACCTTTTCTTGGCAGGTGTGTTTTGCTCACTCTGAAATGACATTGTCTACAAGAAGCCAAAAAAACCCCAAACAATAAAATTAAAATAAAATAAATTACATTAAATGTTGGTGAATAATCAGTGTTCATTTATAATAAGGTGTGTCATATTAACTGAGCACAAGCACATACAACAGGGAGGGCAGAACCTGAGGTCAGGCAGCACTGCAGTTTGAGATGTGTGTTTTATGCTTTAATATCTTCCAACTACATTGTAATTGAAAACATTGGTGGAAATTTTTCTGGATTTATTGTTTGTATAAAGGGCCTGATCCAGCTCTACTGAAGCCAACAGGAGTTCTTCCATTGATTTCTCTGGCGGTTGGATCAGGTCCAATGCCTTTCAGAAATATCTCTTTAAAGGAAAAGGAAAAAGAACTGCTTACAGGGACACGGTCAACTTTACTTGGGTTTTTTAAGAAAAACACGTTTTACTAAACCTCATAAATAAAAACATGTTCACAGGATTTTTAACAAATTAAAATGAAAACAGTTTGGGAATGGGGGATGGTCCTAAATTTTCCCCTGCTATGCTGGAGACCCAAGCACAGGGCTAGTGCTTGAGAACCAGAAGCTGATGAAACTGACTAGCATTATTTGTATAATTTGTAGGGCCTAGAGGTCCCAATCAAGATCAGAGCCCCATTGTGCTAGATGCTGTACAGATGTATAGTAAGAGACAATCCCTTCCCCAATTAGCTTATACAGCCTAAGACAGTGGTTCTCAACCTTTTTTCATTTGCGGACCCCTTTGACATTTTGAATGGAGGTGCGGACCCCTTTGGAAATCTATTGTCTGTATATATAGTTGAATTCTGTTCATTCAGTTTTCAGTCTAAGTCTTTCGCGGACCTCTTAGACATAGTCCGTGGATCCCCAGGGGTCCATGGACTACAGGTTGAGACCCACAGGTCTAAAACAAGGCAGACAGTGAAAAAGAAGCAAAGTGGCGGGTCCAAGATCAGACAGATATCAGGTCTCATGAATCCTATTGCCCAGTGCTCTAGCCACTGGATGACACTGCTTTCGTAACAAGGCATGAAAAGTAAAACAGACCAGACTAGTGTTACTGTATGGGGGGCGGGGGGGGGGGGGGGGGGGGGGGAANGTAATCATGCGTGCATAATCAACCAGGTGAAGATTATCTCTAACTACAAAGCCAAATTCATCCCTATGAGCTCGAGTTTTTGTCCTGACAGTGTCTGTATAATGGTGAGTATTCCGGGGGCATAATCTTTTGTAGCACCCTATGAAACCGACGTCCTTCCTTCACTTTATACACATTCTTTTCATTTGAGAGCATTTCCAAAAATAACCATGGTTTGGATGTTCATTGCTCTGCATAAACAGACTGCTTGGCTGAGAGACCAAGTGTAGTATCTGACAAAGGCTCCATCAGAGGACTGTACTCCTGGCTTTGCCTGGGTATGGGTGGGATACCCCTGTCTCTCCCCACTCTAACCACTGTGATGCACTGTAACATGCTGGCCTTGAGCATTAGGGAAGTAAAGAATCAGTGGAGAGAGGTACATTTGGAGGTCAGAAAGAAAATAATTGGGGCCTCTTTGTGCCAGCTGCCTGCAGGTGACTCAGCTCCTCCTCTGTCTGCACCCTGATGGCAGGAGACTGCATTGAGAGCTGTGTGGAGAGCCAGCTCAGGTGTAGAAAGAGAGAACACTGTAGCCTTAGTCATGTCAGTGACAGTCTGGGTGCTGCCCACTCCCAGCCTCTAACCAATCCAGACTTTCCTTTCCTTTCCTTTCCTGAAAAATAAAGGAGCCCATGGCCATCATGAGGCTTTCACACAGGTCAGCTCTGTGCAATGTGCAACTGTGGTGGGATGGGGAGGTGAATAACCCATGAGGTGACCAACTTTACCCTCTAGGGATGGGATTCATTTTTGGAGGCTCCCTCCACAACCAAAAGGGTTTGAGACTCACTATATTTATTTACTACGATGAAGGCTGAGATTAGTGCTGACCTCCAAAGGTTCCCCAAGATCTATGATCCTGTGCTTTGCAAGTCCCACGAGCCAGACCGCAGTTCCAGAACCAGGAACAGAGAGCAGGAGGCTTGAGCTCCAGTTCTTTGTGTCTAACACTCCCCATGCTTTGAACACATTGGGTGTTTAAAAAATAAGCAAAACTCAAACCTGCTGTACTCGTACTAGTGAATTGTGTATTTATTTAGAGGTTTTTTCCAGGACATTGCCTTATGTTTCACATTGACTATAATGACTTGCTGGTTATTTTTAATGCTGCTAATGAGCACTGTTTAATCAATCACAGAAAATACTGCTAATATAGCATGTTGCTCAATGGCTCACTTGACTCTCCGTTGTTTTACTGAATGTAAGTAAAATATTGTTATCACTGGACTAGAAATAATTGTTCCGTTGACGGCCTAGTTGAACACCAGCCCTCTGACATCATTCAGCTGAGCTTCCCAACCCCCTCCCCATTAGCTGCAAATAGACAAAACCATATTCAATGCAGGTGCCAAAGGTGGCTTGTTCTGCACTAGACACTTGGCTTCTTCACTGTGGCACTCAGTGGCATCGCGTTTAACAGGTGGCAGAGCTGTCGCTTCTTTTGGCCAGTCATGACCGATGTATGTCAACTGATTCAACATACATTAAATCCTCAGCGTGTCTAGGTGATGATCTCACAAGGCTCCACTAGGAGCTGAACCAGCTTATAAAGATCAAGAGAATTCAATTAAGAGCGAGTTTAAAGAGCACAAATGCACCCCAGACACCCGAAACACATTTTCATGGAGAGCATCAGCAATGTGTGGAAAGGCCTCTAGCAGGGCAGTGTATGAAGTTATAGGAAATGCAGAATTCCAGTAACTCAACATGACTGAAAATGAGTTTTGTTGAACCAAAAGGCCTTTGCTTAATTACCCTTTCTTCCTCCCTATAACCCTGCATGACAAATACACAGATTCTGACAAGTAGATAGTTATGCTTACCACTTGGTAGCTAGGAAGACACTGATCAGTAGACAGATCCCTACTGGTAAGTAAGTAGACATCTGCCTTCAGTTAGATACCGATATACTGTATATCAACTAGCTCAGGGATGCAGTTAGATGAATAAGCAACCTCTCTAGGCAGTATTTCAGGGGTTGCCTCCTCCTGGCCAAAATACAACTCAGGACTTCTCCAGTAGAGCTTTAACCCTCTTGCTGCTGCTACCCCAGCACCCACAGTGTGTTGGCTCCAGTTAATTTCTCCCTTTCCCCATCTCTATTCTTTGCCAGCGAGTGAAGTTCTATGCTGTGAAGAGACAGTACAACTGGCTTTGTGAGGTGTTATGTTTATTTTCTCTCACTGACTCCAGATCAAACCTACCCAAGTAAAACCATGATTTTTTCTATCATCCTTGCAAACTCTTTTGGGTTTTGGCTACTCGCCTGCTTTTTTACTTGAGCCTGAGGAGCTGGCACGAGCAAGGGTTTCTTAGAATCATAGAATCACTGGACTGGAAGGGACCTCGAAAGGTCATCTAGTCCAGTCCTCTGCACTCAAGGCAGGACTAAGTATTATCTAGACCAGGGGTCGGCAACCTCTGGCACGCGGCTCGCCAGGGTAAGCACCCTGGCGGGCCGGGCTAGTTTATTTACCTGCCGCGTCGGCAGGTTCGGCCGATCGCGGCTCCCACTGGCCGCGGTTCGCCACTCCGGACCAACGGGGGCGACGGGAAGCCGCGGCCAGCACATCCCTCGCCCGCGCCGCTTCCCGCTGCCCCCATTGGCCCGGAGCGGCGCACCGCGGCCAGTGGGAGCCGCGATCGGCCGAACCTGCCGACGCGGCAGGTAAATAAACTGGCCCGGCCCGCCAGGGTGCTTACCCTGGCGAGCCGCGTGCCAGAGGTTGCCGACCCCTGNTAGAGCGGAAGAATTACTTCTCATGTCTTGCTTACAATACTCCTGCTAATACATCCCAGAATGATGTTCGCTTTTTTTGCAACAGCGTTACACTGTTGATTCATATTTAGCTTGTGATCCACTATGACTCCCAGATCCCTTTCTGCAGCACTCCTTCCTAGGCCGTCATTTCCCATTTTGTATGTGTGCAACTGATTGTTCCTTCCTAAGTGGAATACTTTGCATTTGTCCTTATTGAATTTCATCCTATTTACTTCAGACCATTTCTCCAGTTTGTCCAGATCATATTGAATTTTAATCCTATCCTCCAAAGCACTTGCAGCCCCTCCTAGCTTGGTATCGTCCGCAAACTTTATAACTGTACTCTCTATGCCATTATCTAAATCGTTGATGAAGATATTCTTGCTAGATACAGACCAGAATTAATCTCACTAAGCATGCTTGGTTTTAGTTCAGATGCGTATGCCGTAACACAAGAGAGACACACAGGTTATTGGTGTGGTGGTACTGGATTTCTTAGGTTATATTGTAAATAACAAAGTTTTTTTTAATATATAAATCTTTCCCTCCTCCTTGGTGTTTTGTTTATCACAGGTATTTATTTTAGAGGTATTATTTCACTCAATGGCATTAACTTCTTTTAACATCTGTGCTGATAGACTTTTATTTATTTTGGTTTATAATAAATACCACAAAAGAAATCAGTTCGGGGCTCTAGATGCCTTTGCCAAAAGTTCAATATAAATCAGATCAGACAAAACCAGCAGCTGCTCCTTGCCCCCAAGCCAGCTAAAATAATTAATTGCAATAAAAGCTAATTCTTCCTCCAGGAGAAACACAATGGGCCAGATCCTCAGCTGATGTAAATCAGGGTAGCTCCATCAAAGTCAATGTTGGCCAGCTGAGGATCTGGACCTATATTTTCAGCCTATATTATCCTGACCCAGGTCACTGTGCTTTTCCCCAGGACCTAGAAATCCACTCATTACAGATGCAAGGACAACAAGGTAGGAAGTGCAACCGTGCCTGTGTTTACCTGCATCTGCCTATGGCCCTGCTCCTGCAGGTGCCATACTGCTCTTGAGCCACAGAACCATCCCATATCCCCTGTGCATGATTCTGTCTAAGTCTAATGCCAGCAGGACAGAGCAGAGACAAAGCTCTAATATACTTCTCAGCTCCTCCTTTGGAAAGTGGCACTGTGGCTTTGCTGTAGGTGTCCTGGCCTGGCTAGTGAGGGAGAGGGAGCTAGAGGCTATGGAGCCACAGAAACACATGAAGGTTTGGGGCATTGTCACAGCCTTACTGGGACTCACGGAAGAAGACAGTGAAAAGAGGTGTCATGGGTACAGAGAGGTAACAGGAGTCCCAATCAGAAGTGATAGGGGACCTAGATGAGACCCTATTCATAATACTTCACATAGAGCCTTCAAAAATATATGGCCAAACTTGAGGGGGGATTCATAGGAGAGCCTTCTGCTCATACTCAGCAATAGGATGGGAAATTATGATGAGCAGGTGGAGTGGTCCAGGACTTTAATTAAAGAAGTTTCCTCCTTCTTCTTAAGGAGCCAAGGTAAGAATATAATCAGTTTCACAACACTAACAACTCCAGTTCCAAGAGTATGGGCTTTTGATAGCCCCCGGGACTGAACTCTTCCATTTAGTCACCATACAGGCACAGTAGCAAAGCAATCCTACCTCTGACTGTCCAACTCGCCATCACCCTATTGTTCTGGGACCATCTCTAGGTTGTCAGGGTACCTACCCCAACAAGTAAGTCGTCTGGAAGGGAAAAAACCAAACCATGGTCCTAGCCAATAACACCCAAAGGAGTTCTGTTGTTTACACAAAGGCTGGGAATAGTCCATGTTAGAGCTGGTTGGAAAATGGAATTTCCATTCTGTGGGAAATTCTGACATTTTGAAATATGTTCCCATTCCAGATTGGAACAAAAATTTGATAGTTCGATTTTTTCCACAGAAAGGAAATTCCCCCAAAAATTCAGTTTGGGAATATTGAAATGTTTTCTTTAGATAAGGTAAAAAAATATATAAAATATTACATGTAATTATATATAATATGTTACAATTATAATATGCAAAAGTCTAAATGAAACAAAACGATAGTCAAAATGAAATGTTTATAGCTTATCAGAATGAAACACTTTGACATTATTGAAATGAAACATTCTGACATTGTCAAAACAAAACAAGACAGTTGACACAATTTGCTTCAACATTTTTCCATTGAAAAGCTTTGTCAAACTTGGCCCGTTTCCACAAATCATCATTTTGACAAAACTGCATTGTCCTACAGAAAAGTGTTACATGGAAAATGATTTGCCCAGCTCTAGTCTAAGGTAAGGATCAGATTTGTTTGCCATGATACAGTCTCACTGGCTTGAGTTGAAGCCAGTTGTGATCACTCAGATGCCATCAGTTCAGGAATCGTATTTCATGTTTGTAAGTTCTGGCAGATAACAGTAGTTCTCTCTTTCCTCCTGGCTCCCATCTCTGTTTCCTTACCTCGATCTCCCAATTGCCATTTCCTTTCCCCTTTTGAGGAAGTGAGCAGCCTTCATCCTTTAATGCATGCTTTTAAGATGGACCCTTGGAGTGCTGAATGTCCTCTAGCCACCTACTCTAGGCTTCTTCCTGCAGTGGAACACATACAGAGTCACGGTGCCCCATGAATTGTGGCTTAGGTGTATGCTGTGACAATCAGGGTCCAGAAGCCTCAAGGAGATAACAGAGGGTCTCGACCCCAAAGATTAAGCAATTGAATCAACCAGGTGTACATAATGTTAGTGTGTATAAAAATATGTTGAGTAAGGTCTTTTATGAAAGCTTGTAATGTTCTGAACTTGATGGTCATTATGCGATGTATACAGACTGTAGTTATGAATCTGTGTACAGAATACTATTCTCATGACCTGTACTACAATTTCAACTACACCTCACAGCAGAGAGGGGCTCCTTCCAAGCTGGGTGTTTACACAAAACCAGATGCAAGTAACTATCCATGGTACAACCCAGGAAAAGACAAATGAAGGACCATTACAGTTAAAGGGGAAGACACTGATGCCCTGGCTATCAAGTCAAGAGGGAACCCCCTGCCTCCTTCCCCCTCCTCCCCCCAATCTGAATAACCATGAATTACCATGGTCTGAGAGAAAGAAAAAAGCCCTGCAACCCCTGTTAAAAGGGAAGAGGTTTGAAGTGAAAGGTATCCAGAACTGAAGGACAGTCTCGAAGGCAGAGGACTGGCTGTGAATGCTGGATCCTCTCTGTGACAGGGGGCATGCTGCAAAACTGCTCAAAGGCAATGGCTGACTTGTATTAGACAAGGGGTTTTATCAGATATAGAGATATAAAGCCTGAGATTGTGTCTCTATGTTTATTTTCTCTGTTTGCTTCCCCTCCTATTTCATCTTGGAAGCTCTAATTTTCCTATTAAATAAACTTTTTTTTTAATTTTCACCCCAAGCAGGTCTCTGTTGTGCACGCTGTGTGGAGTGTGTGTGTGCCAAAGTGAGCTGATAACTGGCGGGCTGGTTTCACACCTTCGAGGGTGATGAACCAGAGGGGCAGAGTCCAAGTGTCTGATATTTAAGAACTTGGAGTAAATGGATTTGGGGAGACTCAGGACCAGAAAGGCTTTTGGAGTCACCCTGTGAGGAGTAAGTAGGTTGATGGAAGCCAGGGTGAGACTTTTATGTTTGTAGGCTGGCCATTGGTGTGAGGGATCTGCGCCCTGGCAGTACAGCATTAAGGCACCCAATGTTACAAGGCAGGAAGTGACAGAACTCCTTACAGGTCTGGATGATCCCCAAAACATCACAGAGGTCTATCTAGCCTAGCCCAAAAGTCACCCTGGCTGCCATTCTGGTTTGATGCTTTGCTCTTCCTCTTACCCTCGGCCTGATCCAAAGCCCTCTAAAGTCAATAGAAAGACTTCCATTGATTTCAATGGGCTTTGGAATAGGCGCCCTAAAAGAAAACATTTGACATTCAAAATCAGAATTTAAAAAAGAGCAGTACAGTTCAGATAGTTGTCAATGTACATTTTTGCAACATGACTGCATGCACTGGCAGAACCTGCTCCAACATATGTTTCCCTTCAAGAGTGCTCCTGCCTTTGGGAGATTAGTTTGTACTCTTTGTTTAAAATTTTGATTTCTCAGCCAAGGGATTTACAAGTCATTTTCTTTTAAGGACACACCAGGCTTTCATCTTGGGAAGGACGACATTCTGGAAGACGTTTCTTTGATGGGCCTTGGAGGAGGTCCACTGAAGTACACCCTGGTGATCTCCAGCTGGCAGAACAGTCCTTAGGGTCTAGGTCAGCCCAGAGTAAGTTACAACTACATTTGAGCTGCTCTAACTTACGCTGTGTTTCACTTTGGAGCCTGGCCAGGCCTAAGGTGAGTGGCATGGAAAAGTGGCACCTTTGTCCCACACTGCCTTCAGCCTTGTGTTAAGCAGAGCTCAGCCAGTCCAGAGAACCTATCCCCACATCCTTATTTTTGCATTAGACTCAGCGGTGTATTATCGCCTAGGCCGACAAGGCCTAGGCCTAGGGCGGCAAATTTGAGCACCCCCAGAGAAGTTCCCCTGCTCCAGGTGCCTCCTCCGCGAGCGTGCCACCGCTTCCTGTTTCTCTCCCCTCCCTCCCAGTGCTTGCGCCACGAAACAGCTGTTTCACGGGGCAGGGAGGGAGGGGAGAGAAACAGGAAGCGGTGGCGCGCTCGCGGAGGAGGCAGCTGGAGCAGGGGAACTTCTCCGCAGCTGTTTCGCTGGTCAGAGAGGGAGGGGGGAGGAGGAGGAACGCGGCGTGCTGGGGAAGAGGCGGGGCGGGGANAAAACAAAACAAAAGATTCATTTGGATTGAATGAAATGTTTTGTTTGACCCAAAAAATCTGGGGGGAGGGGTGGGGTTTGGTTTGTTACATTTTCAGGTGTTTTTTGCCCTTTTTAAAAAAAATGAAACAAATCTAGCTACGTTTTGAAACAAAACATTGTTTCAAAATGAAAAGTTGAAATGTTTCATTTCCCAAATGTCAAAATGGCCAAAATTATTCATTGAAATTGATGAGAATTTGTAAACAGTTTCTGTGACAGACTGACAATATCCTCAAATGTCCTGAGCAAACCCTATTTTAGTGAGGATCGCCCCGCCCTCCTCACCAGAAGGACCGGGGCAGGGCCGGAAGTATAAGAGGCCGGCCCTGCAGCTCAGTTGCGGGAGAGCCTGCCCCGGAGGAGGATGCTCGTCCTGTTCTCCAGAGGCCCCAAGAGGAGCCTGTGCCTGGCTGTTCCCGATCCCCAGACGTGGACGACAACTGGCCCGGAGTACCTGCTGCAGTTTACCCTGAAGAGCTGGAAGAGGCCTGGAGGCCGCAGATACCGAACCCCGGAGAGGCAGGAAGTAGCCCAGGGGCAGCCACGGAGCAGCCGGCTGCAGAGCCCAGCGTGGCTCAGTCGGCATGTTGCGGCTGGATCCCCGCCAACGCAGGGGCAGCCAATCCTGCCCCTGCCAGGGCCCTGGGCTGGGACGCGGTGGAGTAGGGTGGGCCCGCGTCCCCCTGCCACCCCACCCCGGGTGGCTGACCCCCTACACGGCGCAACAAGGCTCTAGCCCAGGACAGGAGCTCCGTTACCACTTACCTTTAAAGACTGTTTGTTTGCTGGCGGGCTGAGCCCCACCCAGGCCAAAGTCAGCCCTGATAGACTGTGTTTCAGGGCTGCCTACTGGAGCTACTTAAGCCCAGGCTAAAGCCTGGTAGGGACTGTTAATCGCACAGACCTATTGGGAGGCTCTGGCCAGTCGGACAGACTCTGGCCCCGACCCGACGGGATGGGCCTGAGTGGCCTCCCTCTGACCAGGAGACCGAGGCACCATTACACCTATGGAATAAAGATAAACTTTATTGAATTAAGTTAAACTTTATACAATTAGGATTAATACCTTTGGGGTACATTGTATTTAAATTCAATTGTGTGTGTGTTGCTGTAGCATTGTATGTACCTTCTCTAGTGGGGAGGGCTGCTAATGAACTTCCTTTGTTATCAGCCTTTGAAGCCACCCCCTTGAGTGGTGGTTTGCATATACTACTTCAAACTGGATTCTCCAGGGACCAATAGACAAAGAAAAGAGTTTTGGATCAAACAAAACCTGGGTTTTAAACTGACTGAGGGCCTTCTTCCAAATCCAGCAGACAGGTCCCCTGGTCCATGAGGGGGCCCTATCCTTGGGATAGGATTAGAAGGACTTGACCTACCTAGAATCCATGTTAAGGTAAATTCTGGTAAGGTTATTAACATGCGTGTATGTTCTTTTCTTGTGTTTTCTCTGTAACGCTGTTTACCTTAAGAATAGAGCAGGCTTGCTTAGAAAGAACTGTGTGGTAACTTGTAGCAGTAGCATCACTCTTTTATCAGTCTCTGAAGCCAAAGCAAGCAGGTCTGTTTGGGCAGGTTGTCTTTGCTGGAAATACAGTGTAGGCAGGAAACTCTTCAGCCTGGAATATCCAGTCAGAAGGGAGTGAGACATGGGTCACCACCCAGAAAGGGAACAGCTGAGGAGCTGGAACCTGAGCTTGGGTGCCCTTGCTGGGGCCACTGATGGGAAGCAGAGGTGCAGTTGCCCTGAACTATGACAGTTTCCATCATCCCCAAACTGCATTTTTCAGCAAATTTACTATTTAACTGAAATATTTCTTCCCACTCCACTTATAGTCACTTAAACTGACCTATGAATTTGGTCCTTCAGATTTTAAAGCAAAACCTGCTCATTCTAGTGGGAAGCCATTTCTCTTGGATTGGCTGGTACCACCAACGGCTCTTCTAATTTCATTTTACAGGTTGTCATTCAAAGTCTGTCTTTTCAGGACTAGCATTCTGGCTGCAGTCTCGTAAATACATCGATGGCTAGACCAGCCAGACACCGCAGTATTGGCTCTGATGCCTTTTGATAGGTTGCTGGCTAAAGCAAGGATTCTGATACCATAACGTTGTGAGCCTGAGGGACTCGTTGGCAACTAATGGTCTGTAAGTTACATTTACATTGAATTTTTAAAAATCAAAAATAAATGCCCACAGCCACCTTTGCTTATACTTGTACCTGCCTTAGAAGAGGGATAGAAATGCTTGGATTTGTGTCAATCAGCAGTAGAAACCAGCCCCTGCATAGCTCTCTCCTCACCTGGCAGTTTCAGGCACAGAGCAGCCAACGGTGACATTTGAGGACTGTCAGTGCCATCTTTGGCCTTTGAGCTGCACCACGGAATTAACTCCGGATCTCTCTGCCCCAGACAGATTAGCTGGATATACCTCCATACCAATCAATGCCATGCAGCCACGGCGCGAGTGTACAGCAGCAATATCCCAGCAGTGCACAATGTGCTGCACAAGGGTGGGGAGAGGAGACATTTTGGCCAAAAGGACTATGGCAAACTGTTCATCTTAGGACGAGGTCCATGAGACCTTGAGGGATCTGGCCCCAAGTGACTTTCTCAAGGTCACACAGAAAATCTGTTACAGAGCAGGAAATTGAACCCACGTTCTCGTCTAGTTCCCTAAGCTTTGTACACGGACGAGTGACGGCAAGAAAGGGCATCTTCAGTGATGGGCCACACTGCTTCGGAGTGAGCTTCCCTCTTCTTCTGCTGTGAAATAGCCCGAATCTGTTCACTTTCCGCACAGGCTGCAAGCTTCATCTTACCAGGGGAGCTGCTGAAGCAGCAAATATTGCTAGCGGTGATGGTTAAAGAAAAACAGGGATTTGGTTTATTTTCATGTTGCCTGGTTACTTGAGTGGTATTATGTGCTAGGGGGCTGGTGTTTCTCCCTTTGATACGTTGTATTTTTAAGTGTGTGTCAGAGGGGCCTAGTGTTTTCAGGAATGTGCCTCTTACTGTTATTTTTATAAAGCTAAAGACTAAATGATTTGGATTTGTCATCGACTACTTCAAAATGGACCGGACAGATAACCTCTATGGATAACCATAGTGATCTGAGTTATAATAGTTAATGCAAATGTGTGGCACTCCCAATCCAGTGCTGTGAATGCTGGCCCTGCCCTTGGGGCCCCTATTGGCAGGGGGATGAGCAGACATGGGAAGCTGGTCTGTCTACCCCCACAGAGCTGGCTGCAGCTCCAGCCCTACTCCCTGCTGCCAATTCTCCTATGATTGGAAGACGTGATTTGCCATGTTGGAGATAGGGGTGCACAGCCTGCCAGAGAGGCCATGTACTGCAGCTGCAGCTGGCACACAGCAGGCCAAGAACCTGAGTACAGGGCGGGGGAAATAGGTAGGGTTGCCAGATATCCGATTTTCGACTGGACCACCCAGTCGAAAAGGGACCCTGGCGGCTCCTGTCAGCACAGCTGAGCGAGCCATTCAAAGTCCAATTGGCGGTGCAGTGGGGCTAAGGCAGGCTCCCTGCCTGCTCTGGCTCTGCGCAGCTCCTGGAAGCGGCCGCCAAGTCCAGCTCCTAGGCGCAAGGGCGGCCAAGGGGGCTCCACGTGCTGCCCCCACCTCAAGCGCCGGCTCCGCAGCTCCCACTGGCTGGGAGGCAAGCACCACCCAGCTGGAGCCCGCACCCCAATCCCCTGCCCCAGCTCTGAGCCCCATCCCGCATCCAAACTCCCTCCTGGGGCCCGCACCCTGCACCCCCTCCTGCCCCCCAGCCCCCTGTCACAGCCTTGAGCCCCCTCCTTCACCCCAAACCCCTCATCCCCGGCCCCCACCCCAGAGCCCACACCCCCAGCCAGAGCCCTCACCCACACCCCAGCTTCCTGCCCCATCCCTGAGCCCGCTCCCGCACTCTGAACCCCTCAGCCACAGCCCATTGCCCTCTCCTGCACCTCAAACCCCTCATCCCCAGCCCCACCCCAGAGCCTGCAGCCCCAGCCAGAGCCCTCACCTCCTCCCACACCCCAGCCCCCTGCCCCAGCCTGGAGCCCCCTCCCACACCCTTAACCCCTCATTTCTGACCCCACCCTGAAGCCTGCACCCCCAGCTGGAGCTCTCACCCCCTTTCACACTCCAACCCCTTGCCCCAGCCCAGTGAGGGTGGGGAAGAATGAGCGACGGGGGGGCAGGGGGATGGAGGAAGGTGTGGGGTCTCAGAGAAGGGTGGGATGGAGCAAGGCCTCGGGAAAGGGGCGGGGAAGGGGGCGGGGCAAGGGGGTTCAGTTTTGTGTGATTAGAAAGTTGGCAACCCTAGAAACAGGCCCAGGGAGCAGTCTGTCTTTGTTGCCCCCGGGAGCTTGAACTGCATGTGAGAATCAGCCAGAGCCCAAAGGGAAGGAGGCTCCCTGATCAGTGACTGAGGGGCTGATGCCAGAGGGCACTGGGGCTGTCTGTTTGCTGACAGAGGGGACTGTTGCTGATAAAGGTGATTGATTATTACTCGTAAAGGCATTGGAGTGATTTCTGGGTGAATTCCTGTCTCCCCAATGGCTGGGGGTGGGGTGGAGACAAGGGGCGGGAGTTTGGTTCTAGCTACCAGCTGAGGGGAGTCCTAGCATGCCATGCTTCTTTATATGGGGAGTACGGTTCTTTGCTTGCTGCTTCTCCTCTGCCTCCATCACAGTTGCTCTCCTGACCCAGACATTAGTTAGCTGAAAAAAGCCCAGCAACACCGCTCTCTTCACAAACTGAGAGCTCTCTTCTGAACTTGCCTGCACACTGCCATCTCGATGCCACCCCCACACACACCCCACAGATGTAACACGACCCCGCCATCTACGCGCCACCAAACACAAACCTCCCCCATCCATCTCACCACACACTTCACTCCGTGAAGAAATCTATTTTCCAAGCCAATAGGTTGCTCTGATCTTTAAACCTCACTCGTTTCACTTTTTGTGCAGGTGTTATCAACTACTTTCCCTGCTGTGCCCACAGCTTCCGTTTCAGCCTGGTTCTGTCATCCCACTGAAACGGATGCTTGCTGACATTCGCGACCAGTCCACACAGAGCTCCTACCTATTTACCACCTCGTAAAGAGACAGAAAATAGGTATCGATATTCCAAATGAATTATAGTGATGGTGCAAGGAAACTGAAATCCTTCACCAATCCACAGCCCAGGTACAACACGAGGAACCGCAGTGTGAGGCCTCCCACCAGTGGGCCTTAAGCATGACATGGTGGGACCGTTTCTTGGGGGGAAAGGTTAGTTTAGTCTCTATGGCTTTTTCAATCCTTGGCCTCTTGGCTCCACCTGTTAGTGACAGTGCCATCGTTGCTAGTTCTATGACCCCATTACTTTAGTGTATGAGCCCTTCACCCTCCCAGCACCCTGGGAGGAAGGGAAGTGCTATTATTTCCATTTTGGAGATGGCAAACAGAGAGACTAAGTAACGTGCCCAAGATTACGTATGAAGTCTGCAGTGGAGCAGGAAACTGAGGCAGGTTTTCCCAAATCATAGGTTAGCACTCTAACCACTGGACCATCCTTCCTTTTCTGCTGTACACACCTTTCCATTAAGAACCGATCAACAGCCACAAATTCATTTCACATAGGCTATAAAACAATCAGCTGGTGATGACTTTCACTCACGATTGATCTGGGTGAGATGCCATGCAACAACCTAGAAGCGAAAGGCCTTGTTTCCCATTCCCAAGGCCCTGAGCCACCCAGTCCCCTCTAAAATATCCTTTCTTGGCTCTTTGTCAGGAGAATGGCTTATGGAACAGTAGAACACTTGAGTCCATAAATCACTGAAAGGCTGGCTGTGAATCTTATGGTTTGGGAGATAAAATTTCACGTGGAAATGAATAAATCATTGCTACCTGCAAATGATCTGAAATGCTATCCCCTACCTTTTCGTCTGGATGAATATTTTGCTGTTGATTGGCTGGCTCAGAAAAGCTGAATTTTTCTCACAATGTTGACAATAATGCTAGCAAGAAAACCTTGTGCTTTGCAGGCCCCTCTTCTGCTAAAAATAGAGGTGACTGAAACAAACGATGTAGTTCTGTATGTAAAATATGTGTGTATAAAGCTGAGACATCTATGCTAAGCTTCCAAGTCATTCACTGGAGGAGGGTTCAAATAGCCTTGACAACTAGGTTTCAGACTGAGAGATGGCATGGAAACCGCCACTGGTGAAAAGCTCACCTTGGCACTGGACAAAAGACAAGCATCTCTGAATGCAGACCAGGCATTATCAATGACAGAGTTCTGATGACTAGAATACAAATCACCAAGCTGGCTCTGCTCCCTCCTCTCAGACAGATCCCAGAGAGGCATGACAGCAGCTTGATGAGCCTTCTCACATAAAGTCTTGCAAGGTTTAGCCTGTCTAATCTCCTAGTCAAAATATGAGCCCTTTTGGAGAGGACAAGATAAGCCACCGCAGGCTATAAAGCTAATAACTTGCTTCCCATGTCTGGCTTTATTATTTCTTTCTAAGCAGATCTAGTCAAAGCCATTTTCCAGATATCCTGGTAGGTCGTGGCTATCTGTCAGACCACCTCTCTCCCCACGTACCATCACAGCAGTTGAGCTTCTTAGAGGAGCTTGAGCTAACAGCGCTAAGATTTCAGTATCTAGGAGCTGAGTGGCAGAGGGCCCTTAACTCTGGAATTTGCGTCCCTCAATGGTCCAGCAGAACCTAGATCTCCAGGGCATCATGCAAGGCTCTTCTCTCAATAACTTGCCTGAGCTGAGCTTGGGTGTCATTTTGCTTTTGGTTTCTGATAAGAGGCAAACATTTGGTTGCTTTTATTAGGCTTTGTATATGTGCCCTGAGAGACGGAAGCCTTCTGCTCTTGTACAGAATGGATACAGTGCCAACTGCAGCACTGCAAGCCTCCCCAATGCTGCCCCTCTTCCAGCAAGTAAGATTTATCCCACAGCTAGGGAGGGAAACCCCTACAGGCCGTGTCTCGACTAGCAAAATGTGGACCCATAATTCTCCGCCATTGCAGCTCTAGGGTTGGGAGCAGTGGTGGAGTGTGTAGTGTAGACAGGGGATAGGCATTTTTACCACCATGTCTCAGAATAGGAGACAAGAATGCCTGTTCCTGCCTCCTCTACAGCCTCTGCCATTGCTATCGCAAGTGCAACAGCGCTGGTGGAAAACAACACGTTCAGTTTTTCCTAGGGTAGGCAATGCCTAAGGGTGAGAGAGGAATTCATTCTCCAGGCCCATTCACTCCTTGGCCTTTCTCCTGAGACTTCCAGCAAAAGAGTAAATAGTACCAGCTGCAGCAGAGGGTAGCTGTCTACAAAGTGTGGCTCCAGAAGCAGGAACTGGACCAGCAGCTCTTTTGGAATTCCCAGCTGCCTCTTGCCAACACCTGCACTCAATCACAATTCTAACCGTAAAGAACAAAGTGACAGAAAGATCTTTCCAGCTGCTGATCAGTGTTCCAGACACACCAGGGATTGTTGCTGGGGATTAAAGTAATAAGGTTGGCTGCAGGAGACCATATTGGAGTGATATTTGTTTCCACAATGAGAATGAGAGAAATCTAGGTTACTTGGCTGCATTAACACCTTGAAAGGCGTTGATTAATGATCAACCTGTTACAGGCCAAGAACCCTGGGGATTGTACACGAAATGTGATTGATTAACCAATATACCTTATTTGGCTTTGATCACTCAGCGGGTATTTGAGAGTCTGTCTACACTGGAGTCAGAGGTGTGACTGCAGCACAGGTAGATCTACCCAGGCGAGTTTTGATCTACTATCTCAAACACACCCGGGGTGCCTGGCAGGTTGTACAGCCCATGCTGCTGCAGGTTCACTGCTATTGTTATTCAAGCGAGCTTGGGTACAGCTACATATGCTGCAATCACATGTCCAGGGATTTTCCTGCCCCCTCCCCCCCTCAAATTTCCCCAACACCCCCTCCAGTTACATTGCAGTGTGGCCAATTTAGTCATTGGTTGGAAATTTGAATTGCAATTGAAACATTAATACACACTTTAAAAGCATACACAGAATATGAGTAAATACTTGTACCTGAGAAAGCAGAATGGGTTTGAAAAGTATGAACAGACTAGCTTCCTCATACAGCTGTTATTTATCACAATGTCGGCACATTTGTTTCGGCAATATTGACCTACCTAATAATTTCAAATTATGATTTGTAAGCAAGGTCTGAATGAGCTCTTCCCCTGACAGCTAGTGATGAGCCAGTGGTGGGTGGAAAGGCTTCAGGACCAGACTGTATTTACATGGACTCACTTACTCTGCCTAGGTATCCAGCAGACTGAGCTGTGCTGCCGAAGTGATCCATTCTGGCTGGTGTTGGGTTACAAATCACTTTAGTATTGAATGTGGGGGTCATGAAATGTTGTTATCCTTATTGTATGAGTAAAGAGCAGCAGAACTGTGCTTAGCCTGTCCTGATTGAGGGGGGTCACCCTCAGTGCTTCATTTGAGCTAGGGCTTGCCAGGGCTGAGCCCCGCGGGGCACCTCTAGGTTTGGCAGTTCATAGCCCTGGGACCGCTGGGCTTCCTGCATCAGTTATAAAAGTAACAACCTTGCTTCAGCCCCGGCACCTCTTTCATTACAAATGAAGCACTGGTCACCCTCAACTAAACTGCATTCCCTAAGCAGGAGGTTTGGATGCCATATCCTAGTGAAGAGGGTGGGGCACAGGTGTTTTGCTTGATTGTGTGGGCTCTGCCTAAGAGTCACTGGCACTATTTGATCTGCCCCTCTCTCCTGTTTAGAGATAGAGCTGATTAGGAGCCATAGACAGTCTTTTGGTTTGTTAAGTGACCACTAGAGCTGAAATCACTGATAACCAGATCTAAGTGCTTAGACCTGCTGTGGGACAGTGTTTCTGTTTCTGCAGCCCAGTCTGCACTAGCAGCGAGGTTCCCCCACTGAGAGCTGAAATCACTGAGAGCTGGTGGAACCTTGAGAGACTGACTCGCAGAGGTCACAGTGGCAGCTGACTGTCTAGACCAGTGGTTCCCAAACTTGTTCCGCCGCTTGTGCAGGGAAAGCCCCTGGCGGGCCGGGCTGGGTTGTGTACCTGCCGCGTCCGCAGGTTCGGCCGATCGCGGCTCCCAGTGGCCGCATTTCGCTGCTCCAGGCCAATGGGAGCTGCGAACTGTGGCCACTGGGAGCCACAATCAGCCGAACCTGCGGACGTGGCAGGTACACAACCCAGCCCGGCCCGCCAGGGGCTTTCCCTGCACAAGCGGCGGAACAAGTTTGGGAACCACTGGTCTAGAAGCTTGTGGTGCAACAGTGAAAAACTCAGCAGTTGAAAAAGTGAAGAACTCGCTCACCATATTCAAAAACTGTGCATACATGGCTGATGAATGCACCAATGCAAATAGGCATCAAGTATTAAGTCATTGTGTATGTTATCTTGATGTCAGTGGTAGGCCAGTAGATGCATTCTAGATATTCAGGCTATAGAAGACACATCAGCTGCATCTGTGACATCTTAGAAGAGTTAAATGCTTGTAAATTGAACCCCAAAAAGATGGCTGCTTGTGCATTTGATGGAGCTACAAATTTCTCTGGAAGATATGGTGGAGTACAAGCTTTGCTCAGAGAAAAGTGTAACCCTAATCTCTCCTATACACACTGCAGAGGCCATCTACTCCATCTAGCACTAGTATGAGCTGCAGAATCTTCAAAAGACATTAAAAAGCCATAAATTTAATGGCTTTGTTATACTCTTTTTTTCAGCAAGAGTCTAAAAGGACTGAACGTCTTGGAAACAAATAGAAGATACACTGGCACTTAAGTTCAAATTAGTCCAACCTGGGAAAACCTACTGGCTTTCTCATGAGCGATCCTTGGCTGTTGGCTGTTGTAAAATTACTGCAACTGTTATTACTGGCTTTGGAAAGTATCTACCAAAATAGAACAGATCTAAGTAGTGAGGCTGGTGGATTACTTTTGTTACTAAGTTCAGAGAAGACTATCGCCATTCTCTCTCTTGTATGTCTACAGTTGACACCACTTGGGTCATTATACAATCCATTGAAAACGTACTGGAAGAAGCAAAGACTTCAGTCCAGAAGTTGACTAATGAAGGCACTTATATTGACTCCTTAAGTGAAGAGGACAAGAAGTGTTTGTTAAGCCAGCCGAAAAAGTACACAGACTTGAATCTTACAAATCTACAATTTCTGGATTCTATTCAACCTCTACGTAGCTTTTACAGATGCCTGTCTTATAAAACACCTACAGTTGAGTGGAGTGAGGCACTACCAGCAATGAAACTGCTATGTGATCAGAACAGAATAGAGAAGTTTAAACATAGTGGAATATATGACAAACGAAGATTTAACTTCAACTTCTTCATTATCATCACTAGTGGTTTGACCCAATCTTTGTGCTATGTTTCCTGGGATGAAAGAAGTAGGAATCCATCTCTTGCTACTCCCAGTTACAACAGCTACAGTTGAGCATTCTTTTTCCTCACTGAATAGAATTTTGTGTTCTGAAAGAAGTTGCCTTCTGCCTGATCATGAAGGACTGGAAGTACTGGACACACAAGACACCAAAGAGTTGTGCAAAATTACAAGAAACCAAGAAGGATGTAGATGTAGGCTTGAGTAGCCAACTTTAATTTCTGTGATGATTTTAAAACGTGAGTTAAATCTAATAAAATGGTTGTGAAACATTTTGCAGTTTTTACTATGGTGCCATACAGCCCACCTTTGCCCTCAAGGTCTCAACCGTCATCAGCCCACACACGCACACACACACACGTATATTTGAACACTCCCCCCCTAATTTCAACTCCTGGGGAAAACACTGCACATGTCTGATTGCAGTGTAGACTTACCCCAGTGATGAATGGCCCAATCCTACATACTAACAGGTGTAATGACATGAGCAGCCTATTGGTTTCAACACTACTATGTGCAGTGGTGAGCACAATACCCCGTTGTAAGTGTTTGCAGGATCGGAACCCAAGGAGTCTTCCAAGATCATCAGTAGGATGTGAGAAGTTACTCCCACAGCCCATTCAGCATCAGCCCTCTCTAAATCTGAGCTTCAGTTGTGGCTCTTGACCTGCAGAGCAGTCACCCAGGCTGCTGTGACCATCACTTTGCTGCAGATGCAGGTTACAGATTCTGCATATCAGTATAGCTAAAATGTTTCAAAAAGCATTAAATTAGCTTTTCTTTAAAAAAACTAAACAAAACAACCCAACCACATAGAACTCAGCTGCAATCAAAGAAGAGCCATCCCTGTAGCAGTCCTGGGAGTCCTTGTGCCTCAGAGACACCCTGACTGAGTCACAAACTTTCTCCTGTTTCCTTGTTGCTTCAGCAGGGTAGTTTTCTGCTAGCTGGTTCTAGCAGCATGTTACAACATCCCCAGCACTAGCTCAGCTGTGCTGGCCAGGAAGAAGGAGAAGGATGTCAAGGCTTTGTCTCTTCTCTGCCGGTTCTCTGTCTACCTGCTCCAATGACAAAGTCAGAGGCAGCATAGCCCCACTTACACCTGCATGCCCAGATCCAGCAACCAGGTAGTCCATGTAGGGTCACAAGGAGGTTTGAACAGGAATTATTTTGGGGAAGTCCTATGGTCTGGGTTGTCCAGGAGGTCAGAGTAGATGAGCACAGTGGTCCCTTCAGGCCTGGGAATCGAAGAATCTATAACTCTCCTTTATTGCCCTGCTTGGGCACAGAAAGACAACAGTCTAGCCCTATACATGTAGCCTTTTGACCCTGAACATTTGGGATGCTGAGTGAGAATACTATGCCATACTAGTCTAACCTGATTCCCCTTCCAAAGCCTTTTGCAAGATTTTGAACAAGAGTCTTATAACAGCTTGCTCTTTTATGAGATTCCTACAGTACAAATTTCACAGGAAGATTGCAAAATAAAGGAAAAGGGAAGTAAAACACCTTCACTAAACATTTACTAAAGAATACAGTCCAGTTGCAGTCTACAGGTTTTCTGGAGTCCTTCCAATGCCAAGCAGTGTGCAACAGTACAATAGCATATAAACAACTGGTAATATATTAATCCATAAAGATCCAAACTAGTTAGGTGAGGCTGTGGGGATCCTAAACTTGCACCCCCAAATCCTGCCCCTTTGGGTAAAGCTTTTCTATTTTTTCTTCCTTAATTCAAGAAGTGTTCCCCTTTAAAGGAAAGACACAAAAAAGAGAGAGGCTTCCTAAAGATAGGGTCGAATCCTTAGCTGGTGTAATTCCATTGTCTTCAATGCCAATTTACACCAAATGAGGAACTAGACCAGGGGTAGGCAACCTATGGCACGGGTGCCGAAGGCGGCACGTGAGCTGATTTTCAGTGGCACTCACACTGCCTGGGTCCTGGCCACCGGTCCGGGGGGCTCTGCATTTTAATTTAATTTTAAATGAAGCTGCTTAAACATTTTAAAAATCTTATTTACTTTACATACAACAATAGTTTAGTTATATATTATAGACTTATAGAAAGAGACCTTCTAAAAACGTTAAAATGTATTACTGGCACACGAAACCTTAAATTAGAGTGAATAAATGAAGACTCGACCCACTACTTCTGAAAGGTTGCCGACCCCTGAACTAGACAAATCCCTTTGATTGGTATCTCTGCTGAATCAGTCTCTAACCTACACAAAGGACACCCTCAGTATTGTCCCTTTATAAAATGCATGCAAGCTGCAAATGATGGATGTAGGACACACACACACACACACACACACACACACACATGAGCCCTGAATATGTGTGAGCAAAAAGTAAGCAACTTCCTTTTTTCTGAGAAAACAATTAGACATACTGGGGACTCCTGGAGACCTTTCTTCTTAGAAACGAACTATATTAAGGGCCAGGTTTTTAAAACTGCTCAAGCTCCCTTTCAGGCACCTACATGAAGTGGCCAGGTTTACAAGAATGCTCAGCACCCAGCAACCCTCATTGTCTTCAGTGGGAGCAGCTGGGTGTTGGGCTCTTTTGAAAATCTGGCCCTGAATGTTCTGTATGACATCGAGGTAAACCCATGTTAGCACTTGGTGACACCATTCAGGCAAAACTTGGGAAAAGGATCACTAATTATGGGTGCATCCATTTGTGGGTGCCCACTCAGAAATGCCTGGGGCCTGATTTTCAGAGATACAGAGCACCTGTAACTCCAGTTTGAAATCAATCTGAGTTGAAGTGCTCAGCACCAGTCAGGAGCATCAGACCTCAGATCAGTGACTGCAAATGTATTACCCTCTGACAGCTGTTGAGGGGCCTACATGAGCTAGGCTGGTGTCAGTCCAGTTCCTAGAGACCACATCACAACTCACCTTTATTCTGCAAAGCTCAGCGCAGCAGACAAGGACTGACCCTTGACTGAACTAGTATGCCATCCCCAGAAGAAGTCCCTGCAGGGCAAGGCTAAGACACACTGGCTGCTGCTGTCCTGTGAAGAGAGAACTTCACCTCTATGACTACCAAGAGGGCACCCTTCACCCTACACTCGCCTATAAATTAGAAGGAAAAGCATGTGGTTATTAAGTGGAATGAACTGTGCCCTATGGCTCCAAGGGACAGTGTTTGGGTTGGAACACAGAAGTGAATTTTGTAAGCCAGGTAACTGTCAAGTAGGATGGCCCAGTTTCATCTGATCATCTTATGGAAGACCATGTTGTGTCTAGTGTGTATGTGAAGGGGTGAGGTAAGCCTGTGTTTCAGAGGAAAACCTTTGAGTGTCCTGGTTATGTGGGTTTAAAAGAACCCACCCTGAACAGTCCATGCACATATAGCAGAAGAGTTCTCCCTTATCCCAAAGTTTCCTTCTTCTCGCAGCATTTTCCAGGTTTAATTTCAGTCCTCTCCAAGGGCATAAAAATCTCCCATTCACCTTAATGAGAGGGGGCTAGGGCCCAGATTTACAAAGCTATTTAGGCACTTAATTATGCAGATTGAAAGTCCCACTAAGCATCTATCTGAATCTTTAGATGCCTAGATACCTCTGTAAACCTGGCCCTGGGGCCCTTTGGGTTTGATCCTACAAAGTGCTGAGCAGTCTCACTTCAGTGGGAATTGAGGGACCACAGCTCCTTGCAGGAGTGGGCTCTCAGAGGCAGCTCTGTTATGCATATTTCAGTATAATACCCCCATGAAAATACAGGAACATAGGGTCCCCCGTCCCCCCCCCCCAGTGGATCAGTCCATCTGATGTGGTTCTTGCCTCTAGCACTAGCCAACACCTGAGGCATCAGAAGAAAGTAAAGTCCCCCACCTCCCCATAATACACCTAGCCAATGTTGTTTGATGGAGTGTGTGTGGTGGGATGGGGATCGGGGCAGGGAGGGAGAATTGCTTCCTGATTCCTGCAGGTAATCGGTCTGTGCCTTGGAGTCGGAGGTTTGAGTGCCCTTATCACTGCCTTAGGCTAGGTCTACATTAGGAGCATGTTGCTGGTGTAGCTGTGCTGGTACACTCTACCAGCAGGGCACTCTTAGCATGGACACAGATTATACAAGCAAAATCTATGTTTTTGCTGCCATAGTTTATTCCAACCCCCTCAAGCAAAATAAGCTATACCGGCAAAAGCGTAGTTTTGCCAGAATAGCTGCATCTACACTATAGGGTTTTGCCAGCTCAGCTATGTCTGTCCCAGATCACGCCTCACATAGCTATGCTGGCAAAAGTGTGTAGTGTAGACCTGGCCTTAGACTGCAGCGCTACAGGAATTATTAGTGGCAATAAAATATCCAGACCTTTTTAAAAATCTACCCAGCGTGTTTGACTCTGATTGCCTGCAGTTGTGCATTCCCCAGGCTGACTACACACCGTGTAATGAAATATCTTCCTCTTAAGAGAGTTGGACCCAATCCAAAACATCACAAATTTGAACACCCGCTTACCTGGATCCAAACTTCCCAGCTGGCCTCCACCTCTAAAATGAGCCATGCCAAAACCGGAGAGCCAAACAAACCCTGAACTTCATGACTGAGGCCTATCTCCTCTGTTGACATGTTTCTCGCTGTACTGCCCTTTAATGCATTCAACATTCCCCTTGTTTTCATTCTATTGAGCAGACTGATCAGTTTTCATTGTCACCTTCGCTGTTTTGAATAATTTAACCAAGACCCTTCTCATTCTTTTCCTTTAAAAACTAAATAATCCCGTTCATATATCAGCCCCATCTAATCCCCTAACCATCAGCTGTGTTGTCCTTCTCTGAACTTCTTTGGTCTCCACTATACCTGTCTTAAGTAAAAAAAAATTGGAATTGAGTACAGACTCCAAAGGATGGCAAAGTCATTAACATGGCAGGCCAGCTATGTTTAATATGTCATCATAATACGTGTGTAGGAACATAGATAAGCGCTATATTGGATCAGACCAGTGATCCATCCAGTCCAGTATCCTGTCTCTGATGATGGCCAGTACAAGAGGTGTCAGATGAATGTGTAAAAATACCTGTAGTGGACAATGATGGAATAGCTTGTCTCTAAGGAACCTTTTTTCCTTACCTCAGACATGGGTCATCTTATGCCCTGAAGCATGCGGACATCATAATCTTATAAATATGCATCCTGTGTCATGCAATTCTGAATGTTCTTATTATCCATACAGATGAATAACCCTCTTCTGAATCGTTCTAAGCTCTTGGACACAATAATAGTGGCAGTATTAATTATGCATTGTGTATTCTCATTTATCTCCCAGGTTTTCCACTGTCATATCTAAGCATCAGTGTATTTGCTCAGTGTTAATCTCTCTCCCTATTTTAAAGCAGCCAAGCATCCTAGTTTCTTTTTTGAAACTGCAGTTATACAGGACATTAAGCTGCCTGCAATGACTCCATCCTAACCCTTTGTCTTTAGAGGATCCTGCAAGTCCAGGTGTAGAGAAACTTAGATTACCTTTGCCAACGGGCATTATTGGAGCCTTCTCTATGTTAAATTTCATCTGACATTGCCCTGCCAAACCACCAAGATGTTTAAGTCCATCTGGAATTTCTAACAATCATCCACAGCTTTCGCTAACTGAAACAAATGACTGTAATGAGCAAAATTCCCCAGCTCACTGTCTATTTCCTTCTCCAGATAACGAATGCATGGAGTGAATACCACCAAGCAGACCCTGGATTGTTGATTCCTGGGGCTGTGCACCATTAACCTCTCTTTGTTCTGAGAGAGCAGTGCAGAAGGCGGCTGAACAACAAGGTGGAAGGATTACAGGGGTCTCCTGTCTGTGGTCTGGTAGCCTGCTGGTCTTGCGGGGGGGGCAAGAAAGCCTCTCTGCTTCTAATCTGTCCAATTGGGTGTAGAGGGGTAAGTGGGAGGGACCAGGTGGGAAGGGGATATCAGCTACATCTGGGCTCGTAGGTGCTCAGCTGCTCTCAGGATTTGGCCCTCTGTCAGTTGGTTGCTTGGCTGTAATTCCTGGGATCATTCTCTGTTCAGTTTTTAAGACGGATATAAGCACCTGTTAGCGAAAGGTTGCTACAATTTGATTTTGTTCAGCGTCGTTCATGCGAACTATAGCTCGAAGTGCAGCCGAACAATACTGTCTTGGAGCTCTGTGTGTGAATAATATCGTTCCAGAGAATAGAGATTTCGGCAGAGATGGAATTCAGAGGGTGGGTCCTCTCCTGCCTCAGAAGTCTCACTCTTCATTTCACCAGGATGGTTCTAGGCTTGGCATTGCCGGGGTTACAGAGGGTTGGGAAAATGAGTTTCATCATTCCTCTGCAGGGGGAGCCAATGGGCTGGAAGGAGACTAACAGGCTACTTGGTGGGGGGCAGAAAGGGGCTTGGAGCAGCAACTTGGCTTCCATAAAAAACAAGAGATGTTCCTTCCTGCTCATCTCTTGCCACTTCTCCTCTCCTAGCCCAGATTCTTAAAGGCAGCGATCAGAGGAGCTCTGCCTGCCCTATGCAGGTGAGCTGTGGGTTCGCAGCCCGGCAAGCACTCTACACACTCAGGGCTGAGGCCAAGCGAGATGCAATAGAAACAGAGAAGTAGTCATTTCCCTGACATGATGAGAGCCCACCAGGAGCTGTTGATAGAGAGGATGGGGCAAGCACACCCTTCCCTCCAGTTTCAATAAGCTGTTCCCCTAATGGTCTGGGTTAGCTCCTCTGGGCAGTCTGGCCTCCTTGTATAGGCAGGATGTGCCTGGGCCTCCTCATGCACACAGGAATGAAACTGAGCCCTTTGCTGTAGTAGCTGTAACTCAACTCGCTATTCTGCCCAGGTCCTGTGTCTACGGCACTGGGCTACATGTCTACCTGAGCATCGTACACCATGTGCCATAGGTTCTTGTCAGGAGTCTCTCTGGGACCCTGGGGGAACTGGCTGTTCCCCAACCCTGGTTGGAAATTATCTTCCAGCGGTAACTCAAGCCCAGCCTGGTTTGGGGCCCCAGCATTTCTGATTGATCCATTTCACTTTAATCCATCCTGGGCAAAAGGCTCAATTGATCAATATTCAGCTACTTGCCTTTCAGGCACTAAATGTTGTTTTAGTGCTCGTTGACCAAGACGTGAGGCCCATGGAATTTTTTGCTGCTGGATTTGGATAAGCTGTGTTTGTCGCAGCCCCACAGCAGTGATATAATATGCACGGAGGAGGTGGGTGTAGGCTTGACCAGGATGCAGCAGTTGGTGTTATTTCAATACTTGGCTCACCATTAAATTGCAATGCTTTTAAGCTGTCCTTTGGCTGATCCGATACCTCACTGTTTTGATAGGCTGTCATTAGACACCCTGGCATTTCCTCATTCATTAATGACCCGTGTTCCAACAACCTAGCTATGAAAGAGGCTCCACGCTCACCTGCAGTATCATTCCTGAAAGCCTGGCTACTTGTAAGCAGACCTCTCCCGAGTGCAAGTGGACATCTTCTCCCTACCGCAGCACACCCACACAGCCCTTGCAGGAGCTGCAGTGGCTACCATTGGCAGGCATGAAGAGCAATAGAGCTGTACGCCAATCATCAACGTGTGTTATCTGTCCCCCTTCATAGCCAACCCACAGGCAATGTGTCTGTTGCAGCAGTCAGCTACAAGAAGTGGTCCTTTAGTTCTAGCTGCAGAGGCTCATTTTTAGCTCAGGAGGTCCCTCGTTCAGTTCACCATGTTGGATGAGATAATGCAAGTCACGCTTTTTCAAGGCAGGCCTGCCTATCCCACTCTGAGAGACAAGGTGGGTGAGGTCATATCTTGTATGGAACCAACTTCTGTTGGCAAGAGAGACAAGCATTTGAGCTGACCCAGAGCTCTTCTCCTGAGTCGGGAACACACAATCTTTACCTGGTGCTGTGAGCAAGCCGTGCGCTTAGCTCCGAGTCAACATTTTCAGAGATGCCCAGCCTGCACTACCATGGCAGGTAGCTTGCAGCTCAGGCTGAGGTGCGCCACCATTGCTGTGTCACGCATTCTTCAGCTTTGCTCGAGTCCTTGGGCATTTCTACATGGTGCCATCTTCACAGGCTGTAGGATATTTAAGCAATAATGGTCAACAAGGGGAGGTGTTTCCTGGCAGACAACGACCAGCTAGGTGAGGTCAAATGCCTGTAGCCATCTATGAAGTGCCCAAGTAACTGCCTCATGCCCACCCTAGCATGTCTTATTGTTATTATTAGGGTCTCACCACTTAATTTAACAACCCTTAACTAGTTGTTATATTTTGGCCACATCCCTTCCCTCACCCCAGTCCCACCTAAACATTCCTCCCCACCCTGAGTCACATCACCCTTCCACCTCCAAAGATCTGTTCCCCCAGCCATTCGTCTCCCACCCCATCACATCACCCCTCTCCCCCCATGACATTCTCTCTCACCTCCAGATGCACGCCCCCCTCCCCAAGCTACCCCATCACTTTAAAACAACCGTCTTACACCCACACAGCCACCCTAGTCACCTTCCCCCACACTTCTCTATGACACATCGCCTCAAAACCACCACCTCCAGTCACCTCATCACACGTCCCCTTATTTCCCATGCCTCAGGGACAGATCCACCATCTGACTCCCCCATAATTGCCAATCCCTCCCTCCTGCCACCAGGGCTCCCATCCCAATCGTGACAATCTTAAGGAAAGTGTCCTGGTTTGGTGGAATTCAAAATCTGTTCACCTTTAGCTGTTAAAATGTCTTTCACTTTCCTGAGTACTAAAAATGCCTGTGGAGATTAATCACACACACACAGAGAGAGAAGCAAAGGCATAAAAGGCAGAGCAGAGTGCATTTAAGCCACGTCTACACTCAGAGCTGGACTCCTTGGACATGTGCTCAGGGTGGCTAGCTTGTGCCACTGCTCCCTGCTGCTTGTAATACTGTGAAGACACTACTATTTTTAGCTTTGATGAGAACTAATGCAAGAAGGTTTACGTGAGCTGAGAATCACGGTCCTAGCTCCAAGTGTAGACGTAGCCTTAGGGGGGTTTGGTAAATAGTGTAGGCACAAAAATTTGACCTGCCTTCAAACTATTAATATCTTTTGCAGAACAACCCACAGATTGTAAGTATCTGTAGATGCTGAGGTGGAAACTGGCAGGTACAGAGCACAGAGGAGAGACCGCGCAGCCAATGTAGAGAAAGAGACACTTTCTACTCCAGTGTCCCTAATAGGAGGAATTCCCTCCAATTATCAGGAATCTTAAAAGAAGAGTGCTCACCAAAAAGTTATTAGAAAAAAACAGTTTCTGACCCTGGGAGATAGGAGAGAGATGCCAAACATGGCATCATGCCTCCAGATCAGGAGTGGGCACTAATGACAAAGGGGGATCAAACCCCAGACACAGTGTGTAAGCTATCCTGGGTGGGTTGTACCTGCCCTCGACAGATACCCCAGGGGTCTGTCTTTTCCTTACCCTTTGCCTACACTTGTATAGCTTGTGCTGCTAATAAAGTCTCATTGAATTAAAGTGAATGGAAATGGAATGTGTTTTTTCATATCTAGCTTCCTCTTGCTGAACAGCCACACATGCCCTCTGGCTCCCTGTCACACAGAAATCAGTGTACATGCCTTGACACGGACTCGCCCCCCATTAAGGCAACAGGACCTTGCATTGGTTTTGCTCAGTCAAGGCAGCTATCCAGTCAGTAGAGGGAGCTCCAGTTAATTTCTTTGTACAAATGAAAAGGACAAACCAAAAGTAGGGGCACATTGTTCTTTTCAAGCTTCTAAGGAATCACAAACAATGGAGGGTATGAATCCTTCAGCTACTATCTAGGCTGGGATTTTCAAAGGAGTCTGACTGAGGGAGCGAGGCACCCAATTCCCATGTGGGATTTGGGCTGCCAATTCATGTAAGGTACGTCGACACTGCAAACCTGCTGGGCTGAGCCCGAGCCCCATGAGCCTGAGTCAATTGACTCAGGCTCTGAGACTTGGCACTGCAGGATTTTCTGTACAGGGTAGACATACCCTTAGCCTCCTTCGAATATTCCAGCCTCAGTGTAGCTATCTCAGAAACCTGACCATGTAGAAATAGCCCCTTACTCAACATATCTGTTGCCTAGATTGGAGGCTCCTCAGAGCTTTGCCTGCCCTGCGTTGAGTCTGGTACAGCTTGATCTTTACCCGATGCTGTAAACTGGCTCCGATCACAGTTTTGTGGGTCAGTTTTGCCTTCCCACTTTCAGATATCATCAGCCTCTCCCCGAGTCCCTGTGCCTCTTCAAGTCACATTGGCACACAGTACTGACCAAACATGGGCTCATTATCTATCTTTGTATACTGCCCCCATCACCACAAGCAGCTGAGCACCTCATGAGTTTTTATAACCAATTGAAGTAAGTTTCTCTCTTTGCCTGTAGTTGGGAGAAATTCTTGTTCTGATTAGCGGGTGTGAGGGGTTTTATCCCCCCTTTAACTGGGAAAAAATTATGGAGGGGAAGCTAAGTGGAAGAAATGAGCTTTGCATTTAGTTCTGAAAGCCATGAAGTTTCATCTCCACCCCTATCCCTCACACAGATTAGTGCCCTAGTGAAAGTTCCATCTCCTACACTCACAGGGCTCCCCCTAGTGGTCCACTGCTTCATTGTTACCATGGAATGGTGCTGTTATGGGGGGGGGGGCAGTCATGGTTTGGAAGGGAGTGGTGATCTCACAGCTATCTAAGGTCAGACCCCTGACGGGTTTTGAATATTAATGTAATGTATAGAAAGTGGGTAGTATCCCTTTAAATAGTTTGGGAGCCTTCTAGCCCGATATTCTGTTGCTGAAGCCATGAGAACCTAATGGAGCAGCAATGTAGCTAAGCCTTGTGTGTTGTACATAGTAAACAAGGCAATTTGGAACCCAGCTGCATCCATTTGGTTATCGCACATCCTTACTGTTGTGTAAAGAGTAAAGACACAACAATGAGGGAAGAGACCTTGGATTTCACTGTGCTCAAAGGGGAGCCAGTGCAGAGAGCAGAGCACTAGCGTGATATACTCCAACTAGCCCAGAGGAGCCGCATAATACAGCTGTGGGAGAGGGAGCTGAATTCTGTTCTGGTTTGTTTGTCATCAGCGGAATTGTCAACCAAGTTCCAGTGGCAGAATTTGTGCTGCTGATGGCAACTTAAGAGACAGAAGAGCCCGTGGTGGGGTCAAGCCTCAGTGATGCCATTCAGAAACAATAAAATAAACAGCTTTTGACTCAAACAGAGCACATTAGAGGGGGAATCTTTGAGAGAGAATAGATCTGGGACTTCATCATTCCATTTTTACAGAGTCCTTTTTCCATTTCTTCCACCAATTGCCCCCATGCAACCCAAATGACTCTGCGGGTATAACTGAGAGCAGAGTTTAGATCTACAACTGAGCTTCAACAGTGTCCCTTTTAACGGTGATCAGATGACGTTTATTAAAGTTACAGTGTAATCTGTAGCAATGAGCTATCATCAGGAAGTTCAGTTTGGTTCAGAGGAGCATCCAAAGCCTGAAAGTTTATGCAAACCTTTTTGATTTTGAAATCTCATAATAGCTGAATAGTCTTGGGCTGTCTGCTTTCAGCCAAGCTGGAATTGCTCTAAGAACAGCTTTTCCTGGGGTGTTTTGCTAGTGTTTCTCAAAAGAGTTACCAAGCTTTCTTTGAATAGCATATAGGAGAAGAGGCTATACTTGACTAAGCAACACGCAGGTGTTGGTTCAGGGCCACTGGCAAACAGCAGCAAAATCTAAATAAGTAATGATAACCTCATGGTTTGTACTTTGTTCTACATTGAATGGGGTCACACAGGTGCATCGGAGAGTAGAATTTGGCCCTCATGTTTTAGGGTATTTTGCTATGTTTTTAACTATGCTGTACAATCCCCCGAATGCTTCACTTTAATAACAAAAATATTGTTAAATTGCGGGGGGGGGGGGGAAAGGCTGATTCTTCTCTCACGCTAGTTTTAATTTGACGTAACTCCACTGACTTCTGTGACATTTCTGCTGATTTACACTCATGTGACTTAGATCACAAGCGGGGCCATTCTATTTTTTCTGGTTGTCAACTAGTTGATGTCGCAAGCCTATTTCACTTGGCCAATCAGAAGTGACTGTTGTAGTTACATTATGGTAAGGAATGTTGACCGAACTCCTGCAAGAAAACTGGGGCTCTCTCCCTTTGTTTGGGACAGGTAACAAGGGAGGGTGCAGGAACTCCTGGCTACGGATACGGAGAGAGACTGTGGGGTTGGCTCCAAATTGCTGTGACAGGGAAATTGGAGAGTATAAGGAGGACACAGTGAGTGGCAGGACTGTAGGGTAACAAACCCCAAATTCACCCCTGCCCCTCTAACATGAACTCCTCACACCTGTCAGACACCCCAGATTCTGCTGGTTAGAGATATTAACTTCCACTTTTGACCCTTCTACGTTTCTATGGGCTAAATTATGGCTTTGCCACAAGCCCTGTGTGACGGGGTAGCATGTAACTGCCCAGGGAAAGATTTGTGCACCAAAGGCTTCCTCTACACTGCATGCTTCTTTCAGTGGTGTGTAGAGTACATACTCCGCTGGCCACCCTAACACGGGTTTAAGTAGCAGTGTAGATGGTGAGACATGCTGAGTAGAGCACAGACACGCCTGAAGGATGCGGGTATGTATCTGAATATGTACCTTACATGACTCTCTACTCACCCAAGCCGGGCCTTCCTGTCTGCACGGCTAGTTTTAGCCATGTAGTGTCCCACTGCCTCCCAACTGCTGGAGCCTTTCCCTGCTGCAGGAAAAGACTCCAGCAGCAGGGAACGGCTCTGGCAGCGAGGAGACAGCGGGTAAAGACTCCGGCAGCTCCCCATGACTGGAGCCTTCCCCACTGCAGGGAAAGACTCTGGTAGGGGGAAGGCATCAGAGAAAGGCTCTGGCAGCAAGGGGAGGCTCTGGCAGGGGGGGACAGAAGGGGAACACTGCTGGACACAGCTTGCTTTTCACTGCTACCTATAGCTACACATACCCTACCCACTGCAGAAAGAAGCATTCAGTGTAGACGTAGGAGGTACAATCCCTCCCTGCACTGAGGGGGTAATTATTTGTGCTAGCCTATGCCAGCAGCAAATGAGACACCCCTGACTCGGCTGCACTGGCTGGCCCATTGTGGGATAGAGCCAGGGCTCTGCTGACTACCTGCCCACCCACCACTCACCTACTCCAGGGCAGAGTAGTGAGTGCAAAGTGTCCCCACTTACTCTTGACCATCTGGGTCCTAGGTCCAGGTAGCCCGTGAGCAGCAGATCTAACTTCTCTTCACACCCCCACATGGCTATGCAATCCAAGGCACAATCTAGCCCTAGGTGTTTTGCCCGGTCCAATTCTAAATGATCCAAAGTGATGGGGTGTCTACCGCTTCCTTCTGGAGACAATTGCACTGCTCAGTTACTGCAGTGATGGGTGTGGAGGAGCTACATAGTTTAATATAACTAGACAGATCTCCTGGTCAGGAATGTTCCTGTTACATTCCGCCTACATTTTCCTTGGCTCACTTTCATCCCATCGCTCCTAGCTATGCCCCTTGTACCATTCTGAATAACGCCTCACCGTCCTTGTCCCATCTTAGTTGTCATCATTTAACTGAGCCATGCAGATTTCTTCTTTTTCATTTTCCTCATCAATCAGTCTCCACGGATTGGTTGCTTGCCTTTTCCACACTGGGAGCCATCGTTATTTCCAAAGCTTGGCTTTTTTTTGTGTGCACTTTACGGTGAATCTACACATTAATGTTTTCAACAGAGGAAACCCATACATATTTTAGTGACTCGGTCAGCAGTTTCCAGCAAGCGCATGCATGACCTCTGCAGTTACTAATGCTGAAGTGCTGCATACACTCCAGCCGCTGAGATCAGAGCTGGCACTGCTGGGAGGGCTGAAATAAAGGAGACACAGCCCCCTGTGCTAATAGGAGTCACTTACAGGGGGTTACTCTCACCAGGGGAAAGAAGGAAATAACAGGTGAACAGAACAAGATCACTTCCTTTAAGAAAATTCAGTAAGGAAATGGGTATTTACACCAGCTACTGGGTAAATTCCAATTTAAGTAATTACATTCTGCACACCTAAAGTCAGCCTGAAGTTTCTTTTGGCTATGATCTAATGGAGTGTGCTAGGGGCGAAGAGCTAGGAATGCCTGAATTCTAATCCCAGTCCTGCAACTAATTTGCTATGTGGCCTTGGGCAAGTTACTTAAAACTTCCAGTCAAGGATCAGGGAGAGCCCGACTCTGGAAGGCTCTGTACAGTGCCTAGCACAATGGGGCATTGATCCTTGACTGGAGTTCCTAGGTGCTACTGCAATGCAGATCATAGTAATTAACCAAACTGCATCAGTTTCTCCTTCTGTAAAATGGGACACAATCGTTGTTTGTCTACATCCTAGGACTGTTGGGAGGATTATTATGACTTAACCAGAGAAAGGGAGGTCTTGTGGTCAGGGCAGTGGATTGAGACTCAGATGATGTGGGTTCAGTTTTTGACTCCGCTACAAACTTCCTGTGGGAAGTTGGGTAAATCAATTCATCTCTCTGTTCCTCATCTGTAAAACAGAGCTAATAACAGTTCCATTGTCCCAACCTGTATCTGCCTGGTCTCTTTAGGCTGTACGCTCTTAGGGGCAGGGACTCACCGCACAATGGGGCTCTGGTCTCAGCTAGCGTCTCTAGGTGCTACCATAATACACAGTCAGAATTCACCCCAGTTAATATTTGCATAGAGATCTGAAAATGGTATGTGCTAATTATTGTTATTATCCTGCATGTTCACTTCACTGCCTGTTCCAAATTGTGGGCTTGGGTTGCTACGCACTGTTAAGCAGCAACTGCGCTCTGTCCCAGAGTTGGCTGCATTTACTGGAGGGTGAAATTAGCCTTTCATGTAGACTGTAGGGAGCTTTGGGATCCTTCTGGCTGAGAGGTGCTGCAGAAATGTAAATTGTTAATAACAGAGGTGAATGCAAAGCTTACGGCAACGACTCCCACTGTGCAGTTGGTGCTCTCGTGTCTTTTGTAAGCATCACTGGGGAGTCTGTTGCTCGGCAGCTTTCTGCCTCCAATATCTGCTTTTTCCAGCAAAACCTTACTGCAGCATTCAGAGCATAAATCCTAGCAGAGTCCAAAAGGACATCTGCATCCCTGAATTCAGCTGTCAAGAAGCTTCACTAGCATCCAGCCCCAGCAGTGGAAATGGCAATTAAGGACCCTGGGCACGTCACCACTAAACTGAGCAATAGCCTAGAGGGTCTTGATAAATGTGGTATGGCTGAAGCGATATGTGTGAATCACAGGACAGCTGGTTTCCACTGAGTAATAAATCCCCGCACAGAAAACTCTAAACTGAGAGGTAAAGTTGCTAGACTGTATCTTACTGACACAAACCCTAAAAACCAAAGAAATATGCAGCAGAGTCATTCTACACCCCCATCTACATTCCACTCATCAGTCGCCCTTCTGCTCTCAGATCCCCACCCTCACCCTCCAAAGCCCTTAAACTCAGGCCTGCTTGTGGGTTCTATGTACAGCTGTCCGACAAATGGTCATTGTTTTCAACTTGTTTCCCTGCCCCCCTCCCCTTTTTCTTTTTATTAACACCTTTCTCTTTTTGTTTCTTTTTTCCTCCCCTTTTGGGTTGGGATGGGAGGAAGAAAGGAGGGAAAAATGGAAAAACCAAAAACCTATAACTTGACCTTGCTAAAATTGAGCGAAAAGTGCTACCCTGCATCTACGCTAGGCAAAGCGGTTGAGTTTAGATCAGGTTTAGCTAGTTTGCCAAGCCCACTTCAGAACTCAACCACCTTTCCCGAAGTAATCAAAGCCTAAATTGTTAAAGAATTTGGGTGGCAATTTCCCAGGTTTTTTTTAAGAAGTACGGCTCCAGGCTGGTGGTTATTCACATGAATAGCTCTCGTTGTTGATATGTATCATCCCTTTGCTACCTGCAGAGCCCTGATTTCTTCCCTGGCCCCCGGGGAACTGTACTCTTTCCCTGGGTCCCACCATACAACAGATTAGCCCCATGCTTCCCACCCTGCACAGCCCTGTTCCCCCCCCCGCTGCACCTCAGTATATCTTCTATATCCCTATTACATTCAGCTCTTAACTATTCATGTGTCTCAATCTTCCTACAGATTAAAATTGTGCTGGTAAATAGAAACACAGCCAGCTCAGGGTCATGGCTGCCGGAAGAGAGGCATCTGAAGCAAGAGTGTAAAGGCATGATCATAAGACAGAGATGAAAACAAAAGACAAGGGGGGAACCAAATAAACAAACAGGTACAATACAGGGCCCAAGTGAGGAAGTGAAATTGTTGTCTGTAGTGTTTGAGAGTGAGGGCGTTGGTTCTGTACTGACTCAAGGGGAAGAGTGCCACCCGCTGATCGTAAGCAATGCTGCCTGTGGCATCCCAACCTCACAGAACACTAGAAAAGCCCTGTTAGCTCACCCGTTAGCCTGGCCCAGTACTGTGGTTGGCAAAAGAGCTGCGTTCTATTCTTAGCGCTGCTCCAAACCTGTGGTGTGAGTGAGGCAAGTCACTTCCTCTCTACACCTTGGTTTCTCTCTTACTTTTGATCATTTTATCTACGTAGGTTGTAAGCTTGTTAAGGTGCAGACTCTTTTACTTTATGATCGAACACTGCCTTGCACAAGGGGCCTTGATCTTGGTTGAGGCTTCTAGGTGCTACTGGAACATGACTAATAATCTTCAGCCAGCCCATTGCCTTGGGAGCTAATGCAGGATTGTTCCCTACAATTATTAGTATTAAGACCTGTTTAAATGTAAAGTTTCCAAGAGATGGGACTGCCACCATGTATTCCATGCCTAAATACATGTAATTGTCTAGAAATCTTCCCTGGTATTAAGAACATAAGAACTTCCATACTGGGTCAGACCCAATGATCCATCTAGCCCAGTATCCTGTCTCTGACAGTGGCCAGTACCAGAGCTACAGGGGGAGTATACAGCGTGACACTGGCAGACCAGGTGCCAGCTCATGGCAAGGCCTGTAGGTCCCAACTGAACACTGATGAATGCATAGCTGGAAACCAGTCTGGCGCGCCTGTGTGAAAATTTATAAAAATGTGTTTAGTGTTTAGACTTTATGAAATGCTTGTAGGATGCTGCATGCATTCATCTCACAATGTCTGCGACCCACGTTAGGAGATTATATTAAATGTTTGCTCTGAAACTGCAACACACACACCCAGTCAGGAGAGACGCATTACTAAGTGTGAAATACTAGTTTTCCACAAGAGGTGTCATTTCCTGCCCAACAGAAGAAGTCCCATAGACACCAGACAAGCCATTGTGGAACATCAGTGGCCAAAAGACTTTGGTGATTGTTCCCCCCCATCACCCATGAAGAGGAGATGTTTGCAGCTGGACCCATCCGATCAGCTTGAACTTTGGGGGAAATGAATACAAATCCCTGATGAGAAGGAACTGTAGCTCTCTAGGCATTATATTATACAGGCACGCTCAGCCTAAATTTTCCCTAACTTAATTTCATCGCAGTCTTCCCAGCTATAGCCTCATGTACCACACTACAGCGACCGCTACACTTGGAGCTAGGGGTGTGATTCCCAGCTCACACTGACATACTCACGCTAGCTCTCATCAAGCTCATGTGCTACAAATAGCAGTGTAACCATGGTAACATGGGTGGCGGCAAGCACTGGCGCAGGATCACTGCCCCGAGTATGTACCCATGGGATCCAGGCAGGTTTGTATGCGAGCCACCACTCAGCACTGCCCAGGCTACCACAGCCACGCTCCTATTTTTAACATGCTAGCTCAAGGAGGTCCAGCACAAGTCTGTCCCCTCAGGCAGAGAATCGTACCCGGAGCTCCTAGTGTAGACATTCCTTTCCCTTCCTGTGCTAATCCCATTCAGATACTTGTAGACTGTTGTCACGTCCCTCCTTAGCTGTCATTTATCCAAGCGCACACAGTTAGCTCTTGTAATCATTCCTCTTAAATCAAACCTTCCATCCTCCTGATTACTTTTCTTGCTCGCCTCTGAACTCCTTCCAGTTTGTCAATAGCTTTCTGGTCACGTGGTGCCCAGAACAGGATGCAATATTCCCTCATTAGCATTCTAAGAGTGGCCTGGCCAGATGAATAGCTCTGTCATAACTTGCTGCCAGCTGACCGTGTTGAAAAGTTCACCTTTTTAAAACGCCATCAGATTAAATCATATTAGTATGGTTCCTCTCATAGTGTCACAGCAGCCGTGCGTTTCAGTCCAGGCGTACATGGGGGGGAGAAAGGCGCCCGAAGGCATCAGTTGCTAGTGATATTGGAACTTTCTACAGGTGCTGAAAAGAGCCGGAGCACTTCCAGCATCTCACCTGGTAGAATTCTGCCCTCGGAGCGCTGGTATCGTGGTGTCATCATGCCTCATTCAGACACCCATCTTCTGAAGCTGCATAGCTCCGTAGCAGAGCTAACCAGTTTTAAATATTCACCACTACTATGGGGTGCCATTTGTCGCTCATGGAGTTGAACAATGTGCAGGCATTCCTTCCCTTCCTGGCACTTCACCGTGAGAGCGGAATGGCTTTCCATCAAGCAATAATGAGTGGAGACTGGAGAATGGCTGGCCGGCAACTAGCTTCATAAGCCTGGAGGGTATGAATACGCAGAGATGGAAAATCAACAACTGATTATGGTTAAGACATTTCTATTATGGCAGCACCCAAAGGTCCCAGTCATGATTGGGGTTGCATTGTGCTAGNCAGCTGCATAGCTCCGTAGCAGAGCTAACCAGTTTTAAATATTCACCACTACTATGGGGTGCCATTTGTCGCTCATGGAGTTGAACAGCAAATGTGCAGGCATTCCTTCCCTTCCTGGCACTTCACCGTGAGAGCGGAATGGCTTTCCATCAAGCAATAATGAGTGGAGACTGGAGAATGGCTGGCCGGCAACTAGCTTCATAAGCCATTTTTCTGGTTGTGGAGGGTATGAATACGCAGAGATGGAAAATCAACAACTGATTATGGTTACGACATTTCTATTATGGCAGCACCCAAAGGTCCCAGTCATGATTGGGGTTGCATTGTGCTAGGCGATGTACAAACACAGATAAACGTGCTAGTGATGTTCGCATAACACCCACTATGCTTGCATCCCACATAGCAGAGAAGAACTATTATGGGACAGAAAAACTACTCCAAATAGGCTATAGCCATTGTTGTCTGCAGTGTTGTTGTAGCCGTGCCAGTCCCAGGATATTAGAGAGAGAGACAAGGTGGTAATATCTTTTATTGGACCAACTCTCAGCAACAGAAGCTGGTCCAGTAAAAGATATTACCTCACCCACCTGAGCTCTCTTTAGCCATTGTGTTATTTGTAGAAAATAGGTAGTGCATCCAGTGCAACTATGGTGACCAGATGTCCCGATTTTATAGGGACAGTCCCGATTTTTGGGTCTTTTTCTTANATGCCAGTCCCAGGATATTAGAGAGACAGACAAGGTGGTAATATCTTTTATTGGACCAACTCTCAGCAACAGAAGCTGGTCCAGTAAAAGATATTACCTCACCCACCTGATCTCTCTTTAGCCATTGTGTTATTTGTAGAAAATAGGTAGTGCATCCAGTGCTGTGCAACAGTCCAAGTATATTTATTTAGATTTATAAGCACACACCACAAAGGGCACCTCTCCGTACACTCTCGGCACCCTTGACATAATTTAGAAATATCCACATGAAAAGTAACATTCCACCATGCAGTGCAGCAGTGCCATTCAATGTAACCTATAACTAGCACAGCACTCACATCAAAAGCTAAAACCACCCTCCCTTTCCAAGAGTTCGCCGGTGTGTTTTTAACCACAGTCGAGAGTTAATTAAACCTTCTTGGCTTTATCTGTGAGTGTGCAAGCACCAGGATGGATGAATTTCAGTGCAGAACATTTTATCATTTGCAATTTATTTGTTTCAGTGGTAGCTCATGTATCAAGTGGTTGAGGCAAAACACATGTCAAAGAAGAATAATGGGCCACTGGTTAGTGCGAGTCTGAGATTTTGGAGACCTAGGTTCAGTTCCCTGCATTGCCACAGGCTTCGTTGAGCTCTCATCACAGGATCGCTCTGTGCCTCAGTTTCCCACATTGATAATTGCACTTCCCTTCTTGACAGGAAGTATTGTGAGACGAAGTGAATTAAAGAGTATGGAGTGCTCAGATGCAGTAGTAATGGGATTGTCATAGAAGTACCTAAGATAGATCCAATTTTGTCAATTTAGTATGCTCCAGCTAAATTGGCAAATATTGTATTGGAGAAGGCTATCATGTTCCATGCTGACACAGAAGTTTTAGTTGATAAGGTAGAAGTGAAGGGGTTGATATTTACTAGCATTGTGTTCTGTTAAGATGCCAAACATACTAAGTAAGATTTATATGCACAGACAAGATACTCGCCTTCCTCCGAAGAACAGTGTGAACAATGCTTTTGGGTCAGATTCGGCCCTCGTTTACTACAGTGTAAACTCAGAGTAATGCATTCTGGATTTCTACCAATGTCAATGAAAGCAGCCTCTAGCCCTTCAGGAACTAGGACATTGAGATATTTTATTGCTACCCCCAGTTTACCATTAGATATTATGCTTGATTCAGCCACTGTTAATTTGATTCTGCCTTCAGTTACCCCAAACAAACCTCTAGACTAGCTCCTTTGACTACCATGTAACTGAGACCAGGTTTTAAAAATAACAGCCCCTCTGTGCTTGTTCTGTAACTTTAAATTCTCCCTTACACAGATTTCCTGGCATCAAGGACACTTTTTCTTGTATCCAGCATCATAACTAATGGCTGGTGTCAAAAGATTAGTTCAATCAGTATGGCAGAGTGATCACTCATGTTTCAGTGTCATGCTATTGACAGATCCTGCCCCGTTTTGCTTCTAGTTCCAGGTGTGATGTTCAGAACAGCTCAGCACCCAACCAAACATTCCCATCAAGAACACTGAGAGCTGCTGGGTGCATAGGTGCTGCAACTGGGGTACTGGAGGTGCTGCTGCACCCCCTGGCTTTAAGTGGTTTCCATTATATCCAGGGTTTACAGTTTGGTTCATTGGCTCTTAGCACCCCCACTATACGAATTGTTCCAGTGCCCCTGGCTGGGTGTTGCACACTTATAAAAATCTGGCCATTTAATTTAGCTCCTGAATGGGAGCTGAGCCATTTTGAAAATCTGGCTCTACATCTTCTAGTAGGGCTAGAGACTGAGCAACGGGGCTGGTCAAAAACGTTCCATCAAAATTGGTTTTTGATGGAGAATTGGGTTGTTGGCTAAATGTTGTTGTTTTTTTACTGAGAAGTGTCTATTTTCCATGGAAAATTTCAAGTATTTATCAAAAACTTTGGGGCTTGGGCCCAAAATGTTCAGTTTTTCAGTGAAAAGATTTCCACCGAAGAAAATCAGTTTTCTGACCAGCTCTACTGAGCACTGAAAACAGAGATGACCAACTGGACACTCCCATAATGTGAGAACATTCCCAGATCCCCAGGTAACCTCTTTCAAACCTCCTGAGTAAAGCCCCACCTATCCCATGAAGCATTCCAGCTATGGCTACACACCATCTTGTTCTGTATCCTATTGAACTGTGTTTTACTGACTTGGGCCTTTAGATTTGTTGCTCTTGAGGGCTAGGATTCTGCTATTCATTCAGCACTTTTTTACCCCTGTACAACACGTGTAGCCATGGAGACACTCTACATGCATGAGAAACGCATGAGAAATCTTTTTGTCATAAGAGCTATGCTGTGGTTGTCAGTTTTGCAGCTTATTGAGCGACTAACTGGGCAACATTTAAAAGAAAAACCCTAACCATTGTACTGATATGTGCGGATAAGAATAACACCTGCAGATGTATTATTTTGCTATGACATGTCAGGAAGGCAGGATGCCTGGCTACTTGAACCACTGGTTTGCTGTGGTGTAGCAGAGTGACAGGAAAACAGATTAGATCAGGGGTTCTCAAACTGGGGGTCGGGATCCCTCAGGGGGTCGCGAGGTTATTACATGGGGGGGTCACGAGCTGTCAGCCTCCACCCCAAACCCCGCTTTGCCTCCAGCATTTATAATGGTGTTAAATATATAAAAAAGTGTTTTTAATTTATAAGGGGGGTCACACTCAGAGGCTTGCTGTGGGAAAGGGGTCACCAGTACAAAAGTTTGAGAACCACTGGATTAGATGGCCCATTGCTCTGGAGCGATGAGACAATTCCCGTGTTCCAAATTCTCTTCTCTCTCGCTAGCATCATCAAATGACTCTGCTGTGGGCTGGAGCGGTTTCTCCTTTCATTGGTGTTAAATGCCTTCGGAGGGCTTTCCTTGCTGGTGCTGTGCTGGCAAGCGCAATTCGACGTGCTGCATTGCTGCACTACGCTGTGCATTGCAATGTGGGGAGCAGCGCATGCCAGCTGACGGGTGCTAAAGACTGCAGTGCAAACTGTCTAGCCTGAGGTACCTTGTGCTAGTGCTGCAGCCCTTTGTGCTCACATACTTCCTGTCTGCACTTTGATGCCTATGAGCTATGTTAAGCAAACTTTTTTCCTGTTTGGGGTCTCCTCCTGCAACCAATTCCTTTCGTATTTATTATATGTCTCCAGACTGATGTCTCTCAAAGGACACCCTTTTCTTAAATCCACCAAGAGAATCTCCTAACTGTTGTGTTTTTCCTTCTACTATTGCAGAGTGCTAATCGGTACCTCTATCGCAAAGGATCGCAAAGCACTTTACAAATGTGAATTCCTCCCCACAGCCCCCTCTCCCCAGGAAGCAGGTCAGATATTGTCCTGCCCCGTGGCAGAGCGAGGCACAGAAAGACTAAGGGCTCGTCTACACTAGAAGTGCTACAGCTGCACCGATGCAGCACATCTGGTGAAGGCGCTGTATGCCGACGGCGCTTAGGCCGGTGTAACTTACGTCGCTCGGGGAGGTGGCTAATTCACACCCCTGAGCCACATACGTTTTACCGACATAAGAGGTAGTGTGACCAAGCCCTAAGAGTCACTGCACCAGAGGTTGTGCTGCCGGGGCTGTGATCTGAGCTGCAGAGGGCTGGGACTCTGCCCTGGCACAGCACGGCTCATGTGCAAGGTGAACACAGGGCCCACCAGAGGCAGTGAAAGGGTTATAGAGGCAAGAAGTCTGCAGTTGTGCCCCTGGCATCAGTGCCCTCAGTGCTGATATTCTACTGCCCCTGCTAGAGTGAGGCTCCCCCTCTTGATCTATATCCAGCAAGCAGAATAGTAGTAGTACAGCCGAGGGAGAAGGAACAGCAGCAGACCTATGCACAAACCCCACATCCGCAGTCTTCCTGGTTAGCTAGGCAGTCATGTGGGGAGATTCATTCCCTGTGCCAAACATCCTGTGCATGTGAGATAAGACCACCAAATGGTATAGCCATATAAGCAATGGTCTGCTTTGCCTAATGCTCATACACCCCTAATACATAACCATAACTTCAGTCTGTCTCAGTGGGAAACAATGACCCGGAAACCAAGCAAAATGGCAATTTGACAACTGACGTGTTACCCATGCTCTCAAATACACATAGTGCAATAAGGCCCCAGGTTGTCTTAGCTGCTACAAAATGTAACACCTTCCACTGAGCAGACTGACACATTATTGCTCGGCTCACGCACACCTCAGCACACAGCAATGGTTACTAGAGTCTATGCACAATCAGCCTTACGTACAACTCAGAAAACAAGGAGAGCTTTATTTAACCAAAGTGATGCCGCGTCTGGAAACAGAAGGGCAATTGCTGATGCCTGGCAGCATTACAGTCCGTTGAATGTATTTATCAAGGTGCCCTGCCATTTATGTTGGGTAAGAACAATTTTATTGTACACATGACAAAAAAGCAACAATAACATCAAGCTTAAATGACAGCAGACGACATGATCAGTGTCTTTGCTATCTGTTCGGTATATGCCCATGAAGCAAATCATCTGGGCCAGGCACACGGCTGTAGAGAGGAAAATACTTTTTTTTTAAATGGCTACTGTTTCCCCTAGCTTTATCTCCTGGAACGTGTGCTACACAGAGGTACTAAATCGTCAGTAGGATCCACAGTGGACCACATACATACTACTGGATCACTGTGTTGTTCACAGGTCGCCATCGACCACAAAAGTGAACCACAAAACATACCAGAAAACGATGACCGCAAATTCCCCTGTCTTTACATTAGAAAATTGCCAGCCATGGAAGGATGATCCAGTGGTTAGGGCACTAGCCTACAAGTTGGGAGACTTGTATTCAATTCCTTGCTCTACCACAAACTTCCTGGGTGACCTGGGGCAAGTCACTTAGTGCCAGATTTTCAAAGGGATTAAGCTGCAGATGAGGGCTAGATTCACAAAGGTTCTTAGGCACTGCACCTAGGTGCCATGCTGCCTTGTGGATTTCCCAGCAGCCAGGCTCCCAATGCATCATTTGGGGAGATTTAGGTGCCTAAGAAAGGAGTGAAATGAATTTTCAGAATTCTCAGAAGCCAGGGAGCTGCCTAAGTTAGCCAGGAGTGAAATGCGGATAAAAGAAGTGGGGCTCAGGCTCAGCTCTGCAAAGTCAATTAGGTGCCTAACTCCCATTGATCTGGGCTTTAGCCCTCTCCTCTGACTGATGGGCCNATACTACTGGATCACTGTGTTGTTCACAGGTCGCCATCGACCACAAAAGTGAACCACAAAACATACCAGAAAATGATGACCGCAAATTCCCCTGTCTTTACATTAGAAAATTGCCAGCCATGGAAGGATGATCCAGTGGTTAGGGCACTAGCCTACAAGTTGGGAGACTTGGATTCAATTCCTTGCTCTACCACAAACTTCCTGGGTGACCTGGGGCAAGTCACTTAGTGCCAGATTTTCAAAGGGATTAAGCTGCAGATGAGGGCTAGATTCACAAAGGTTCTTAGGCACTGCACCTAGGTGCCATGCTGCCTTGTGGATTTCCCAGCAGCCAGGCTCCCAATGCATCATTTGGGGAGATTTAGGTGCCTAAGAAAGGGATTCTCAGAAGCCAGGGAGCTGCCTAAGTTAGCCAGGAGTGAAATGCGGAGAAAAGAAGTGGGGCTCAGGCTCAGCTCTGCAAAATCAATTAGGTGCCTAACTCCCATTGATCTGGGCTTTAGCCCTCTCCTCTGACTGATGGGCCAGAGGGAGGCACCTCCCTCTGCTTGGGATTCTCAGCTGCAAACCCTCTTCTGGAGTTAGGGCAATACCCTCTTCTAGCCAATAGGCTGGGGGTTGGGGTACTCCCCTGGGCTGTGGGAGATCTGTATTCTGAGGCAGAGTAGAGATTCAGAACTGGCTCTCACACATCCCCGGTGAATGCCCTAAGCACTGTTGGGCAGTCTGAGGGCCTGCCTGCCAGCAGTCCCTTGTACTATTTGCAGGTACTGGGACAGGTGGGTCTAGGCCCACCCAAAGGTAGAGGCCAGCAGTCCCTTGTACTATTTGCAGAGGCCAGCAATCCCTTCTGTGGGGCCCCAGCCTGTAGGTACATTCAGAGCACACCTACAGGATTAGGCCCTGCTGGCAAGACAGACAGGGGAACACAAAGTTTGAGAATCCTGCTTCAGGGCCACCAGGGCAACCAGGCTCTGAGGAGCTCATTAGCTGTGGCATGGCATCAGGATTTAGGCAGTTCTGTGCACACCCATCAGCGGAAACTTATGCCCCTCCTGGGTTAGGTAGCAGCTTAGTAGTGGTTTTGAGAATGTCACTGCTGCCTGAATATTGGATTTAGGTGCCTAAAGAGGCAGTTTGGTGCCTAAGTACCTTTGTGAATCTGGCCCTAGTGATATTTTCAAAAGTGCCTTGGTTCCTAACTCCCATTGATTTCAATTCAAGACACTTATCTGCCTCCGTGCCTAGTTACCTTTGTACAGCTGGCCCATAGTCTCTCTGTGCCTGAGTTCTCCGTCTGTATAATGGGGATCATAGCACTTCCCTACCTCTCAGGGCACTGGGTGGGTAAAAACCTTAAAGATTCTGAGGTGCTCAGTTCCTTTGATGGTAGAGGCCATGTACGTATCACACACACTTTAAAAAATTGCCTAACGGTAAGATGCTGGGCATTAAGTAACAGGTAGGTGCTTAAATTCCCCTAATGAGGCTGGTTATTGGGTTAACAAAATCACAAGAGGCACCATCACATACTCTAGCCCTGGGGTTCTCAGGACAAATTTTTTGGTAGCCTCAGAGTGCGGCTGCTCTCACGCTTTTTCCTAAAATAGTTAATTAGCTTTAGGAAAAACAAAGAAATATGCACAGACACACGTCCAAATCATTGTAATTTATTTATTGCTAGCTAGGAAGTCTGTTGTGAAAAGTGATATTAACAAACATACAAGTATCACTTTTCACAGCAGACTTACTCAGCCCTGGCAAGCCTAGGGACAAATTAAGCCCTGGATGGGGGGTTGGGGGAGGCAGCAGGGGCCAGGGACAAGGGGATGGGTGGGCGGGGGGTCAGGGAAGTAGCAGGGGGCTGGAGCCTGAAGCCCCATGGCCAGGGGACGGGGCCTGTGGATGGAGCCTGAAGCGATGTGGCTGGAGCCTGGGACCTGCCACTGTGCAGCTGGAGCCAGGGGATGGAGCCCAAACCTCCATGGCCAGAGCCTGCTGCCCTGCCACCCTAGGGCTGAAGCCCAAAGCCTGAGCCCCACCGCCCCTGGGAAGGTGGGGAAATCACTGGCTGCCTGCTCCTCCAGTGTTGTGCCCCAGGTGTCTCCAGAAGGGGGCAGGGCCCAACCCCTGCTGGTGGCCCCAGCAACCAAAACCAAGACGGTGTATCCAGGAGCAACAGGAAGGGGAGGGGCCGCTACTTTACCTCACACCCCACACCCCCCAATCACAGTCCAGGAGGCTCTGGCCGCAAGAAAAGCCCCTGGTAGCCTCATTTGAGAAACGCTGCAGTTTAGCCACCTCTTACAAGTAGTTAAAACCACATTCAGTACACTTAGTGTAAACAAAAGAAATAGCAACAGCCTCACAAAACAGAAATAACCACATCTGCCGTCCTGTGCATAAAATACAGAGAAACACCCCCACCCTTCCTAAAATTCATTTGCAGGCAGCGTTTGCCTGCCCAAAAGCAGAGTAATTATGCACCCATCTATATACTCATGCCCCTGAAAAGCTTTGAAAACTCCTGTTCAGTGCCTTAAATTAGTGAATGCAAAGTTGCCCAATCAGCAAGATAGCAGGACAGACAGATAAGGGCTGCCATTGCATTCTTGCTCAAACACGAATCACTGTGACAGAAAGGAAAATGCCTATAGACTAGCTAAACACGATACAGCAGCTGCTGATCCAATGGCTCCTTGAGTGGTGATGTGTCAGAGATGTATGAATCATAGGATGCTTCTGGCTATTTTGCCTATATATTCCATATGACAAAAATAGCATCAAAAGTTATCTGCATATTCATAGCGTGAGAACTCTTCTTATTCCTATACATTTCCTCGAGCTAACTAGAAGCAGTTATAGTGCAACCAATGGCAGTGATGACATCGAGGAACCCTGCTGTAAAGTTTCTGCTGTTTCTGAAGAATACATATAGGCTGCCATATGGTTCTCCATAGCATTGAGGAGTTTTGTGAAGGAGTGATTCCCTCCCATCCCCTCTCCCTAGGGTGACCAGATAGCAAGTGTGAAAAACCGGGACAGGGGGTGGGGGGTAATAGGAGCCCATATAAAAAAAAGCCCCAAATATCGGGACTGTCCCTATAAAATCAGGACATCTGGTCAACCTACCCCTCCCAAGCATTACACTGACATCCTCTGGAACCACTCCAGAGCCAGAATGACTAAGACCAGAAGAAGAGCTCTGTGTCAGCTCGAAAGCTTGTCTCTCTCACCCACAGTAGTTGGTCCAATACAAGATATTACCTCACGCACCTTGTCTCTCTAACAAGGCCAACCCTTCCTATAAAGCAGGCAGTGCATGGAGTTGACTCGACCCCCATCTCCCAATTCCCACGCAAGGCTGCTGTCGCATCAAGGTTACTCACTCTCTCCCGGTGGAATTTTGGATATGCCCCGTGTCTGGCAGATCCAATGCTCTAATGCATTCACCTGACGTGCCTCAGAGTTGCATCACATTCCCTTCTCTGCCATCTGTGCCGTCAAATCGGCACACGTCATGTAAAGCCACTGTGTGGCACTGTTGACAGACTTTATACCAGCAAAAGACTTAGGGCACATCCAGGGCCGGCGCAACCCATTAGGCGATCTAGGCGGTCGCCTAGGGCGCTGCTATTTTGGGGGTGCCGGCGCCCCGGCCGTCAATTCAATTTTGGGGGTGGGACCTTCCGCCGCCGCTGTTGGGGGCGGCATTTCGGGGGCGGGACCTTCCACCGCCTAGGGCGCCGGAAGAGCTGGCGCCGCTACTGGGCACATCTACACTGCCCCGCCATTTGGACTATGAGAGTGTGAGCCGCAGTGCGCACCAAAGTGCTCCGCTGTAACTTGGGACCTTTAAGTTTGCACCCACAGTGTCCACACAGGGGAGTTACAGCACAGCACTTTGGGGCGCACTGCAGTTCATATCCCCGCAGTGCAAACTGCAGGGCAGAGTAGACATGCCCTTACTAGATGGAATAATGCCACACTGAAAACCTAGCATACCATGAGCAATTTCACTAATCCATGCAAATACTTCATTCCATGGATCGTCACACCATTTTCATTGTAGTTCTTATCAGATTGACCTAAGCCTGTGGCCGATCATAAATTTTCCTCACCATAAAACAGCATATTAACTTCATGCAACACACAACATCATTCATATATTGCACTATTTCAGACTGCACAGCTATGGACACATATGAACATATGGCAGGTGTGTTATGCATCTAAAAGACTAGAATGATCCCTGAGCACTGCAAGTCCCAACCATCGTAGTGCAAAAAAGCAACCATACTTTGAAAGGCAGGCTGCCAGGACATCTATCCCTGTGCACAGAGCATGCTTATTAACACATACAGTGTTATTTCTCCATACTGATGAAGGTATCGTTAGCCTCTATTCACTATAAATGGTCACTAGTGACCTTTCCCAAAAGCCTAATTAAAAATCCTCAGTTAGACATTCTTGACAAGCCATTAGACTATGACAATCTGTTCAATGGTTAAAAACACATCTAACAAGCAAGGCAGCATTATTCATAAGAATTTGTTGAAGAACCACATGCTGGCTGAAAAGCAGGGTATTACCCTCATTAATATATATGGAGATATACCTATCTCATAGAACTGGAAGGGACCCTGAAAGGTCATTGAGTCCAGCCCCCTACTTTCACTAGCAGGACCAAGTACTGATTTTGCCCCAGATCCCTAAGTGGCCCCCTCAAGGATTAAACTCATAACCCTGAGTTTAGCAGGCCAATGCTCAAACCACTGAACTATCCCTCTCCCCCATGCTCAGGCAACATCCTCATTGCTGAATGCTATATTAATCATGCAAAACATGCAGTCATTGCTGTCCGCACATGAGCGTAACTATTCTTGAACGTTCTCACATACACAAATACAACAAATGATGTTGTGCGTTTCACTGTGAGACAGATGCTAATACCCTTTCTCCCACTGAGTAGTATCTTACTCCATGAGTAGTCCTATTGATCACATTGGCACTATTGAAGTGAGTTACTCAACATGAGTGACAGTATCAGAATCTGATCTACACGTTATTATTAATTATTGGTCTGGTGATAACACTTAGAGTCCCCAGCCCCCTCTTGCCAGGCGCTGCACAAACCCATCACGAAAAGATGGTCCCTGCCCCCAAGAGCTCGCAATCTAAATATAAGATAAGAGACAAGTGGTGAATTCAACAGATGGGGAAAGCACAAGGAAACAGTGAGATAACTCTGAACAGCAGTGGTCACAGCACCCTAGCTGCCTTGCTTGGCTACACACATATTCTGTCTTGCTTAGATTCATAGACAGAGAACACGCATATGCAGTCCCCATATTTCTATATAGACACAGGGACATAAATACAATTTGCTATCGGAGTACATAGGTTTCCATGCAGATGTAGATAGTCATAGGCACCTACGTATCCTCCCACAACTATGCTCCCCCCTAGTTCAGAAACATATTGGGCTCACTTCTCCACTGGGGGCCTGTGCGGAACTTGGGAGGGGATGGGGCTGAGAGGGAACTGACTGTGGCTCCCTGATTCTCAGCTATCCAGCCCTGGTGGAAGCTAAAGCTCTAGGGATGCAGCTCTTACTTTTGCCACAGTCGTAAGCTCTTATGCCAGCTGAGGATCAGCTTTGCTGCACCATGCCCCCTCTCTCCTCCTCTCTCCTCAGGCACCTTCCCTTTTCCCCCTGAGCTACCCCTGCCTCCCCTCCCTGCCCCCAACATGCCCCCATGCCCATACACCAAAAGAAGCAGCAAGTGCCAGACTTGATATAGGAGGCAGCATAGCTCCCTCCACCAGCTTTACACTGGCTGCTCCCATGTGCAGAGAACTTAGCAGACTGGAGAATCCAGCCATTATCTATATCAGGGGTGGGAAAACTACGGCCCACGAGCGGCATCATGCGGCTCGGCCCCACCTTGGCGCTCCAGCTGGGGCGCTGGGTCGGGGCCAGCACCCGCTCCGGCTCCTACACACTCCAATGGGAGCTGCAGGGGCGGTGCCTGTGGATGGGGCAGTGTGCAGAGCTGCCTGGCTGCATCTCCACGTAGGAGCCAGAGAAGGGACATGCCACTGCTTCCAGGAGCTGCTTGAGGTAAGCGCCGCTTGGAGCCTGCACCCCCTGAGCCTCTCCCACATCCCAACCCCCTGCCCCAGCCCTGATCCCCCTCCTGCTCTCCAAACCCCTCGATCCCAGCCTACAGCACCCTCCTGCACCCCAAACCTCTCATCACCAGCCCCACCCCAGAGCCCGCACCTCCAGCCGGAACCTGCACCCCTTCTTGCCCCAGCCCTGAACCCCCTCCCACCCTCCAAACCGCTCGGTCCCAGCCCAGAGCACCCTCCTACACCCCAAACTCCTCATCCCCAGCCCCACTCCAGAGCCCACACCCGCAGCCAGAGCCCTCACCCCCTCCTGCACCCAAATCCCAATTTTGTGAGCATTCATGACCCGCCATACAATTTCTATTCCCTGATGTGGCCCTCGGGCCAAAAAGTTTGCCCACCCCTGATCTAGATAGTTACACACACTCACGATCAGTTCACTTACAGCTAAAGAAGATAGACTGCATAGCCCACCAACACGACTCCTGAAAGCAAGTTAATAAGCAGTTAAGTTATTCAACACCCAATTAACATTCCTCATATCAATTCCTCTTCTCAACCTTAGCGACCTCCCACTGCCCATATTCCTCTCTCAATCTCTTTTATGTTGGGATTGGTTCAGTAGTTGCTCGGGGTGAAGAGCCCCATCTGCTAAATCACCTAAACTGCTTCTTTCAGCGTACCAGGTTTTCCTGGGAGATCTCCTGTCGTGCACCAGCCCAACCCAGCTGAGCTGATGAGATCTCTCAGTTTCACATGCTGAGGAGTTATGGCCACAGGCTATGCAGGGACACATACACTCGTATACCCAGCCAAACACGTTAAGCTGGTGCTAAGCACATATCAGTAAATAAAATATTATCAAAACATTGTAGTTACCATAAAAAAAAGTAGTAGAAAGATGGGTAATTCAGAGTGAAGGTTCCATGGAAAAGAACCCCAAACTTTTGAAAGTATGGAAATTACAGGTAAGGCTACAGCTCTCCCCCAGCCCTAGCAACACCAACTTCCATCTTCCCTTCATGACCGCTTTATAAAATCCAGTATTTTGGATCAAGACTACCTCCTGCAGTGTGGCTCCTGCTCATTCTGGGAAAACACTGAGTTCCCATCACCCTGATAATATTGTAATGGACACTCATACAGAGGACTCGATGTGCAGTTTGGAGGAGGGACACAAGTGTGCTATCTCTGCACACAATGGCATGAGGTTGTCACACAGGCAAGGCAGGACAGAGGAAGGCTGGCCCAGTGGTTAGGGCATTGGCCTAGGTGACTGGGTTCAATCCCCTGCTCTGCCATGAACTTCCTATGTCACCCTAGCCAAGTCACTTAGTCTCTCTGTATCCCCATTCCCCCCCTGGAAAATGGGGAGAACAGCACTTCCCTACCTCACAAGGGTGTTGTGAAAGGCTATGAAATACCTCGAGAGCTACTGATGAAAAGCATTTATGAGAAATGGGCATTATTATTCAGAGATAGGACTTGCTTTTTAGACCATGAAAGATTTCCCTCTCTCCTCTATACCTAAGTGAAGGGGACCCTGCCTCTCTGGGCTTTGCTAACTATTTAGATGAGGTATGATATGCAAACTGTTTCTTCTTAATCTGATTGTCTCTCTTTTTTAAAATACATCTTGTTTTAAAGGAAGCTATTCTTGTGCGGGCGTTTCACTGAGTCCACTCAATGTAACACCGGGGGGGGGACATGGATCAACGTTCATGTTGCACTTCCCATCAGTACCTGGCCCAAGCCAGGGAAGCTAATGATCCAACCAGCTGACCAAATTCGGTGATGAATCGTGGTCACGTGCCGCCTGAGGCACGTTGCGCATATGCTAAGAAGACTAAGTCCATTCCCAGAAAGAGCAAAGTCCTTCAACCTCTAAGGAGAGGTAAAGAAGGAAAAAGGTGTGTCTGGAACCTAACACTCCACCCAGTCTTGGTCAGAAGGGTATGGACAGAGCTTTCCTTTCCCAGCAAGGGGTGCTGCAAAAGCTATGATGGGCATACACAAGAGAAGAAAGCCTAAGGACCTAAAGGGGAGACACTGGTAGGAAGGGTGCAGGAGACAGTAAGGTCTACCCAAGTGAAGCTGTTCTCAGCATTCCAAGTACCGAGAGCCATGTCATTACTTCAAGCACCTGTCACCCTGTTGGCACACCAAGGTCCAAATCCACAAAGATATTTAGACCCCTTGATCTCAGTGGGAGTTAGATGCTAAAATAACTTTGAAAATCTGAGCCCAAGTGACTAGAGCAGCGTTGGTGCCCTGAATGTCTAGGTTAATGTATCATGTGTCTTGCAGGCCTTATCAGTGCCTTCAGTACCTGGGCATGTATATCATACCCTGGCATCTTGTAGGAGGATTTTGGGCCCCTAGAGAGTCTCAGGAGGCTCATCAGTCCCTCCAGTGCCTTATAAGCTCTGCAGGAGGTAAACCCAGGCCTACAGAACTTTGCATATGTGGGGACTTCCGAGAGTGTGTGTGGTTGAGTGCTCTGGTTTACTGCTGCTAGGCTTGTGGTCTAGCAAATGCAGTGATGCTCCCCAGTACTCCACCTAATTTTCTAAGCATCTTCAGAGCCCCGATGCCTCTCACAGAGGCCTCCAGAGTCCAACATGCCCCATGTGACATTGCTAGTTCAGCATTTAATAACATTTAAAATCTGATGGCAAGATTCAGATGCTTGTTTCTCTGCCCCCATAGGTGGGTCCAAGAAACTTGATTTTAATCCTTTCCCGCTTTCCATCGTAAGGGTACAATCCGGCAAAAAGCCCAGCCACGTTTTCTAGCTATGGGGAATGCTTGGCTTTGTTTCTTAAAGTCCTTTTAGAAACAGCTCACCTCAAAGTTGGTGAAAGTTCTCCACTGCACACAGACTGGGTTTGAAGCTGGAAAGACTTTTCTTGGGGACTTCAAAGGTGGGACTTCCTAAATCAGTCTTGCGATGGAAACCAAGAGTCCAACTGAATTATGACAAAGCTTCTGCCACCCCAGGATAGAAGAAGGTGGGCTGCATCAAACTAGTGGAAGATTTGTGGTGACTTTGATTATAAAAGACCAAAGAAAGGTTTCCCTGATCATATAACAGGACATTATAAGAGTTAATTTTCTGAAACCAATATGCAAAAGTCCAGATAAAGCTGCCTGAGTCGATCATGGGTTTCTTGTTTGCGGTGCCTTAAATGTACTCGTAGGTTTTCACACCTCTAACTTGGCAGGAGGGGATATTTTAAGTTATCTGGTTCATCACTAAGAGACGGAGCATGAAGTCACACCCACAATGGTCAGATGTGCTGCAAGCTCACAGGAGCCACAAATGATCATTTCAGTTGTTTACCTGGGTCTAACATGGGTTGTTTCTCACCCACTTTTCACTTTCACTTCACTTTCTTCTTGATCGTTTCTTTACACTCTTTTAATGCAGACATGTCTCTCTGCTTGCAGCAATGACTGTCTCTCTCTGCCTTGGTCTCTTCTTTTATTGCTCTCTTCTCTTCCCTACTGCACAACAGCACTGTCATGCCATCAACCCCACCTCCCCCTATTTATTTATGCTAGCAGTAGTATCAGTTTAGGCTTGAACTCGCTAAGCAACGCCTGGCAAGGTCAGTGCTTTCGTGGTAAATAGTTTGGTGCAGCAGGAAAATAGGGTCGAGGATTCAGAAGATGGTAGTCTTCCCTCTCCATCAGTACTGATGCAGAAAATTCAGTACGAAAAGCTATGCAAATGGAATGAACAGGCTGACAATGTAAACACACAAGAGTCAGAAAATTAAAGGTTAAAGTTCCAAGAGCCGTAACTCAGCTGCGGAGATGATACTATTGAAAAGCGGCTCTGCTCTGAAAAGTGACCATGTAAAAATGGCCCCTTCCAACTCCACAAATCTGCTCCTTATGAGACTCAGACGATGATTATCTGCTTTATGGCAAAACTAAGTATTTACTGCTTACTACTCCTGTCAGCCCTGCAGATGCAACCCAGCTGGAGTGTATTCCTCATCAACAGATTTGTTTAATAAGTCCCAATCAATTACACCTGTTGAAACCCTTTGACAACAATGGGTGTCACATGTGCCCAGTAGAGCCTTCATTATTACACTGCTCTACAGCCAAAATGCTTCTGAAATAAATGTAGTCAAACTTTACTAATTCTAATGCTTAAAATTGTTGATTTGCTCTAGTTTTCAAGATATGCTATTGGGTCAGTATATACGACCCTTGACTTGGGAATGGCGGAGGATAAGTGAGTTATAAAGGGAAGGGATCTCAATTTAAACCAGAAATGACTAAAATACATCTTTGACTGGATCTATGAATAAATCTATGACTGGGTTTGGACAGTACTTGCTTTTTAGGCAAAACAATGAATGATGCAATCTGAAGCTGGTATTGCGTCATACAGGATATGAATTGCATCATGTTATTCCTAGAAGTCATGGATAATGCAATCATAACGAAGCTTACATCACTCTGCTGAACAAATTGCCCTATATCAGCTCTAGAAAACATACAGTGTCGTGCTCTCTTATTTGTCAGTGTTTGATTTTGCAAAGGGACACATTTCTGTTTAGCCAAAGTGAGCAGAGATGCCTCGTACTTGTGTGAACAGTGCAGATAACTTCTGCTATGTTTGTGGTGAAGTGACTTTTGCATCACAAAAGCGCAGTATAACCACTATGGTTAAGAAAGCCTATCACCTTTATTTTGGCTGCAAAATTGGAGATCAGGACAAGAGGTGGGCCCCACACATATGCTGCAACACTTGTGCAACAAATCTTCGCCAGTGGTTGAACAGGAAAAGGAAATCTATGCCTTTTGCAGTGCCAATGATTTGGAGAGAGCCAACAGATCATACCAGCAATTGTTACTTCTGCATGGTGCCTCCAGTTGGGAAAGGTGTGTCAAAGAAGAAAAAGTGGACTGTGCATTATCCAAACATTCCATCAGCTATACGCCCAGTACCCCACGGAGAAGGACTGCCGGTTCCTGATGCACCAGAATCATTCTCACTTGAGTCAGACGAGGAAGAGGAAGAGGATGAAACTTCTGGTCCTGAACCATCAATGTCACAGGACCCACATTTTCTCCCATCCTCCTCCTCTGAACCACACCTCATAACACAAGGTGAACTGAATGACCTTGTCAGGGATTTGGAACTACCCAAGAGTAAGGCAGAGCTGTTGGGCTCCAGACTACAGCAGTGGAATCTCCTGGCAGGTGATGTTAGGGTTTCCATGTTCCGTGACCGTCAAAAGGATCTTGTCCCATTCTTCTTCATGGAAGGTGATCTTGTAGCCTGCAACAACATCGATGGTGTGATGGCAGCCCTCAACATCGTTCACGATCCAGATGAGTGGAGACTGTTCATTGATTCATCGAAGACGAGTCTTAAAGCTGTTTTACTGCATAATGGCAATGTTTTGCCATCAATTCCAGTTGGTCATGCAGTCCATATGAAGGAAACCTATGACAACATGAAACAACTTTTGAGGTGCATAAACTATGACCAACATCAGTGGCAGCTTTGTGGCGATTTGAAGGTTGTTGCTCTCTTGCTTGGTCTGCAGGCTGGATACACAAAGTACTGCTGTTTTCTCTGCGAATGGGATAGTCGTGCAAGAGATTCCCACTACATCAAGAAAGATTGGCCACTCCGACAGTCATTGGAGCCTGGGAGGAAAAGTGTTCAGCATCCACCACTTGTTGAATCAAGGAAGATTTTGTTACCACCCTTACACATCAAGCTGGGTCTGATGAAGAACTTTGTCAAGGCCATTGACAAAACACAAGCAGCTTTCAAGTACCTCCGTGGAAAATTTCCAAGGTTAAGTGAAGCTAAGATAAAGGAAGGTGTCTTTGTTGGTCCTCAGATTCGTGAACTTCTTCGAGATGATGCATTTGACCATGCACTGCGTGGCAAGGAAAAGACGGCATGGAAAGCCTTCCAGTTAGTGGCAATAAATTTTCTCGGAAACAACAAGGCACACAACTACAGGTTGTTGGTGGAAAACCTCCTCAAGGCATACAAAAGCCTTGGTTGCAACATGTCACTAAAGATACATTTTTTGCACTCTCATCTAGATTTTTTTCCACCGAACTGCGGAGCAGTGAGCGACGAGCACGGCGAGCGATTTCACCAGGACATTGCAACAATGGAGAAACGCTATCAGGGCAAATGGAGCCCATCAATGCTTGCAGACTATTGCTGGACAGTGACAAGAGATGCTCCATTTAATGAATACAAGAGACAAGCCAAGAAGCGCCGAGTAGACACTGAATAGGACTAAACTATGTACATAATAGTTTTTTGCCTTTTGTTTCATAATAAATTTTATTTATATAACCCTTTTGCTGATTTTTAAAGTGTTACATAAACAGGACAGGTGAAATATTATCATGTAAAGCAACCATAAACACATGAAAAGACCTAGGTTTACAATTTATGATTAAAACTCTACTATCTACACAATATACATAGACATAAAATGTAAAAACTTAAATATCTTAGAAACAGTAGCCAATCAGTTGTTTTAATTGTCATATTTGAATTCAGCACATCAAAATACATAATAAATATCACATTTTATCTCTGAAGCAGACGACTTCTCAAAAATTGTAGACCAGTGTTATTGGTGATGATGCATGAGAAGCAAAGAAATCTGGGCTGACTCTAAGGGCCTAACTTTTAGGTGCCCTACTGCTGAGTGGAATCCCTAAGCAAGTGGAATGCCCTAGCTCCCTGTACAATGCATGGCGAAAGTTAGGCACCTAAGAATTGGATTCGCAGAAGCCAGCACTCTGAGTGGGGAGCTGCCCAAGCTAGCCTGTCAGAAAAACTGAGGAGAGGGGTGGGGCTTATGTTTAGGCCCCATCCTCAAAGGGAGTTAGCACCTAGCTCTGGGCCAGAGGGAATCACCAGCTGCGCTTAATTCAAAGCAATGAACCCGCTCCGGGAGTTGGGCACTTAAGCCAGGTCAGCTCTTTCTAGCAAAAACAAAAACAAAAAAAACAAGGAGGAGGCAACCCCCTCTCCCTTATACCCAGTAGCCCAGTGGTGAGGGCACTCCCCTGCAAAGTGGGAGAGCCTGCTTCAAGTCCCTCCTCCAAATCAGGCACAGCAGGGACTGGAACCAATTGGCCAGTAGATTGGCCACAACCTAAAGGAGAACCCTAGCCACTGGGCATGCAGGCACCAGCCCTGTTGCCTGTTGTGTGGGGTAGGCGTGCCCTGGGCATGCCTTCCAGATCAGGCCCCAAAGGCAAGATAGGGAGGGAACACCTCGTTTGTGAATCCTGCTAGGGCTCTGAGCAGCTTGGCGGCATCAGAGGATGTCACTGGTGGAAACTTAGGCACCTAGAGGGTTGGCAGAAGCTCAGCAGGGGTTTTGTGAATGCCAGCAACATCTAAATGCTGCATTTAGGCACTGTGACGGGGCTCCTCTGGTGCAACTGGGACTGTGGGACCGCTGAGCCCTCCAAATGCACCAACCTGGGCTGCCTCTCACACTGTGACGCTGATGTCAAGCTACAAACCTCTGACAGGAACTGCAGTTCCACAGCCATTCACAGGCCGGCACACACCCAACCAAGTTACATGAGTGACCTCCCAGCCACTCATGAACTGTCAGTAGAGAGGTTCCAGCCAATTCCCCCCAGCTCCCCAGCCTTGCATCCCAGAACTGTACCGTCTTGCACTGCTCAGGGTTCCCTTGGACAGTGCAAACTCAATAATAAATTTGCCACTTCTTCATAGAAGCCAGCCTTTGTAACCTGAGCTGAGATTCCCTTAGCATTTCAACCAAAACCACACCGTTTTAGGTAAAATATAAAACAGATTTATTAACTACAGAAAGATAGATTTTAAGTGATTATAAGTAGCAAGCATAGGGATCAAAGTTTGTTACTCAAGAAATTAAAAATAAATTTGCAGTCTAAATTCTAACTTAAACAGACTAAGCAAGATTTGAATCAAGCAGTGTCTCACCATAACGGATGGCACAAGCAGGTTACAGTTCCTCAGTACAGAGACTGGACCCCTTTCCAGCCTGGGACCAAACTTCCCCGGTTCAAAGTCTTTGTCTTCCAGATGTTCTTCCACGGGTTGAGTGAGGGGTGAGGGGGAGACCAAGTGATGATGTCACTCTCCCTCTTTTATACTTTCTTCCAGCTGCCAGAAAGATCCTTGCTGTGACATGTGTTAGTCCGATAGTGGATGGTCATTGAGGAGCCATTAAGGCCCGGATGGCTACTCCTTTGTTGTAGCTGAAAGGCTGGCTGTGGGTGTCTCCCAAACTCACAAGATATTACAGTAACACACACATAGCAAAACTTCATAACTTCACATACAATTATATCACATATGATCCAACAGGATATTAAAGCTCAACCAATCACGACTTTTATATGATACCCCACAAGGCATACTTTGTACAAAACATATCATAACCATATGACAGTGGTGAATATGGGGGCTCCAGGGTGCTACTTTGGGGTATAGACTGTCACAGGCACCTAAAGGAGCGGTTAGGTGCCTAAATCCCCCTTGTGAATAGCCCTTAGAGCCCAGATTGAGTTTGCAGGGATGGCAATTAGAAAAAAAATGCCTTTTCACTTATAAAAGGAACACATTTGATAGAGAAGTTGAGGAGCAATAAAACATAAAAATAAAAAAATAATAATTATGCCATTGTTACAGTAAAGCTGCATTTTCAGGCACACATTTAGCAGCAATCACAAAAGGTATGTGACCCCCCTTAACTTCTTCAATAGCTGATGAAAACAGTTTGGATCTGTTTGCAGTAATAGACAATTTTCGCTTTCAATTGAGGATGCTCCCGAGAGGACCCATTGCTAACACCAAATGGCAACAACAGGTCATTTTCCCCTGTGTAGATGCACCTTTGGGCCAATATCCATATTGACTTTTCCATTTCCGCAGGCATAATACTGGACTCCATGGTCTCCATGGCACATGGCAGTGTAACAACCTGTAGCCCAGTATCAATCACCACTGTTTCCACTATATAGGAAGGCAGACTTTCCAGAAATACGCTGGGAATTGTAAAAATAGCATTATGGGCATGGAAATCATTCCTGCCACTTTCCAGTGGCTGTCTGCCACCACTGTGTACTTTGTCGGGAAGACCAATATAGGAATCTTATCCAGGTCTGAACTGGCCAGGCCAAGGTACTCACTGTAGTTGTTCTATTTCAGGAACGTATTCTAGGCATTTTTTTAAAAAAATCCTATACTTTTATTAAGCCTTGGCCAGCAGAAATAGCGTAGCCGCCAGAAATAGCTTCATGGCCAGGCCTCGCATCATACATCATCACTACGATTGTTTCTGCAGTGTAAAACGTCTGGCTCAGTTAAGTCAGAAGTCTAATTAATTATCAATCCTGGTTAACACTGAGAACTAGTCTCAGCAGCCAGTAATCACTCCTTGCTCACAAAATAACAGCCACACATAGTAGAGGTTTGCCACAATTTGTCCATGTCCGCAGTCAGCTGCGGATGAGGACCTTGAGTGCTCTGTGTCATGTCTCAGATATCATTAGAAGGCTCCTCCCCTGTTCCTCTTTCGGATACCACAGTGTTGTTGCTAAGGAAGCCAAAGTTAAAAGTGACCTGAAAAGGAAATATGAACATTACTTTAAACCACAGAAATACATACTATGTGCTCTCACTAACACAGCTGGGCAGGGCATTCAACACATTAATAGGTAGAGCCCTACACGGATACAAAAATTTGGATCCACATCCAATCCGCACCTGCAATAATTAATTTGTATCCGACCCCTGGGATCCACACTCCACCTTTTATATGTATATCTATTCACATCCGCACCAGCACCCTATCTCACTGTTAGAGCCCTGCCCGGATGCAAAAATTTGGATCTGCATCTGATCCACAAAGATGGTAAAAATACAATCCACAGATGCAGCTATCGGTGGATATAAAGCAGATATCTGCGGATTTGAAGGGCTCTAATTAATAGGTTTTCAATTACCTTTGTAAACTATTCATTCTCGCTTCTCGCAGGTATTGGAATGCTCAGCTAGAACACTGAGACAGCTTATTGGGTCTCCAATGAGTCTCTAGTGAGGTTTGGTTTAAATAAAAGAATCTCATAAGAATGGCCATACTGGGTCAGACCAAAGGTCCATCTAGCCTTGTATCCTGTCTTCTGACAGTGGCCAATGCCAGATGTCCCAAAGGGAATGAACAGAACTAGTAATCATCAAGTGATCCATCCTCTGTCGCCCATTCCCAGCTTCTGGCAAACAGGGGCTAGGGACACAATTCCTGCCCATCCTGGCTAATAGCCATTGATGGGCCTATCCTCCATGAACTTATCTAGTTCTTTTTTGAACCCTGTTATAGTCTTGGCCTTCACAACATCCTCTGGCAGAGAGTCACACAGACTGACTCTGCGTTGTGTGAAAAAATAATACCATGGGGAAAATTTTTACCATGGGGAAAAATTGGTGGGTGCTCTGCACCCACTGGCAGCTCCTTGCCCCGCCCCAGCTCACCTCCTCCTCTGAGCGCACCGCATCCCGCTTCTCCCCTCTCCTTCCCAGCGCTTGCTGCCGCGAAACAGCTGTTTTGCGTGGCAAGCGCTGGGAGGGAGGGGGGAGGAGTGGGAACGCGGCGCGCTCAGGGGAGGAGCTGGGGAAGAGGTGGGGCCGGGGCAGGGATTTGGGGAAGGAGTCCAATAGGGGCAAGGAGGGGGCGGAGTTGGGGCAGGGCCTTTGGGGAAGGGGTTGGAATGGGGGCAGGAGGGGGTGGGGCAGGGGTGAAGTTGGGGCGGGGGGTGCTCAAGCACCCACCGGCGCCGGGAAAAGTTGATGCCATTGGTTAGCACATCACTCGAGACGGTCAAACAGGAGAGCAGGGTATGGAGGGGAACCTCCTGCTGCAGGGTGCAGTGAGAGAGACACCGGGCCCTACTACAGGCAGACTGGTGTGGGGCTGGGACCTCCATCAGGCAGCAGCACTCCGGACGCTTTGCCTCTCTTCTGCAGCGGGAAGTATTGCCGCTCCCATGGTCCCCCCAGTGCTCCTTCTCACCATTGTGGGCAACAGCCATCTCCCCATGAGGGCCCTGCCTCCCTCCTTGGGCCTTCCCTCTCCCCACCAGGAGGGCACCAACCATCCCACTCACTGGTGCCTTACTTTCGCCTCCACCCCCAGTGATGGACTCTGCCCTGTTTCTCCACTACCCACTGCAGTCAAAACTAGGGAGGTGATGGAGCTGACACCAAAGCTACAGACTTTTCCAAGGGCAGGGAGAGGTGGGGAACTGCCCCCAAGCCCTCCTGGAAAATGCTCTCATATTTTGCGCCCTCTCAGGATCAGGCCAGTAGCTTGTCCCCTCTGCATAAACATGAATTGAATTGCTGCTCGGTAACCACTGGTTCTGCAGTCGCCAGCCAGCCAGTGTAAAACCAGAAGCTACCTCTGAAGGAGGAAACCTTGTCTAATCTTAATTGCTTTTTTTCAGATGGGCATGAGACCTTCCACGCTAGCGTGTGCAGAAACACACCGTCACCAGCAAACCTTTGTGATTCACACAATGGGACCCAGGTTCTTCAGTACAGCCTGGGTGCTCTGAGAACAGGGCAGTGAACAGGCCTATATTGATGCTGCAGTAAGAACTCTGGGACTAGAAAAAAATCGGACAAAGGGATTAAAATCATGCATTATGGCTGCAAAATCAGAACACCAGCTCCACTGCTTCCCACCGTCACATTACACAAAATAAAAACTGCCATTGAAAAGGCACTAAAACACTAATTACGGGGCATGATCATTCAATAAGTACAATGAGGGACCAATTTTTAGCTACTGGGACATATGTTCCCCACCCCAACATAGTGCAGAAAAGAGCAAAGCTACAGAAAGTATGTGGAAAACGAGATGGGGATCCATGCGTGGCACGTCCTCTCCCGGCTGCGTTGTTGTTTGCAGTCTCCTCTGTGTAACAAAGTCAGTTTTTAATATGGGAGAAGGAGGTATGCACAGCAGAAGGGAGCTCAGGGCTCATGCAGTTGTACATGGCAAATACTCCAATCTGTAAATGTACGCTAGGAACTGAACCCCAGAAAAGCAGTGACTTCCCTTCTAAGTAGTCACTTTCCCTTCTAAATAGTCACATCAAATCTATCAGAGGAGGATGGGGATATGGGGGTAACCAACAGCAACACAGGATCCAACCAAGCACTCGGGATGGTGCCCAGTAGTCCAGCTGTTACACAGGAATGCCTGAGATAGTGGGGAGCTTGGGTCCAGACTTTGCATGCTAAACAGTCTGCAGGCTGTCTTGCTGATACTGCATCACCAATAGCCCTCACTGCAAAAGGGAAAACAGCAGGTGAATTTCTCCACTTCCTGCGGCCAGGTGCCTTTTTAAGTCAGATCTCCCTCCCCTGCACCTTTACAATGCATGACCCACTATCAAGATAAGCTGCTGATATTCTTTTTAGAAAACAAGCCCATGTTAATAATAATAACTCCCAAGATTATTAAAATGGAAAGCATTTTAAGATTCTATTAATGTCTTACTTTTATGCTTCACTTATCTGTATAGTGAAATTAGACCAGTCATTATTATTATTGAGCATTACAGTAGGACCCATCAAGACTGGGTCTTCATTGTCCTAGGCATTGGATACACACATACTGGGAAACAATCCCGGCCTCAAAGTGCTTCCAGTCTAAACAGACACCCAGACAAAGGGGGGGAGGGGAAACTGAGTCATGGAGAGGGGAAATCGCTGGCCCAAGGTCACTGAGCCGGCCAGTGGCAAAACCAGGACTAGAAGGGAGGTCTCCTGACTCAAGTCCAGTGCCCCATCTGTCTGTTCAATGTTACTTTCACTGTGAGTCACATGCAGTGGCCCTGTGCTGTTGGGTGTGGATTTCCAACAGCATGGAGAGGGGTGAGAGGGGGATGGAGGTGTCTGGAAGATCACTGTGAACGGGGGGGGGGTAGAGGGATAGCAGAGAGAGTGAGGGGTGCTACTGAGACTTGGCAGGAGAGGCTAGGAAGGGACATGCAGACCGTTCCTACTGCTGTTCCTACGGCTGCTCGTCAGCAGCTGGTACCCAATTCTTGGTGCCCTGTTCTCCCCCCCCCCCCCACCTTGGTGGCTGGTGCCCTCTGTGCCGACACCCCCCACCCAGGTCCCAGTGCCCTGTCACCCACCCCATCTCAACAGCTGGCACATGTGCTCCTGCCCCTACCCTGGGCTGGTGTCTCCGCTGGGACCCAGAGTGGCTGGAAGCAGGGAGAGGAGAGCTGAGCTGTTCCTACCTGCTCCCCGGTAGCCAGCCCAATCTCATGCACCGTGGCAGCCACTCCTCTGGGGCCCCCTCTCACCTCCACAAGCTATTGTGGGAGTGGAAAGCATTGGGGGAGGCAGAAGCATGCATCCCTCCCCAATATGTTCACTGCGTTGGCACTAGCCTCCCCTCGATTCCACCGCGCCTGCCCCTGTTGTGGGGGAAAGTTTACATCCAAAAATAGCCCCATTGTTATAAGATTGAATAAAATGCCATGACAACTGCGTCTTTTCCCAGAAGCTCCCGAGTTGCGACCCGGCTCTGACACTGATTCGCCCCCTGGTCTCAGGACAGGTCACTTGATACTTTCACCTCACCAGTGCGGGAGTGCGGGGGCTGAGGATGAACAGCTCCTTAGCGTTCAAATATTTTGAAGCCGAAAAGCACGATATTAAGTCTGGGAGGTAAAATTTCTTCGCAACCATCCCTTTAACTCACACCACAGCCACTGCGCTTTGTCAGTAAATGCTTGGACCCTATGAGGCAGGATGGGGGAGTTGGTTACCTTCCAAGCAGTCGCCTGAAGCCTGGCTTTTGCTTATCAAGGCTTGTCCTTGAGCGCTGCATTCCCAGCGGAGTGAGTTCATTTGTGTTTCATTCGCGAGGCACAAAACGGTTATTTCTCATGGCACAAGGGAGCTGAGATGCAGCATGTTCCCAGAATGTATTTGTTAATGGTGGGAACGGCATTAGGGGGCAGGTTTTGGGAAGCTGCCATCCCTTGCTGACAGACATCTATGTCAGGTCCTAGGCAAAGCAACTTAGCAGGGGAAAATGGGGTTGTGCCCTGTTTGCTTCTTTATGGTGTGCCAGGAAGGCTGGTTGGCTGGATTTGAACCAGTTACCAGGGGGAGGTGAGCAGGGCATTTGGCCTGGGGGGGGCCAGCTTCCAGGGGGTACTGCACAGCTGTGCCATTCAGCATTTTTTCCCCCTTCATGCTCTGGTTGGCTGGCCGTTTTTGCTCCATTGATTGGCTGGCTGTTTTGGGGGGTGGGGGGTTGCTTGACCCACTTGGAGGGTGGGAGGGAACCACAAACATTTTCCTCCCTAGCCAACAAAACAGCTAGGGCTGCTCCTGCCAGTGACTGGGTGGTAAAAGGCCTTCGAGCCTTCCAGCCCCTTTGCTCTGGCCTAGATCATTGCAGCTACAGCTGCCCGTGAAGGAGGTGTGAAGATGCTGTACTGCACCAACCAACCACCACACACACATACCCCAGCCCGGCCCAGGAGGGATTTTGGTTCAGTCCACCAGGAGCCAGAATTCTTCCTGCTACAGAAGCTGCAGCTCCAAACATCTTGGGGGAGGGTGGCACATGCACTCACTTCATGCCCAGCCAGCTCCACTGGCCAATGTGGCGAGGCTCATCCTGCATCTTTTAGTGCCACCACTGGTGCTAACTAGTATGCACAGGCTGTACACTCCCCACTCAGCCCTCGGTGCAAGGTGGTGGCGCTCACTGAGTCCTCTCCCCATCATCCTGGGCAGAATCAGCCACAGCCTCACCCTGCATATGTAAGAAACACTGGCATGAAATGCTGTCAGCTCCGTTCCAGGCATTGGGACATAGTTTGTCAACATGGGATTTCCAGTTACTACAGTGTAGCCCGGTGCACTGTGTTAACACTGATAATCAGCATTTGCCCACAGCTATCATGCAGTGGTATCCAAGATCTTCACAGCTTATCCTTAGACTAGGAGATACCTTAGTAACCATGTGGAAACAGTTGGCAAGTGCTGCATTTTTATGGCCTTACTTTATGTGCGGCTGGCTTCTGCTTTCTATATGATTTGGAGCAAAATAGGGTCTGGAAACCACACTATGAAGCAGTAGTAGCTCCTCAAATCTGAGTGACTTGGCCATTTTTTAAATAATTTGATTTAAAATAAAAAAGGGTTAAATGCAACATTTCAGATAAATTCTTACACACAAAACAACACCCACACCCACACAAAACCCCTTCATTCCAAAGTCAATACAAAGAATGTGTTATAAATATTCTAAAGATGGCAATCACAAGAACATTTGATATGGCTGGAGAACAATATTAATACAGCTAAATGAAAAAGCCTGTTCTGACTCAATTATAAAGGGGCCTCTGTAATAATCTCATGCACTCCCAGCAGGCTGAGAGGCTGCATCTGTAGCTCAGTTGTAAAGTGATTACCTGCAAAGAGGGATATCTAGGTTAGACCGATCTGAGCCATCAGACAACAGCAAGCCTTGATGTGGTCATATATTTCGCATCTCTGATCTGCTGAGTTGCCACCGCATCTGCAAAGGAGCAGGATGAATCAGGCTGCAACTTCCAGGAGGATTCCTACCAAACCAAAAGGGAATGCTTGAAAATGGATTCTGCAGTTTAGGAGTCTGCAGGCTGCTTTAGGACCTGACCTTGCAAGGTGCTATGTGGCCTCCACTCTCACAGACTTCATAGGAAACTGAAGCTGCCTAGTACTCTGCAGGAGCAAGCCCTTATACTGTAACGTGCATTTCCAGGACATCCCCTTAATTAGAGATGGGCCTTAGAGACCCAGGCCCCTTAATTAGAAAGGAGAGTTGCAAAATTCAGATCTGGTTTTCCAAATTCCCCAAAGTGGGGAGTGGGGGGAGAGTTTCCACATTCAAGATCCTAGTTCAGCAAATTATGGAGCTGGAACAAAGTTCAGATCTGAATTTGGATTCTGAAGGAAAAGATTCTGGGCCTGTTCAGAGATTCTCAGTGATCATGTATGATTCTTATTTGGCTGGTACATTTGAGTGCTATTTTTTTAAATGTTCATTATGGCTAATTTAGTGCTGGTGAAAGGTGCTGGACTAAGAGCCTTGGAAATGGAAGGCGCAGAGCAGGGCAACAGCAGAGCAGTTTTTCCTCACACTCTCTCCCTGCCAAGGTGCAAACAAGCTATTACTTCCATTGATGCCCAGTTTCAACATATTCAATCGAGATGAAAAGGGTTCAAAATGGACATTCCAAAATACATGTGTTCTTACACCTGAGTGCTTCACAATGAGTCACCATAGGGGTGGAAGAGAAGGATGGACGGACGGGTGGGTGAAGGCTTTTCATGAGTGCTCAGTGTCACAGCCAAAAATGACAGCTGTCACAGTTTAAAAAACAACAACACCCACCTTCACTGAGCTTCCTGGATGCCTTTTCTACCTCTATTCAGCAGGCAACCACTTAGCCATGACGGTCAGCACCCAGCTTCACAGTTAACACCCTGTTAAACTGAACAGCGGAAAGCTCACCGTGCTCATGGGGACAATTTGTTCTCAGCACAGGAAGAGAGCTAAAGATGACTGCATACCCCACAGATGCTACTTACTCTTGTGACCATAAATGATATAGCTGCTGGCTCATTGCTGGGAAACTGCCCTCACTCCACCCCGCCCAGCCGGTGGAGGGCTCCAGAATCTCCATACATGTAAAGGAAGTTCTAGCCTGAGGTCAGAGAGGACCAGGCTCAGCAGAGGCTGAGTGAGAGCAGGTGCAGCAGGCAATCTGAGAACAGCAGCTGAGAGTTGGCCAGAGACACTCCCTGCTGCAGGCACAGGGCAGCAGTGGGCAGGCAGAAGAACAGCATGGAGGGGTTTGAAGGAGACTCCTACCATTACACCCCTCTGCTGGACTGTCCCTAGGGGTTAGGTTAGGGACTGTGGTTTTGATCTTCATTGTTATTGTAACAAAGGAACTGTGTCTAGTTTCAGGCCACCCTAGAAAGGCTGCTACTTCCTCAGAGCACGTGAGTGTTTATGGGAATCCACAGAGGACTAGCACCTCTGTAGCCTACTGCTTGGAGTGCCTACAGCACCTGCCTTTGAGCTTGTGGTACACAGAGCACCTAGCAGACATCTAGAGGGGACAGGTGTACTGCTGTTGGGAAAAACGCTAAAGACAGCTCAATAGAACTAAAGACATGTATTTACCCGGGTCAGCTAGTTCCTTATCAGCTTACTGGCTCATTTGGCTTATAATTATAATGCTGCTATTTTCCCATATATCCCCAAGGTCCTTAGTGTAAGGGGTCAACAATCATATCTTGTTTTTCCCTTCAAAATGATAAATGTATCCGCAACAGATGGTCCTTGTGTACTCCCCTCCCCAAATATGAAATATGTATCCTATGTGCCCTATCATCAATAGGTCAACCTAATGACGCAAAAGGATGAAGGCTAAGTTGTTTGTTACTGGTTATAAAAAGGGCCGGTTCGGCCATGTAAGGTGTGACTCTCTTCTGGCATTAGCTGATGAGAGTACACCCGCTCAGCTGACCGTTCAATAAAGGTATTGGTATCCGTCTTCCTGTCTCTCCGTGCCTCCTTGGTGTAATTAGGTAAGCTCCAGGGGGAAACGGGCCCTGTTTGGCTAACAAATTTGGCGACTCCGCTGGGACTTCTCTCCCTGTATGGGGCGCTGACCGGCGGCCGAGGACGACTCTGGAGAGTGGCCACCTCGAGCGGTTTGCTCGGGCTCTGGGTCGCCGCAATCGGCCGGGACGGCTGCGCCCCCTCTAAAGAGAACTCCAAACGACACGGAGGCAAGACGGTGCCAGGAGAAGGTCCAACTGCCGGACGCGGCCACTCCGGGCGGTAAGTGCGTTTACCTCTTGGGTTTGAGGGATAACACCCCCGTAGTGTGGGTTGGACCCTTGGTGTTCTACGTAAAAGCAGACAGTGGGTAATGCGTAATTTTACCAACTCCACCAATCCGTGGAACGTGCTGGATAATTACTGAGACTTAGAACAACCCCAGGGTCTGCTTATATTCTTGATAGGGGTGTTTCTGTTTCTTGTTTTAATGGTATGCTGGAAACCACAATTGTAATAACCAGGTCTAGGACTTAAGCCGACTCTAGCCGCCCCAAGATTCCTGCGAGGGGAAACCCCGTGACCGGGATATCTTGATCGCAAGGGGGGTCGGTCAAACCCGTGACCAGGTTAAAATAAACACGAGTGTAATGGGGTCTGGACAAAGTATGTATGCTGGGACACCCTTAGGATGTATGTTGGATAATTGGAAGGCGTATAGATGCCAGGCGGATTATGGGATTGTACTGTGTAAAGATGATTTGGTGAAATTCTGAACTGTGGAGTGGACAACATTTGGGGTGGGATGGCCCATGGGGGGAACACTTAAATTGGAAACTGTGCAGGCTGTACATACAATCGTAACTCAGGATGGGCACTGGGATCAGTATCCCTACATAGATATTTGGCAGGATCTTGAAGCCAACCCCCCCCTTTTTCTGCGAGAATGTGGAGCAGGAGCCGCCCCCAGTAGAGTTTGGATGGCCCGTGCCCCTGTCAAGAGACCCGGTCGTCCCCCTATTAAGAAGCCTTGTCCGGGTGTGATTCCTTCTGCCCCTGATCCTATGCCCCCTCCCCCAGTATATCCTGGCCCGCCGGTTACCCCAGAACAGCCCCCTACACCTAAAAGTAGCGCCCCAACCAAAAAGCCAAGAGAGGATCATAGAAACAGTGATCAGGACTCCTCTGATGATCAGCCCCCCCCCCAGCTCCTCAACCTCCTCGGTGTCTGACCACACTCGGAGCAAGACGGCCCGGGAGGAATGGAGCGTGACAGGCACCTATGACCCTATGACACAAAACTTACTTTCACCAAGAGCCCCTCCTCCTCCCCCCCCCCGGAAAAATAACCTCGGGTGGCCTTGTGAGTAAGAATGTTTAAGGGAAGAGACCAGGAAGGGTGGGGGCTAGTTGAGAAGCCCACCCTCCTAGCTAAATTGGTAGTGGAAGGGACGGTTCAGCGAGAAAAGCAGGATCGGGCCCAAGCGGGCAGGCAACAGATAGAGAGATTGGAAACCAAGTTGGAAACTTTGAGGGCATAGTGGAAGGAAAGGAGTAAGTAATTATAAGCATGGGGATTTCAAATCCCCAGGACAATAATTGGAATGATAAAATCTGAGTTGATTGGGTGTTGTTTTGGGAGACAAGCAAGTGATTTAAGGCAATAGGGAAAGAAGTTAACTCTGTAGTTGCTAGAGGGAATCAAGCAGTGAAACTTGGTAGGAATGTCGGTAAGTAATCCAGGCAAGAGGTTACTTAAGTGGAATTATTCGACTATGAATTAGTTAGTCAAATTTGCTGAAGAACACTCCTGCTGTGTACAATCTGTGTTTTATAAGTTTGAAATGAATTGGTATTGTTTAAAGTTGAAAAACCGAGAATACTTTTGCCAAACACAGGAAACTAGTGTTGTTTAATATGGTATTTAGCATTTAATTCTTAAGGTGACTTAATGCTTTACAAGATTTAAAATGTTTTAACTAAAGACCAAAGGTTGTGGCTGTAGCAGGGTAGTCAAAACCAGGAGAATAAAAGATTTGAATTTGTTTTGGGGTAACAAAATAGCAGACAAAAGATCTGGCGCGTCAGGAGAGTGAGAAGGACCAGCTGTCGGGAGTTAACTCTAAAGTCTGGGCTGAGGAGGGAGGCTTTGCTCAAACGCGAAATGCTATACCAGTGCATATTTCCCTTAAGGAAGGGAGTAGCCCAGTCCGAATTCGACAATACCCCCTTAAGCTAACCACTAGAATCGGGCTGAAACCTCTAATCCAAAAGTTTTTGCAGTATGGCTGGCTAAAGGAAGGCACTTCCCCGTATAATACCCCAATAATGGGGGTACCTAAGCCGAATGGACAATATCGCTTGGTACAGGATCTAAGACAGGTTAATAAGTTAATAGAATCCCCCTACCCCGTTGTCCCAAATCCTCATACTATTCTGGGCCAGGTCCCTAAGTATCACAGCTGGTTTTCTGTGATAGATTTAAAGGATGCTTTCTTTTCCATACCCCTCGATCAGGATTCCCAGAGATTATTTGCCTTTGAATGGGAGGACCCAGACACCCATTACAAGGCTCAATATCTCTGGACTGTTGTCCCTCAGGGACTTACCTGTGCACCTGAACTTTTTGGTAGCCAGCTAAAAAGAGATCTTGCCCCGTTCCTGGCTAGGCACCCTTCGTGTAATATAGTGCAGTATTGTGATGATTTGCTCTTGAGTACTGAAACAGAGATATCTTGCAGAGAACAGACTATAGAGCTTCTCAATTTCCTTGGGGCTCAGGGGTACAAGGTATCCAAAGAGAAAGCCCAATTAGTTAAACAGCAAGTCACTTTTCTCGGGTATCATCTCCGGCAGGGGAGTCGTAGCTTGGGTAAAGACAGAATTCAGGCTATACTTGATTGTCCTCAACCCCAAAATCCCAGGGAGTTGAGAGCCTTCCTGGGCCTGACTGGCTTTTGCCGGCTTTGGATCCCTGACTACGGAGGGAAAGCCAGACCACTGTATGAGTCCTTGACAAAAGAAGGCTTGCTCCATTGGATATGGACCAAGGAAAAGGAAAAAGCATTTCAAGAGCTTAAAAAGGCCTTGGTTCAGCCTCCCGTTTTGGCCCTCCCGGATTCTCGGAAGCCGTTCACCCTATATGTTCACGAGAGGGGAGGGGTGGCATCTGGAGTCCTGTGCCAAAAGGCAGGACCGACCTGGCAACCTATTGGCTACTATTCAAAGGTATTAGACCCAGTTGCCAAAGGCTGGCCGGCTTGTTTAAGGGCTGTTGCTGCAACTGCTCTCCTTGTACAGGAGGCCGAAAAACTGACCCTGGGTGGGGATACTGAGGTTGTGGTGCCCCACGGGGTACCCCAGGTACTGGGAACAGGAGCCGGGGAAAAGCATCTAAATCCCAGTCGGCATACTAGATATGAGGTCGGGCTTCTGCTGGCCCCTAACCTGACTTTCAAGACAGTTAGTTCTCTTAACCCGGCTACCTTATTGCCTGATCCTCAGGTCCCCTGTAGGACCAGCCCCACTCATGACTGTATTGAAGTCTTGCAACAAGAGACTAAACCTCGCCCTAATCTCTCGGACTTGCCCTGGTCCAGTCCCGATATTGAAGGATACGTTGATGGTTCTAGTTACGTAGTAGATGGGAAGCGGTTTACAGGAGCAGCCATCGTAGTTAAGAGTGGAGAGAATGAATAGGACTCTTAAAGATACTCTTACCAAGTTGTGTATGGAGTCCAGTTTAAAGTGGCCTGATGCCCTGCCCCTCGCCCTTACCCATATTCAGAGGGCCCCGCGTAAGTGTCTTAAACTTTCGCCCTTTGAACTAGTTTTCGGGTTCCCTCCCCGAGTACTCATCCCGGGGTTCCAAGAGGATGTAAACTGGGAGGTGGGGAATGACTCCTTGTGGAAGCAGGTTTCTGCGCTGCAATCTGTTTTGTTACAGCTACACCAATACGCGGCGCCTTTCCAGACTCTTCCCTTGGATCAACCCATGCATTCATTCCAGATCAGTGACCAAGTCCTGGTCAAGAAGTGGAAGCGTGACCCCCTCACAGCACGCTGGGACGGTCCACATACTGTTTCACTCATCAGCCAGGCCGCGGTCAAAACTCTTGGAAGTAACAAATGGACACACCACACATGGGTAAAGCAGTTCCTGAGCCCTAACCTAGAGACCGAGTCAGCAGAAGAGGACATCAGCCCTCTGCCCGCCCCGGCTCCGGAAGCCCGGGGTGGCACAGGTGAAGACTCCACTTGGGAGTATCAAGGACTAGAGGGACTGAAGGGACTATTTAAGAGAAAGAAACAATGTAGCTCTTCTTTGTATTTTTATTATATGTACTCAAGTATTCATATGGTTGGGAAAACGGGTTTTTGCAACTCGGGGAGTTAATAGCAAATTCCTTTAACCTTACCAATTGTTGGGTGTGTGGCGGTCCAAGAGAATTAAATGAATGGCCTTGGGTAGCCCAACCAGTCGAGCCCAAGTGGTGGGTCAGTAATTTAAGTATAATACGTAATGATACAGGGAGATGGACCGAGGATAGTGACCCTTGGCGGCTCTATTCTACTGGGATGGGTATAGTCTGCCTTAATCGAACAAAAAGGGAGGGAGTGCACGTGGGAGAGAGTAAATGCCTATGGACTCTCTCTCCTGGCTTTGATTGCTATGATCATCCCAGCTGTCACACATATGACTGTGCTAGATATCAGGGACGGTGGAACCAAACTCATGTAAGGCTGACTAACAATAGCTGCGTCAGATGTTCCTACTGGAATCATAGGGGCGAAGGTTGCAAGGCAGTAGGCCTGGATGGGTTCTTTGATGCCCTCTTTTTAAGTTGCCAATGAGACAATACCACTAGTAAGGATCATGTGGTACGGCAGTATCAGTGGGCATTTCAGCACCATAATGGAACCCGAGTCGAGGGTTTTAGACACTTTTGGTCTGCCACTGATAGACCGGAGCTAGGCTGCAACTGTGTTTGGAAGTCGGGAGCTGGGGCATGGAAATGTAACTACTGTAATTCTTACAATGAAACAAACATTGTGGGAGGGCCTGTAAGAGGTCATTCTTTATATTTTGAGCAAGTAGTGGACTCTGAGACCTGGGAAGGCCCCTTTGCTAATGGGACTTGGGCCCTGAGGGGCCATTACTGGATCTGTGGATCCTACGCTTATCGTAGACTGCCTCCAAACTGGTCAGGAATATGCTACGTGGGATATATTAGGCCTCTATTCTTCCTACTACCTCAAAGCCAAGGAAAGACGTTAGGGGTCAAAGTATATGATGATTTAATTAGGGAAAAACGGTTTGTGGATTCCACCTTAACGGCCGGGAGCTCCCAAAATTGGAAAGCTGAGGAGTGGCCCCCTGAACGAATCATCAAGCATTATGGACCAGCCACTTGGAACCCTAGTGAACTCGTGACAGGGGCAAGGGAACCAATATATAATCTAAACCGAATTATTAGGCTGCAGGCTATCCTGGAAATACTAACCAACCAAACAGCCGCAGCACTAGACCTTTTAGCCGACCAATCAACTCAGATGAGACATGCAATTCTTGAACACCATATAGCCCTTGATTATCTGTTAGCAGAGGAAGGAAGACTCTGTGCAAAACTGAATGAGTCTAACTGCTGCTTACAAATAGATGATAATGGGCAGGCGGTAAAACGATTAACCACGGAAATGAGGAAGATAGCCCATGTCCCAGTACAAACCTGGGGTGGATGGGACACAGATTGGTTTACCTCCTGGCTGCCGCAGTTGGGATGGCTACGACAGGGTTTTCTTCTCTTTATACTCTTTGTTACTATCTTATTAACCCTAGCTTGCTTCACCCCTTGCTTAGTTTCAGTGATCCGAAGGCTGGCTACTCAAGCCACATTTCAACAAATGATGGTGTTATACCCGCCAGCAAAAGCGGAAGCTGAAGAGCAGGGACTATAAGGCTCTTAAAATGCTTTTAAGGGGGGAGAACTGTTGGGAAAAACGCTAAAGACAGCTCAATAGAACTAAAGACATGTATTTACCCAGGTCAGCTAGTTCCTTATCAGCTTACTGGCTCATTTGGCTTATAACTATAATGCTGCTATTTTCCCATATATCCCCTTAGTGCAAGGGGTCAACAATCATATCTTGTTTTTCCCTTCAAAATGATAAATGTATCCACAACAGATGGTCCTTGTGTACTCCCCTCCCCAAATATGAAATATGTATCCTATGTGCCCTATCATCAATAGGTCAACCTAATGACGCAAAAGGTTGAAGGCTAAGTTGTTTGTTACTGGTTATAAAAAGGGCCGGTTCGGCCATGTAAGGTGTGACTCTCTTCTGGCATTAGCTGATGAGAGTACACCCGCTCAGCTGACCGTTCAATAAAGGTATTGGTATCCGTCTTCCTGTCTCTCCGTGCCTCCTTGGTGTAATTAGGTAAGCTTCAGGGGGAAACGGGCCCTGTTTGGCTAACACTGCTGCACTCACAGGGACACCCTGCAGTAAGATTGGTTACATCCTTACTATTATCTTGTTCCCCAACGAGCCTTTACACATTTGTCCACCTCTTACAACTTGTCATGTTCCTATATTGTGAGTTCTTGGAGGCAGGAACTGTCTTTGTTTTACTTACTGTAGAGCACCAAGTACAGTGGGGCCATGACCCTTGAGTGGAGCGTGTAGGCCCTGTCACAATAAGAAAAACTAATCTGTTCAACCAGAAGTCCTAAGGTCACATTTTCTCCCTATGAAAGCTTGGATTCTGAAGGATGCAGCAAAATATGTGGGAAGACCTTAAATCCACCGCTTCTGTGGCGTGTCCCCTTTTCACATCTTTCTGCGGGTACAGCTAGTCACCTCCCACAAGATAAGCAGAGTCAGGCTTTGCCAAAACTTCAATGGCAGACCTCCAAGGAAATCCCACTGTGTTTCAGGAAGTTGTGTTGGGCATTCAGTAGGTGGCATTCTTACCTCTAAATCGGTACTGAACCAATGCCTCAGAATGGTAGGGCATCGAGCACTTACTGCAGAGAGAAAATTAGACATGAATTTACCATGCAACTTGGTAGCCAAAAATGCCGGTGCGCTTTTGGTCTGGCAAACACAAAGGAGTCATGGCATAGAGAAGCATAAAGTTCTGGTGTGACTGCACCTGAAATATGGCATTCCATTCCATGCACCTCAGGACCAGAAAAGTCTGGATAAGCTGGAGGGACCTCAAAAAAGAGCAGCAAAAATTATCCCTAGCATCATTTCACTTTCTAGGATCTTAGAACCCCTGAATACCAGGGAATCTTGACCACAAGTGAACAGGGCCTCAGTGTTATGTCTCCTCCAGAAAGAGACAGCCCCCGAAAGACTAGTACCTTTTACATATAAATCTAAATTAAATGGAGAAATAAATCCCATAGATTCATTGAAATTCTAAATGAAATAGTCCATTGCTGGGCTATCGCTTGATCATATGTCTATTGAAATCAATGGTAAAGCACTTATTGACTTCACTGCAGCTGGATCAAGAACCTAATCTAGCTCCCTCACACTGCAGGATTGATCCCTGGAGACAATACTTTCTACTGGTTTGTTCTGTCTATTATTATTACTGTTATTAATTGGTGTTGCAGCAGAACCCAAAGACCCCAATCAGGATTGGGACCCCATTGTGCCAGGCACTGTACAAACACACAGGTAGGTACAGTCCCTGCCCCAAAGGGTATGTCTATTTACACTGCAATAAAAGACCCCACGGCACATCCACAGCTGGCCCCGCTCAGCTGACTCGGACTCAGGGAGTTCAGGCTGTGGGACTATAAAATTGCAGTGTAGACATTCAGGCTCAAGCTGGAGCCAGGCTCCATGAGGGGGGAGGTTCTCAAAGCCCAGGCTCCAGCCTGAGCCCAAATGTCTACACTGCTATTTTTATTCCTGTAGCCCAAGCCCTTAGAGTCCGAATCAGCTGACCCAGGCTCTGACACTGGGTGTTGTGGGGGTTTTTATCACAGTGTAAACATACCCTGAGAGCTTCTAATAAATGGTTTTCAGTCCCAAGCAATGGGGCTTTGTAGCGGGGTGGTCACCCCACTCCGGTCCAGAGGGGTTAAAAACAACCCTGGGAAGGGGCTGTGGCTGGAGAAAGCAGCTTTTAGGCTGAGCTGATTGGGGGAAGTGGCTGCAGCTGGGGCCACGCCCCAATCAGGCCTCAGCTGGCCCTATATAAGAGGCTGGGAGCCAGGAGCTCAACAGTCTCCCTTTGCCTGTAGAGGGAGAAGGGTTGGGCTGCAGGGAGCTAGAGACAGGGTACCTGAGTGGAGCAGGGCTGGGGAGCTCCAGCCTGGAAAGCCCCAGGCTGTGGCCTAGCATAAGGCCAACAGGTACTGGGGGTTGCAGAGGGTAGCCCAGGGGTAGGCAAAGGCATCAGGTCCAAACCCAACCTTGTCTGTGATGAGTGGCTTATACTGCAGTCTGCCCCAGGGAGAGGGGCTAGTTGGTGACTGGCAGTAGCCTTACACTGAGGCAAGGTGGGGTTAGTGGGTGGGGGTTCCCCTGAGAGGGGGAGACCCAGAACTGTGGGGTACTGCCAGATAAAGGGGCACTGGGGTCCTGGGAGGGACATGGGGCCAGTGGTAAGGTGGATCACTGGCCTGCAGAGGGTGCTCCAGAGGGCTGGTGAGCTAATTCCCTGAGATGACCAGCAGGAGGTGCCACGGGGGTGAGTCCTTACGGGCTTCCACTATTTCCCTTGGCAAACTATGGCACAGATTAATACATCCATCTGTCAGGAAATACCACAGGGGAAATGGATGCTTTTATTATAAGATGTTTAAGTATTATTAATCACACTGCCATGCACTTTTGCTTCAGAGCCTACAATCTTAGTCCAGTTCTCAGTGGGCAGACATCCACATGGCAACAACCAATTAGAATTGACCATTTTCTCCTTGGCAGTCTCAGCAGAGTGGTGCCAGAACTGCACCAAAGAGCGCAGGCCCCTCTGATGGCTAGAGGTAGTCCCTGCAGCTGTGGTTTAAGATACCTACATTGGGGGAAGGGGGGGTACGGACGTGTGAGGTTCACATTGCTTTGTCTTTTATCTTAAATCAGTTCTGGTACTGGGGAGTGGCAGGTGCAGCCAGAGAGGGCTGAATCTTCTGACCAAATGTAGGAACCTTCAGCGCCCTGTTTTGTTACCACTGGTAGTACACTGAACACATCTCTGAAATGAGTCCTGAGTGTTTACAGAACCATAGGGATGGCTTGAATCACAGAATTCCAACTATATCTGGATTTAAAATACTCCAAACTATGTGACCGTTCAGGGCTGGGGAGGGCGGTTTGGCCCATTATAAAGAGAGGGGACATTTCTGAGATTCATTTCTAGCTCTAGGCTTGGCTTCCAAGTGCTACTTAGCCCCCAGGCGTTTGGTTCAGGCCCATCTCACAGCTCTCATGTTATTTAAACCAAGAGATATTTCATTTGTGTCAGTTTCAGATAAGAGAATAATAGCTTCTCTGTGCCTATTCTGCAGTGTTCTCTGAGGAGACCAACGAGGCTGGAGTTCTGTGGTGTCAAGGGCAGCTACAGATCACGTTCACTACCCAAAAGATGCTTTGCCAGCTCCTCGCTGTACTGCAGAACGGGCCAGCTCAGTGGAATGTCACCTTCGCTAGCAGCCGTGATGGATGAGGCTTCTATTCCGCCAGCTTCCAACCTGCCAGCTGGCTGGGGAATCACGCACATACTGAACGAAACTGCTCACGGCTCAGAGCAATCCCTCGTCACACCTCTCTCACGCTATTGTGCCACCACAAAAGAGCTTGGTTCTCTGTAAATCTGATAAGAACAATCAGACTCCAATTCATAGCCGCAATGAGCAGGCAATTTAACATTAATTTGCAGTTTGTGACTATGGGTGGGGACAGGGGACAGAGTCTGAGATGAGGGCTTGATCCTTCGCTCCCTAACCAGGATTGGCTAGGAAGACAGACTACACAATCCCTGGGGTATAGAGGGGAAAGGGAACACCTTGTGTCACTCTGCAGTGACCCCTCTGGCTGATGCAAGAATTGCTCGGATGGGCTTTGAAGCGGGTCATCATTGTCACCAATCCTATGCCATGGGCCTGCCGTGATGCAGAATAATCAAATCCAGGGATACTGGAAGGGTGTTAGCTGTTAGGTAGGTGCACAGAGAGGGGCTCCGAAAAATTTTTCCCCCAGGGAACAAATAAAATAAAATCCTGTTATATACTTTGAGGGGAAATAGAGGCAAATGTGATTGATTGTCATTTGTGAAGCACCCCAAAGGTCTTGTGGATGGGGAGGGAGGCACTTTTATTAATCATTCATAATTTTTCATGGAATCCCACTTACTAATAACTCCGCCTTCTTACAAGAACAGATATGAAGTGAGTGGGAGTCAGGACTGCTGTGTTCTGGTCCCTCCTTAAAAGCATGCTATTGTCCAGCCAGTCCTAAAGAGACCTTCACTGGATGCTATGAACCTTGCCAGTTCTTGCCCAAAGTCAAAACATCCCTTTCCCAAGAAAACTAATTGAGAAGCTAGCACAGAGCTGCTTCCAAATAATTCCATCCACAGCCGGGATCCTACATCCTTCTCAACCAGGTTTCAGACAATGAAAAGGGTGTACCCATGTATTGTATTGTACATGAGAAAGTCAGCAGATCCGCACTAATAGTAATTTGAAATTAATATTACAGCCTCATTGCTGCATGGGTTCAAGTCCTTTTTTTTAGCATCCAAACCAGAAAGCACTCCACCCCCTTTCTGGGAACTGTGAAATACATATGCTCCTTTGAAGTTGATGCCATTTAATGGTGGCTTGATGCCTCCAAGGATTTATATTTTTTGCTACACAGATCTTTTTTTTTAAACTAAAAATCAATGGAGCTATTAGTAAGTCCTCACAGTATTTCACTTCTTGGTCATTTGCTATTCTGACCATCTGCAGTTTCAGTGGCAACATTTCCAGCATTAATCTGATGGAGCAAGCCACTCTCGCTTTCTCTAGGAGACTAGTCACACTAGTCTGGCAGCAAAAGAGCCCTGTCCATGATTTCAGGATGGATGAACCCAAACCTTTGGATCCTCTCCTTTTACTCCGTCCTTAGAGCTTTGTGGCACCAACAAATTGCACTTTTCTGCTGGAAGATCCTACTCATTGAACATCCTGTCTTTTAACTTTAGTCCTTGCAGAGGAATATCACCTGGAACAGTCACAGCACCAGAAGTAATTAGCTTCTGAAACTCCAGTCCAGCTTGCAACATTGCACACACCAATTATATCAGACACCCAAAACATGCCAGACATATATGACAGTTGCACAGGGATTGAACCCCAGGACCTTGTTCATTAAAAGCCTGAGCCTGGATTGCTTGAGTTAAAAGAGTAATTCTCCTGGCTGGCAGCCATAGCATCCTCATTAAGTTCTTATGTGGTCCAGCCACTAAAAGGGCTAGACCCATACTAGGGTAATGGGGATTATTGTGGCAGCCAGCCTGGAGAAGAATGGCCCATGCCATGGGCTCTGCATCAATCTTTACACAGTTAAACAATAAACAGACTCAGAACTTGGGTATCTGTTCCCCTAGCCTGCACACAAATATAAAAAGTAACTATTTAGCCACAGCACTTTAAGCCAAGGTTCCGGGCTAGCACTGACGGGTTCTCCTCCTGTCCCAGCATCACCAAGCATTTCCCCTTCAGAGAAAGCAGGCAAGCCTTTTTAACTGACCTACTAGTTCCCAATTGGTCAGTGTCTCCTCATGGCCCTTCTAGGCCTCTGGAGGACTAAGTCTTTTTAGTAATCTGGCCTAGGGTGACCAGATATCCTGATTTTATAGGGACAGTCCCAATATTCAGGGCTTTTTCTTATATAGGGACCTATTACCCCCCACCCCGTCCTGATTTTTCACACTTGCTATCTGGTCACCCTAGCCTGGCCTGAGGAGATTTTCCTTAAACAGGGGGGTGTTAGGATGCTGATGCAGCCAGTAAGGGGCAGAGAAGGCCTGCTAGACCCCGTCACAATTATATATTCATTAACTGGTAACCACCCCAGATAGAGGTAGAAAACAAACATGATGAACATTTTCCTGATGTACATGATCTTGGTGGTCTGTGGTGGGGTTAGTCATCAGTTAATTACATCTGTGCAGCCAGGTCAACTGTCAGTAGCTCCTGTCTACTGAATGACCTGCCAAAGTTAAACAACAGGTGCAAGGCTGTATTTTGTGGCAAAAGTTGGTGGCTCCCTCCAGTTCCCAGTGGACAGGTGTCCACATTTCAGAAACCACAACTGACATTAACTGCTATCCTTTGTAATCGTTCTTATGTATTACTTGTATTGCAGCAATGCCTAGAAACCCCTGTAGAGAATGGGGGCCCATTGTGGTAGCCGCTGTACCCACACATTGTAAGAGACTCTCCCTATGTCCAAAAGCCTTCAATCTAAGCAGCTAAAACATGAGAGAAAGGCAGCATTATCCCTCTTTTAAAGATGGGGAACTGAGGCAGAGAGAGAGTAATTTACCCAAGTTCACACAGGACATCTGTGACAGAGCCAGAAAGCAAACCAAGGTCCGCCAAGTCCCTATCTAGTGCCTGAACTACAAGACCAGCCTTCCGCTCGGCCTCATCACTGTTAGTCTCAACGGCAGGGTAACAGATTGAATGGGACTCCGCTCCACTGAATGAACAAAGAACTGCATTCCTACCCCTAGTGATGGATCCGCTACATCAGTGGTTCTCAAACTTTTGTACTGGTGACCCCTTTCACACAGCAAGCCTCTGAGTGCGATCCCCCTTATAAATTAAAAACACTTTTTAAATATATTTAACACTATTATAAATGCTGGGGGCAAAGCGGGGTTTGGGGTGGAGGCTAACATCTCGCGACCCCCCCCTGCAATAACCTCAAGACCCCCTGAGGGGTCACGACCCCCAGTTTGAGAACCCCTGCTCTACATCAAGTTGGAGTGAGAGGGAAGCTGACACTTCCACTGCCTATGTTGTATCTGTTCTGGGGCAAAGAGGACGTCAGTCTCCAGAGTTGTTAATCTGATACTCATAGACTTTAAGGTCAGAAGGGACCATCATGATCATTTAGTCTGACCTCCTGCATATTGCAGGCCACGGAACCTCACCCACCCCTAACCTCTGGCAGAGTTACTGTAGTCCTCAAATCCTCAAATCATGGTTGAAAGACTTCAAATTACAGAGAATCCACCATTTACACTAGTTTAAACCTGCAAGTGATCCGTGTCCCATGCCGCAGAGGAAGGCAAAAAAAAACCCAGGGTCTCTGCCAATGTGACCTGGGGGGAAATTCCTTCCCGACTCCCAGATACCTTTAATCAGCACTAAAACTCACACCAAATAACAAAAAAATATGCATAAGTGATGAAAAAGGGAGACTACCTTGTTGAAGTGCATTTGTTGAATATAGATCACTTTGCCCTGGTTAACTGCCTGTGCTGAATACAGATTCCATTCGAAGGTTGCACAGCCCTGATAATTGCTACAAAGGAATGAGGTGAGGGTGACATACTCATAACATAGAGAAGCCAGTCCAGGGTTAGTATAAGAAATGTGATGCCAGTGGGGGCTGGGTTTGGCTTTTGCAGTCTGCAATTTCTAGTTCTATTTTTACTCCCTTTCACTCCATCGAGTGGGTCATCAGCATTATTCCGAGCCATCCCTGTGACGCCATCCGGGGTAAGCACTGTGGAGAACTGTTCTCTGCATCACATAGGGCTGCAGCGTGCGTAGGGCTGCAAATGGGGGGGGGGGGGGGGGGGGGGGGGGTGAGGGAGAGGAGGATTTCTGCCTTTCAGAGTGAGAAAAATAAATAAAGAATAAAGAGCTGGATTAAGCATCTGGAAAATTACTGCAGCCTCACAGCTTTTGCTGCTTGCTACCCAGGATGAGTCATCTGCCGGTTGTCTAGGCAACGGCTATTTTCCGCCTGCTGATCAATTTAGTCTGCACGAAGGTCCCGTGAAACCATGAGCTGTGAAGACAATGTAACCGAGGGAATGTCTTCCCTGCAATGTAAGCGCAGAGTTAGTAGAACTCGAGTTAGCAGATCCTGGCTCTGTTAACCTACGGCTTGAGCACCTGAACTCATTTGTAACCCCAGGTTAGAAATTCTTGAACCCTGGTCCCAACCTGGCAGGGCCATCCCTACCCATACGCGAAGTACGCAGCTGCGTAGGGCACCAGGAAATTTGGGGCAGCCCTACGCAACTGCGTGCTGCTCCAGTCCCTGCTCTGCCTCTTCCCCATGGCCCCTGCTCCGCCTCTTCCCGCCCCTGCTCCGTCCCAGCCCCGCCCCCACTCCCCCTGCTCTGCTCCCACCCCTGCTCCTAGGGTGACCAGATGTCCCAATTTTATAGAGACAGTCCCAACTTTTGGGTCTTTTTCTTATATAGGCTCCTATTACCCCCCACCCCCGTCCCGATTTTTCACACTTGCTGCCTGGTCACCCTACCTGCTCCATCCCAGCCCCGCCCCCACTCCACCCTTTCCCCTGAGGACTGCAGCAGGCGTCGGGCCTGCACTCACCAGGCAGTGGTGGTAAGTGAAGCGACTCGGCCCCAGCCTGCTCTGTGCTGCCGGTTAGTGCTGGGGGGTGGATCCCCCCTGCCCCCCAAGCCTGCTCCTGCCTCCCCCCCCTCCCCGCGGAGGCCTGGGGCCACACACACACACACCCCCAGGAGGGCTGCATAGGGCACCAAAGTGGCTAGGAACGGCCCTGCAACCTGGGGCTCCAATGTCTACACTATTATGTGGGACTGAGTCCAACCACTTACTTCCACCCGACTTCCTAGCGCCCAGCCAATACGTGGCGCCACTCTAGCCCTTTGTTCGTGATGCAGTGTGGGAAAACTTGACTGTCCAGAGGACATAGAAAGTGAGCCCATGTGATTGTGGGATACTTTTGGTGGACTACCAGAGCACGAGTCCAGTGTGACTGTATCTACATTGCAAAGCAATAGGGCTTGAATCCTGGGTCCCAGCTTGACTCAGGTTCGGTCCCTCCCCCCAGGGGTTAGCACAATTTGTGTGCAGATGGAAGGGGAATGAGGCTTGAGCCTGAGTTTGAATCCCGGGCTTACATTGCAATGCAGCCATACCCTTGAAAAGTCACAGAAACTCCTATCAAACAATGTTTGCATTCCGAGTGTGCCAAGCCATGGGCTCTTTAAAAAACAAACAAACACACACTGCTTCTGGGGATTATACTCATTTTTATCCAGGCTGCATCCCCCCTGGGGCATGTGACATTGGAGATTTAACACACAGGCTTTTTAATGACAACTCCAGAGACCGGGTCTGGAAATGGAATTCAACGTCTCATCCTAGAAACTAAATTAAGTTTGGCAGCATCAATACTGGATGTTTAATGGTCCAGTGCATAAACCACGGGTGGACAGGGAGTCAGGAATCCTGGGTTCTATGCCTGTCTCTGCCACTGACAGATCATGAGACCTTGGGCAAGTCACTGCACTTCAGTTCCTCCCTCTGTGAAATCTAATCTACATGGAGGAAGATGATACTTAGGAACCATCTTTTAAGTGCTTTTCAAACTATAGATGAAAAGGGCTAAGTGCTAAATAATATGAGACTTCCTGGAACTACAGTTTTGCATCCTAACAGGGTTTTCCCCCGTCCTTCATCTTTCTGCAGTAGATGCATGGAATGCCGTGTAGTTTCAGATAAAACCTGAAAGCCTGAATTCCTGTCTGTTCTGCATGGATATTCAAGACCACACCAAACACTTTTCATAAGGTTAGGGGTTCACCCCAGTGTCCCTGGCTGGTTTTTTTTTCATTTTGCCATGAGCCTGGCTTCTAACCTGCACCCCAGAGGTAGCTAAAAACACTAACCTCTGCTGGTATCTGAGTCTCTGACCCAGCTGGTGTAGCGGAATGAATGGTCCAGGGCCTACATGTGATTGGAATTTGGAAGAGGGAAAGGTGACTAAGGCTCACTGCAAACAAAAATGAGGCCCTGGTGGGGAAAACAGCCTGACAAGTCAGTGGGAATGATATCCACACCCTGCCTGAGGATCATGGCAGCCATTTGTCACACAGTTTACAGCTCGGAGTCTTATTAGATCCCGAGCTGCTCCTGCGTGCTCGGGTAGCCGCTCTGGTCAAGAACAACTATTTTCCACCTAAGCCTGCTGAGAAGAGTGGGAGCAATTCTCTCCAAATACAGACCTTGCTACAGTCATCCATGTACTTGTCATCTTGAGACTGTGCTACTGTAATGCACTCTGTGTGGGGCTACTCCTTGGCACCGTTCAGAAACCGAAGCCAAGCAGCTGCGTTGTGCACTGCATTGTACATCACTCAGGGATACCCTTACGCCAGTGCTCTAGGGACTTCTCTGGTTGACTTTTAACTTCCCACTTGGGTTCAAAGTATTTGTGATGGGCCTATGGAGCCCTAAATGGTTTAGAAATTGGTTACCTAAGGCAGTGATTCTCTACCTTTTATGGCCTGTCACAACCCAGTAAATATTCTGGGGGTGGAGGCCCTAGGGTGGTTTTGGTTGGGTCCTGCCACCCACAGGGCTTGGGTCCTGCCCGGCACTCACCCCACAGTGGTGGCTCCTGCAGCTCCTGTGCTATGGGGCTGGCTGGGTTGGGCTCTCCACTCTGGGCATTGCAACCTCCAGGGCTGCAGTGCCATTCAGGTTTAGCCCCCTTCCCCTGACTGGACCAAATTTGTGTGAGTGGAGTTGTGACCTGGTGCATGGGTTTGCAGTGCCACTCACTGAAATTTAGCCTACCCGAGCTCCCGTCTTCATGACGGCTGGGCCAAAGCTGAGTAGTGCTGAGACCCCAGAGGCTGCAATGCCTGGAACAGGGAGGCGAGCCCAGCCAGCCCTGCGGGACAGGAGCTACAGGAGCTGCCATGCAACCCTTTGAAACATTCTGGCGACCCAATTTTGGGTCCCAACCCAGAGGCTGAGAAACCCTGACGTAAGGGACCGTCTCACCCACCGATTTTGTGAAGCCTACCACTGACAACATCCACATTGACCCTCAGTATCCAATTGTAAGTAAACTCTTTGGAACAGGAATTTTGTTTTGGCTATGCAGATTTTAATTACTATAAAGAATGGAGGTGACCTGATGAAAGACCTGAAGCTGAAACATATAGGAACCTTTAACTCATACAAGCTACCTACTCGGCATGATTGCTATTTCAATGGAAGGCAGTCTGTTCTGCAGTTTGCTTCCCAAACTGGCCTGAAACAGCCCAAGTGACCTTCAGGGAATGATGTAAAACACATGTCTTAGGTGTTTGCCTACATTTGGGTAGAGTGGATGGGCTGTTTTTCAGTCTGTTTTTGGGGAGGGTGGAATGTGCATTTCAGTTTTGCTCTATATATGTGAAAGCAGCAAAGAATCCTGTGGCACCTTATAGACTAACAGACGTTTTGCAGCATGAGCTTTCGTGGGTGAATACCCACTTCTTCGGATGCAAGTGAAATGTATATGTGAAATATCATATGCAGTGGTGTTGTAGTCATGTTGATCCCAGGCTATGAGAGCGACAAGGTAGGTGAGGTAATATCTACTGCACCCCCATATTCCTCATAGTTGTATTATTATGATATAATTATTACATAATTATGATGCATTTCGTACAAGATGGGTCATGTGAGATGTCATTGGAAAAGTTATGATTTGCTCAACATGATTATCCTATTTGTATGCATGAATCATTTTTGTATCTTAAGTTAGGAATATTGACTTTGTATCTGTGTTTCAAATGTGCTTACTCTGGAAAACACCCACAGCTAGCCTTTCAGATACAACAATGGTGAAGCTAGACAGTTCTAATGGCTCATCAGCAAAGACAATGGACTATGATATGGTTTAGCCTTTCTGTAAATATTTCAGCCAGCCTGTAACTCAGGGATCAGCAACCTTTGGCACGCGGCCCATCAGGGAAAGCCACTGATGGGCCAGGCTGGTTTGTTTACCTACCGCGTCCGCAGGTTCGGCCGATTGCAGCTCCCACTGGACGCAGTTCACCATCCCAGGCCAATGGGGGCTGTGGGAAGCGGTGCGGGCCGAGGGATGTTCTGGCCGCCCTTCCCGCAGCCCCCATTGGCCTGGGATGGCAAACCGCGGTCAGTGGGAGCTGCAATCGGCTGAACCTGCGGACGTGGCAGGTAAACAAACCGGCCCGGCCCGTCAGCGGCTTTCCCTGACGGGCTGCGTGCCAAAGGTTGTCGATCCCTGCTGTAAGTAATGGCCGCTATGACTCAGCAAGGGCATGTGACCAGACCACATGATACTGAACTCCATTTTGGGTATCTATATTTTTCCACAAACTAGGATGGGAACTGTTTCAGGAACAAAGGGTTCCTGCCATATGTTAAAGCTAGATAAGGTGGGGTGTGACATCATCTAGTGGCCTCACTCCCCGCACAAGAACACTCCTGGACACACCCGAGGACCAAAGACTGAACTGGGGGAAGTGCTGGTCCCCGGCTAAAAGGATTTCTAGCCTGTGTATGGAAACCTGGTGGACTGCTTGTATCATCAGCCAGGGTGATAAATTGCTAATTCAGATCCAAACTTTCTAGTATTTTAGGCTTAGTTTGCGGTTTTGTTTATTTGCTAGGTAATCTGCTTTGATCTGTTTGCTACCACTTATAATCACTTAAATCTATCTTGTTGTAGTTAATAAACTTTGGTTTTTGCTTTATCTAAACCAGTGTGCCTTTGAGTGAAGTGTCTGGGGAAAAATCTCAGCTTGGTTAACACGGGCTTGTTGTATATTCCTCTCCACATTGAGGGAGGGGTGCACTATTTATGAGCTTACATTTTACAGATCCCCGTGCAATGCAAGACGGTATAATTTTGGGTTTATACTCCCATGGGAGGTATGAGCCTGGGGAGCTGGGAAACTGGCTGGTGTCTCCTGCCTGTCTTTGAGTGCTTAAGTATAGCAGCACTCAGCTAGCTCAGTTTAGGTGTGTGGTACCACCTACTGTTGTGTTGGGTGTTAACAAGGCCTGATGAGGCTGGCTGTAATTCCAGCACAGCAGTGAGGGCAGGGACAGCCCAGCTGTGTGTCTTAGAGGGGTGCAACAGTTCTCACAGCTCCCAGACTGCACCCCAGGGGTGACAACCCATCACGCTGATATTGGACCCACTTCTGTTGGTGAGAGAGACAAGCTTTCGAGCTCACACAGAGCCAGGGGCAGCACATTTGTATAATTTTTGGTGGTGCCCAGAACGGGTCCAAGTCCCGCCCCTCCGCCCCTGCCTTGTAAGCCAATATATATATTTTTTAATAATGTAAAAATGTGAGGGCTCAGGGGTGGGGCTAATGATGAGGGGTTTGGGGTGTGGGAGGGGCTCAGGCAGAGGGTTGGGGTGCAGGGGTGAGGGCTGCGGGGTGGGACCGGGGATGAGGGATTCACAATGCAGGAGGGGGCTCAGGGCTGGGGCAGAGGGTTAGGGTGTGGGAAGATGAGGGCTCTGGCTGGGGATGAGGAGCTTGGGGTGCAGACAGGCTGCCCCGGGGCTGGGGCCAGAGAGGAGGACTCCCCCAGCCCTCTCCCCGCCAGCAGCGCACTCACCTCGCACTACTGTCACTGCACGTGCTCTTAGGGCCCCTCTCAAGTCCAGGAAGCCCCCTCGCCCCCCTGTGGTAGGTGCGGGGGGGGGCTGCCATCACATGTGCACCTCCTCCCCTGCTGCTGCCCCTCACTGTAGCCTCACTGGGGGTGGGGCTGCCCCTTGCCCAGCGTGGGGCATGAGCGGTGACTGCAGGCGGGGGGGGGCCCTGTGCTGGTGGAGGGTCCCGCCGGGAAAGGGAAGGGTCCGAGGTGGAAGGGCAGGGTCAGCCTGCCCTGGCACTAGTGGATGGGGGGCACTAGGACCCTGCAGCGGCAGTTGATGCCGGGAACCAGCAGAGCAGAGGCAGTGGGGAGCTACAGGGGGCAGCCGCCCACTTGAGGCAGGGACGCTCCAGGGCCCGGGGAAGGCATGCAGGGCCGGGGGAGAGACCCGGCCCCAAACATTAGTGGAGCCGGCCCCCCGGTCCTGAATATTGCTGGAGCCCAGGCACCACGGGCCCATATAACTCGCCGCCCCTGCACAGAGCTCTTCTTCAGATCTAGGAAAGGTGCTCAGGGTGTCACAGGTAAATACAAGGTGGAACAGATTGTTTAGCATAAGTAGATAACACTTTTTCCAAGGGACCATTCAAGGTGAAGTGGCCCGTTAACAGCCTTGCAGCCATAGGACTGAAGATGGGGATTAGTGGGTTACAGATTGTTATAATATGCCATAAATCCAGTGTGAAAAGGTGGGTGAGGTAATATCTTTTATTGGACCCACTTCTGTTGGGGAGAGAGACGAGCTTTTGAGCTGACACAGAGCTCTTCGACAATCTCGAAAGCTTGTCTCTCTCCCCAACAGAAGTGGGTCCAATAAAAGATATTACCTCACCCAGCTTGTCTTTCTAATATCCTGGGACCTACATGGCTACAACAACACTGCAGAAATCTAGTGTCTTTAGACCATGATTTTGAGTGCCTAGCAAAGTAATGAATTTAAGCTTCAGGGCTCATCTTTTGAAAATGTGCAGGTTTCCTTTGAGGATGAGGACTGAGAGGTCAGATATGAAGTGATTGCTTTGTGAAAATTGTTCGCCCAGGGGTGATATGGTGTTTTTGTCTTTTATCATTTTTCTGTGTGAGTTCATTTATAGTTTATTACAACAATCTGTAACCCACTAACCCCCTTTTTTTTTGTCCTATGACTGCAGGGGTGTTAATGGGCCACTTTACCTTGAATAGCCCCTTAGAATATGTGTTAACTACTTATGCTAAACATCTCTTCCACCTTGTATTTAGCTGTGACAATCTGAGTACCTTTCCCAAAGAAGAGCTCTGTGTAGGCTCGAAAGCATGTCCCTCTCACCAACACAAGTTGGTCCAATAAAAGATATAACCTCCCCCACCTTATCTCTGAAATATCATATCTCGTTTCATTTTAAATTAGATTCTGTATTTGTGCTGGAGATGGAATACAGAGAGTGTGTTTCATGAAGACACACACACACACAAGACACAAGGCACCACCACAAATGAATGAAATAAAGTTTCCTTTTGTACTGCACTGACCCTCTCACTTGATTGTCTTTTGCATCCCAAGATCATAACCCAAGTGGGTGGTATCGTCTACTGAACACAGGGACTTTTGCCATGTGTTCTGTCTTTATATGATTCAGCTTCATATTCTGATCTGTGTTTACAATGTACTACCTAATTTATAGTGAAAAATAAGCAGATCATGAAATATCCTATGGCATGAGGATGAGGAAGGCTTACAGAATTCTCTCGGACTCATAAACATTTGGTGACACAAGCATTTGAAATAATGGCAGCTTTAAAAGACTGCTTTGAAATAACAAAACAAACAGCAACAGTGTAAAGAGTTTTTGTAGGTTTTTGGCCATGGGAAGATTGTAAACCAGTAACTTGCTATGACTATCTCCCAGCTGTTGTCCTTAGAATATGACAGCACAAAAGATTGAAATTCTCTTCTCTTCTTGTGTTAACCTGGTGGAATCTGTTGCATATAATGCTAATCAGAAGGGGCCAGAAAACAGCAAATTGAAATTTTGTTTTCTGAGACGCTTTCCATCTAGCTCTAATATTAAGTATTGGTGCAGCAAAGTTATGCAAAACCAGTGAACTCATTGCCACTCCAAAGTGCATGGGTCTGGTCAGGTCCACTCTAGGGGTTGATAAAGAAATCTGGATCAGCAGAGCACAAGAGTACAAGTACATTATATGAAGCCAGGAAAGCAGTTCCTTCTCTAGGCCTTGATCAGGTTGCTTTGTATCACTGATGGAGCAAAGCAGACCTGAAGCTAAAGAACCTTGCTCCCCTTACAAGTCACTCAGCATAGGGCAGGAGTTTTCAACCTGGGGATTGTGACCTCCTGCTACATAGGAGGGGGATCCAGGTAGGATCCCCTAGGTGGTCCTGGTAAGTAAAAGGGGATTGTGATTTGGGAAAGGTTGAGAACCTCTGGCATAGGGCAGTCATCAGGTGCTGCACCCCATGCTGATCCCCCGCATAGTGGTTATGGCCAGGGGAAAGAGGACATGGCTGGGGGGTACTTGCAGAACACAAAGCAAGATTTGGTCTACAGTGTGCATAGCACTCTGGGATGAAGATGTAAGACTCCACTGACTAAAATTAGAGATGGACTGTCAGGCCTTACGACCTTGTATGAAGGCACAGATCTATTCTGCTGACTCATCCAGACAGCCAGAACAAGTGGGCCTCATTGGATTCAACTCAGGAATACAAAATTTGAAGGGCTTGTCTACATGGGGAAATTTACCAGCAAAAATATACTTGTATAATTATAGTGCTACAGTTATACCTGTATGACTCACAGTGCAGACACTCTTATTCTGGAATATGAGTGTTTCTTTCCAATATAGGTTATGTCACTTTGAAAGTGGTATAAGATGTACTGGAAAAAGGCACTCTCATTCCAGAATAACAGTATCCACAAAGGGAGTTATACTGGTACAACTACAGCAATATAATTATATCGGTATAAGTCCTAAGAGTCTCTCTCAGGACTTACGTATCTGCATAAAGGTAAGCATGTGGTGAAGCACTTTGTTGAATAAAAATGGATTTAAGAATGTGCTAAATGCTTTTCTAAATCAGCACCATAGTACATTAAAGTTTGTCACCCTATTTCCAGTTGAGTCAATGGACAAACTCCCATTGACTCTAATGGACTTTGGATTTGGCCCAAAGGCAGAGGTCCTGAAATTGGAGTCTGTGGTTCACAGAGCTGCTTCTATCCCTATGGTGAACCACCTATCGGTCTCTATGCAGTGATGCCAGCAGGTAGTTGTAGCCTGGTCTGGAAATCTTTTAGTTTCCTAAGGCTTTTCCAACTAAATTAACACAAAACACCTACCCAAGCCTCTTTGCATCTTGCACACTTATTCATGTATTCCTTTCTTGAGTGTCTATTTGGTGCAAATATAAACATCACCAAAATTTTCAGATGCCACCAAAACTGAAGGAACATAAAACACACAAAGGGAAAGGACCCAATGGCAAAGTGACCCCGGAGAGACCAGAGCAATAGATGATTTTTGTAACAAAGGGAGATTCTTTACTAATTATATAAAGTTCCTATATCATGAGAAAAAAGAACAGGAGTACTTGTGGCACCTTAGAGACTAACAAATTTATTTGAGCATAAGCGTTCGTGGGCTAAAACCACGAATCCTTATGCTCAAATAAATTTGTTAGTCTCTAAGGTGCCACCAGGACTCCTCGTTCTTTTTGCTGATACAGACTAACACGGCTACCACTCTGAAACCTGTATCATGAGAGGAAATAAAGAGCACGGGTACAACAAAATGGATGGGACGTACTACAGTTGCACCCATCCCAATAAAGAGATTTGTTTTCATCTTCTCTACAGTAACTTAATACAACAGCTGCCACAGGGAAGATGCAGAATCAGGAGGTTAGGAGGGAAAATGTCCACAACAGGATCTTTGTTTTAAGAAATGGTCTACAGTCCAAGGAAGACTGTAAACCATTCCTTTAAGGCAACCACAATACCCTAAAATAAATCTGTGCAATTCCCTTGAGGGGAATCATGTGGGTGTAGCCAAGAACTGGGATCCAGAGTCAAAGATACCGTGTGATTAGAGAATACACAAGAAGCAGCATGGATTTGTGGTCTGAGTGCACAGCCCTTGGAGACAGAAAGTCCTGACTTCTAATCTCATCTCTATGACCTGGGAAAAAGCACCTTCACTCTCTGCTTCAGTTTCTCTACCTGTGCAGTGAGGTAATACTGATTTGCCTATCTCACAAGGTGCTTGTGACAATTAAAGGTTGCTTGCAAGGCAAGAGAAATGTGGAGTGAAACCCTGACCCCATTGATGTCAATTGAAGTTTTGTCAATGGGCCCAGGATTTCACCCATTGTCTAAGTGCTCTGAGCACAAGAACGGAAATCCGGGATTCCTGAGTTTCATCTCCGACACTACCCACTTCTGTGGCTCCAAGCAAATCACTTAACATTTCAGTGCATCTGTAAAGTGGCAGTGGCAACTCTTACCTATCTATCTCACTGGGATCTTGTGAGGGTTAATTGGTTAAGGCTTATAAAGAACTTTGAAGATGAAAGAGGTTAAGTATTATTATCTTTGGCTTTTTGAATGAAGACAGGACTTAGCTAACAGGTCGTGATAAAGGAGATTCAGACTGTAGATGGAACATTGATGTTCATAAATCCTTTATAATGGGCATACGTAAGTGTTATGGGTAGAGCTGGGTGAAATTTTTCAGGCAAAACTTTTCTTTGCTGAAAAGTGCAGATTCAGTCGACTGAAACATTTTTCAAATTTGTGGTGAATTTGCCAGATTGTTTTGATCAAAAAAAAGTAAGAAAGAATCTAAAAGTTTTGTTTTGATATTTTAGAAATTAAATGTTTAGATTTTTCAATTCAAAATTACTTTTTATTTCATTTTTATACAATTTTATACTTTTATACCATTTTATTTTTAAAAGATTTTAAAAACTCAAAAATGAAATGAAACATTTTGTTTGACCCAAAACAATTTTTTGTGTGTGATTTTTTTGGCCAGCGAACTGAAAAATCAGTTTTTTGCACAGCTCTCATTACGGGTTTACATTGCCTGTTTTTGAATCCTTAGTACAATATTGATCAGTGAATGGCCCAATTTTTAGGAGTCAAATCCCATTGAAGTCAATTGGAGCTATAGGTGTTCTGCACCTTTGACAGTCAAGCCATGGGTTTTGTGACAGAGCTACTGTATCTTCTTCATCCTCTGACCTACTTCAAACAGCCCAGACACACATTTGTAAGCACCACAGTGTTATTTATTGAGTCCCCTCTACCAGTACAGCCTTGTGCAGCACCATACAAGTGGAAGTAACTTCCCCTTGGCCCACTCCTGGGGAAAGAAGAAGGAAAGATCTCCTCATCTTGAGATTCCATCCCCCCTGCCAGCCTTTTCCTTTGCACTTCCTTCCTGTCATTTATGATTGCCGTCATTAGCGCATCAACCATTGCCTAATTAGACTATTGAGCATCCATCCATCTCCCAGTTAAGTCCACTTGAGGGGAGGGGTGGGGGAAGATAGCTAGTACCTTAGCCCTGGTCTACACTATGAATTTAGGTCGAATTTAGCAGCGTTAGATCGATTTAACCCTGCAGCCGTCCACACGACAAAGCCATTTTTGTTGACTTAAAGGGCTCCTAAAATCGATTTCTGTACTCCTCCCCGACGAGGGGATTAGCACTGAAATTGACCTTGCTGGGTCGAATTTGGGGTAGTGTGGATGTAATTCGACGGTATTGGCCTCCGGGTGCTATCCCAGAGTGCTCCATTGTGACTGCTCTGGACAGCACTCTCAACTCAGATGCACTGGCCAGGTAGACAGGAAAAGCCCCGCGAACTTTTGAATTTCATTTCCTGTTTGGCCAGCGTGGCGAGCTCAGAGGTGACCATGCAGATCTCATCAGCACAGCTGACCATGGAGTCCCAAAATCACAAAAGAGCTCCAGCATGGACCGAATGGGAGGTACTGGACCTGATCGCTGTATGGGGAGAGGAATCCGTGCTATCAGAACTCCGTTCCAAAAGACGAAATGCCAAAACATTTGAAAAAATCTCCAAGGGCATGAAAGACAGAAGCTATAACAGGGACCCGCAGCAGTGCAGCGTGAAACTTAAGGAGCTCAGGCAAGCCTACCAAAGAGCCAGAGAGGCAAACAGCCGCTCCGGGTCAGAGCCCCAGACATGCTGCTTCTATGATGAGCTGCATGCCATTCTAGGGGGTGCCCCTACAACTACCCCAGTCTTGTGCGTGGACTCTGTCAATGGATTCTCACGCAACAGGGATGCGGATTTTGGGGATGAGGAGGAGGTTGAAGATCGTGCACAACAAGCAAGTGGAGAAACCGTTTTCCCCAACAGCCAGGAACTGTTTTTCACCCTGGATCTAGTACCCTCCCAACCCACTGAAGGCGGGCTCCCGGACCTAGAAGGCGGAAAAGGGACCTCTGGTGAGTGTACCTTTGTAAATATAATACATGGTTTAAAAGCAAGCGTGTTTAATGATTAATTTGCCCTGAAGACTTGGGTTGCATTCGCAGCCAGTACAGCTACTGGAAAAGTCTGTTAATGTGTATGGGGATAGAGCAGAAATCCTCCAGGGACATCTCAGTGAAGCTCTCCTGGATGTACTCCCAAAGCCTGTTAGCCACGTGGTGGTGGGGGAGGGGGTGGTGCAGTGATCATCCCAGAGAATTGGGTGTGGGGGGGGGTTTAGTTGGGTTCGTGCTGCACGTTAACCCGAAAACCGCAGCCCCTCCTTTTAAATGGCCATACCATTTTAAATGGCCAACCCAATGGGTGCTTGGTATGTGAAATGAGGGCGCTGCTGTTTGAAACCATTCCCACATGTTATCAAGGTTAAAGAAGCCAAAAGACTGTGGCTTACCATGGCTGCCTGCAAGCCGAATTCTGTTGCCTGCCGGCCCTGCGTGTGTGATCTCTCACACCAAACTGGCAGGCCCTCAATATAAGAGGCAAAATGCAACCTTGTAAAGAAAGCACACGTGCTATGTAATGTTAACAGCTTGGTTCACTGTGAAAGAGTCTACCCATTGTTCTCTAAAATGTGTCTTTTTAAAGACTACTCTCCCATTTTTTCCTCCTGCAGCTGCAAATGTTTCAACACTCCCCGTATCATCTCTGTCCCAGAGGCTAGCGAAGATTAGAAGGCGAAAAAAACGCACTCGCGATGAAATGTTCTCTGAGCTCATGCAGTCCTCCCTCACTGAAAGAGCCCAGCAGAATGTGTGGAGGCAGACAATGTCAGAGTGCAGGAAAGCATAAAATGAATGCGAGGACAGGAGGGACGTGCGAGAGGACAGGTGGCAGGAGCAAGAGGAGAGGTGATGGGATCAAGATGATAGGTGGTGTCAGCGTGATGAGTGGAGGCAGGATGCAATGCTTAGGCTACTGGAAGATCAAACTGATATGCTCCGGCGTATGGTTGAGGAGCAGGAAAGGCAGCAGGAGCACAGACCGCCGCTGCAGCCCCTGTGTAACCAACCGCCCTCCTCCCCAAGTTCCATAGCCTCCTAACCCAGACGCCCAAGAATGCGGTGGGGGGGGCCTCCGGGCACCCAACCACTCCACCCTAGAGGACTGCCCAAGCAACAGAAAGCTGACATTCAATAAATAAGTTTTGAAGTGCAGTGTGGCCTTGTCCTTCCCTCCTCCACCACCCCATCCGGTGCTTCCCTCCTCCCCCACCCCTCCCGGACTACCTTTGCAATTATCCCCCCATTTGTGTGACGAATTAATAAAGAGTGGATGAATTTGAAACAACAATGACTTTATTGCCTCTGCAAGCGGTGATCAAACGGGGGAGGGGAGGGCGGTTGGCTTACAGGGAAGTAGAGTGAACCAAGGGGGCAGGTTTTCATCAAGGAGAAACAAAAAGAACTTTTGCACCGTAGCCTGGCCAGTCATGAAACTGGTTTTCAAAGCTTCTCTGATGCGCAGCGCGTCCTGCTGTGCTCTTCTAACCGCCCTGGTGTCTGGCTGCATGTAATCAGCAGCCAGGCGATTTGCCTCAACCTCCCCCCCCGCCATAAATGTCTCCCCCTTACTCTCACAGATATTGTGGAGCACACAGCAAGCAGTAATAACGATGGGAATACTGTTTCGCTGAGGTCTAACCGAGTCAGTAAACTGCGCCAGCGTGCTTTTAAACGTCCAAATGCACATTCTACCACCATTCTGCACTTGCTCAGCCTGTAGTTGAACAGCTCCTGACTACTGTCCAGGCTGCCTGTGTATGGCTTCATGAGCCATGGCATTAAGGGGTAGGCTGGGTCCCCGAGGATAACTATAGGCATTTCAACATCCCCAAAGGTTATTTTCTGGTCTGGAAAGTAAGTCCCTTTCTCCAGTTGTTCAAACAAACCAGAGTTCCTGAAGACGCGAGCGTCATGCACCTTTCCCGGCCATCCCACGTTGATGTTGGTGAAACATCCCTTGTGATCCACCAGTGCTTGCAGCACCATTGAAAAGTACCCCTTCAGTTTATGTACTGGCTGCCTTGGTGGTCCGGTCCCAAGATAGGGATATGCGTTCCGTCTATCACCCCACCACAGTTAGGGAATCCCATTGCAGCAAAGCCATCCACTATAAGCGGCACATTTCCCAGAGTCACTACCCTTGATAGCAGCAGCTCAGTGATCGTGTTGGCTATTTGGATCACAGCAGCCCCCACAGTAGATTTGCCCACTCCAAATTGATTCCCGACTGACCGGTAGCTGTCTGGCATTGCAAGTTTACAGAGGGCTATTGCCACTTGCTTGTGAACTGTGGGGGCTGCTCTCATCTTGGTATTCTTGCGATTCAGAGCAGGGGAAAGCAAGTCACAAAGTTCCATGGAAGTGCCCTTACGCATGCGAAAGTTTCGCAGCCACTGGGAATCATCCCAGACCTGCAACACTATGTGGTCCCACCAGTCTGTGCTTGTTTCCCGGGCCCAGAATCGGCGTTCCATGGCATGAACCTGCCCCATTACCACCATGATGTCCAAATTGCCAGGAGAGAAGTCTGTGTCCATGTCCTCATCACTCTCGTCACCGTGCTGCCGTCGCCTTCTCGCCTGCTTTTGAAGTTTCTGGTGCTACATATACTGCAGGATAATGCGCGTGGTGTTTACAGTGCTCATAACTGCCGCGGTGATCTGAGCGGGCTCCATGCTTGCCGTGGTATGGCATCTGCACGGAAAAAAGAAGCGAAACGATTGTCTGCCATTGCTCTCACGGAGGGAGGGGCAACTGACAACATGGCTTACAGGGTTGGCTTACAGGGAATTAAAATCAACAAAGGGGGCGGGTTTGCATCAAGGAGAAACACACACAACTGTCACACCGAAGCCTGGCCAGTCATGAAACTGGTTTTCAAAGCCTCTGTGATGCGCAGCGCGCCCTGCTGTGCTCTTCTAATCGCAAACAATCTAGTCAGCAAACAGCGCCAGCGAGATTTTAAACGTCCAAAGGCACATTCTACCACCATTCTGCACTTGCTCAGCCTATAGTTGAACTGCTCCTTACTACTGTCCAGGCTTCATGAGCCATGGGAGCAAGGGGTAGGCTGGGGTAGGTGTGACCGTGTGGTGCTGCTGGCTGGGAGAGCAGCCTGAGGCAAAAGCCTCCAGCTCGCATGATATTCCAGGCAGGACTGAATCTCCATTAGACAAAACTTAAAGAAGAGAATGACCTGGAGTCACTCCCATTTACGTCCAGGCGCCCCCGACTGACCTCACCGAGGCCGGCCAGGAGCACTCATGTCTGCACAGGCGCCCCTGACCGACCTCATCGAGGCTGGCCAGGAGCAACCATGTCTGCCCATGCGCCCCCGACCGACCTCACCGAGGTCGTCCAGGAGCAACCAGGAGACAGCAGCGGACGGTGCAATACGGCTGCTAACCGTCTTTGCTAACTTGCAAAGGCAAGGAGCTGCTGCTGTGTAGCACTGCAGTACCGCGTCTGTACCCAGGAGATGTACGGTGTCAGTGAGCTGAGCGGGGTCCATGCTTGCCGTGGTATGTCGTCTGCACGGGTAATATAGGAAAAAAGGCGAGAAACGATTTTTTGCCATTGCTTTCACGGAGGGGGGCCCTGACGACATGTACCCAGAACCACCCGCGACAATGTTTTTGCCCCATCAGGCATTGAGAGCTCGGCCCAGAATTCCAATGGGCGGCAGAGACTGCAGGAACTGTGGGATAGCTACCCACAGTGCAACGCTCCGACAGTCGACGCTAGCCTCGGTACTGTGGACGCACTCCGCCGACTTAATGCGCTTAGTGGGGACACACACAATCGACTGTATCAAATCGATTTCTAAAAAATCGACTTCTATTAAATCGACCTAATTTCATAGTGTAGACACCCTCAGTGACCAGAATGCTGGGTCAGCGCTAGGCTCCGAAGCACTCTGTCACGTATCTAGAATGTGGGAAATTTTAAATAATGAGCAGGGTGCTGTACTTTCCACCACTGAAAACAGAAATAAAAACATTTCTCTTCCTGTGGAAAATAATGCTTCAAAATATGGGAAATAGCAGAGTTTAGGTTATGGTCAAGACATGCATACTATTGAATAATCTAGGAAACAGCTGCATACCTGGACCAACCAGAAACCATCTTGATTCCTTCAAGACAAAAGCTGCTGATGCCAAAAGTACAATGAAGATCAACAATCCTGTCTAAAAATAAAGCAGGGTCTGATTTCATGCAGCACCTGCCATACTTGGAGCCTTTCAAAGCCTTTTACTAAGCAAAAACTGGTCATTTGTGGCCCATTATAAGGATGCTGCAGTCACATTGCAAAAGAAGTAAACATTTAAAGAGACACCATCTAGAAGTTTCGGAGCATTACTTACATATTGCAAAAACAGAACTGTTGTAGGAAGGGATAATAAACCAACACTCCTTGAGCCTTAAAAATCCACTTCTATCACTGGAAGAGAGTTTCTTTTGTACAGGAATCCAATAATATTCTGCTGAATTCACTCTGAGGAAAGGCAATTCCCTTCAATGAGAGATGGACCTTTAAAGTGCCAGCATTGTTATGAAAATAAAACAGAAACATTTTCTTAAATCCAACAAAACTCCAAGGGAAGCAAGTTTTGTCAGTTCAAACCTGCCCTTACTTTTTGAGAACCCAGCACAAGAGCATTGGGCTAGTGCATGAGAATCAGAGAGTGAAAGTGACTATAAACAGAGAGTGAAACTAACCAGACTAGATTCACTGGCCACATTGAGTGAAGAGCAAAAAAATAAAATAAACAGCATGAATGGTGAAAAAATATTTGAATAATAGAAATTGTTATTAAAGTGACTCAGGGAAGAATGTTTAATTTTTTAAGAATATTGGTTTTTATCTTGAAAGAGTCTCTCTAAAGTACAGACAGGAAGTATTAAAAATATCATTCGGATGCCTAAGCAATACCTACATTTGATAGTATTTTTAAAGGGAGTTTAGTGCTGGTGAAAGATGTCCTGGTGACTGAAGCAATCCACCCACCGAGTAGATGCGGCCTGGGCAGCAGCAATACAAGCTTCCTGCATTGCCCTGTCAAGATCCATCAGCAATTAAAGGAGGCCATTGTAAGGACTGGTCTACACTAGAAAATTAGGTCTGTTTAACTACGTCGGTCAGGGGTGTGAGAAAACTGTCCTAAGTCCCAGCACTAGGTTGACAGAAGAATTCTTCTATTGACCGAGCTACCACCTCTGGGGGAGGTGAATTACCTTCGCTGACAGGAGAATCCCTCCCATCAGTGTAGGTTGTGTCAACACTGAAGCACTACAGTGGCACAGCTGCAGCACCACCATGTAACATTTTAAGAGTAGACAAGCCCTTAAGGGTGAAAAGGATGTCCATTCCTTATCAGTCCTTAGCCTCTTTGCTGAGACTGCCAACAAGGAGGCCAAATACTGAGCGTGGCCTATTGTCCTCTAACATATGGCCTGAGATCAGCACACTTTTCACATAGGCCATGGAACAGTCAGTGTGTCCTTGGTATCAGTCAACCCAGGCTAGTGCTGAATTGGTGATGGTACAGTTTTAAGATCCCTTAAAGGCTTTGTATCCCTTTGCGAGTCCCTAGCGCCGTCTAGTCCTCCAGATCCCTCGGACGCAATAAGCAGAAATCCAGCACATCAAAAGGGACACACTAGGCGGCTGGCCTGAGACAGCTCAACTGGTTAAACCCATCTCTACTATCTTGTAACATTGTGTCATGAAGGCAGCTCCCTCTCAAATTGATAATTTGGGATATTAGCACCTACCGTTGAAAATCCAAACCACAGCCTGGGTTGCTTTGTTAGCATGACAACAGTTAAAGGGTCATCATAACTTTTTTGCTGTCGAGGCATAGGAACCATTTCAGAAGGCTCCAATCCCCCTCAGCCCATGTAGTGAACTACAGGATACTCAACCTAGCTACCTTGGAAGGGTGAAGAGCTAAATTGACACAAACAGGATTTGAACCAGTAGTTCAAGGGAGCGCGGGTACTACAAAGCTGCTGCTCAGGTGACTAACCCATCCCCCGTAACTAAGGGCTTGACTGTAGGTGCACCGAATGGGGGAGGGGGTAGAAGCAACCTTTCCTTGTATGTTCCCCCCCATTCAATCAAGGACAAGGCAAAAATCGCAGTCACTCTGTTTGGGAGAGCATGGAGACAGCCCCCTCCTAGCATGGCAGAGATGCAAACCATCCCAAAGGAACCAGGGATCAGCAAGGAGGAGCATGGTCATAGCCCTGCCCCCTCTCCATGCCAGACAGGCAAGTTGGCCAGCCATGGAAAGGAGGGCACTGTACACCACCCGAAGGGATGGCACAGCTTTCCCTATATGGCGCTCCAGGAGAAAATGTGCCTCCTGAGGCACAATCCCACCATGAGTTGCCCCTGGAGCAGCACAGAACCACACTGCCCCCTAGAGGGGCCAGAATGGAACCTGCACAACCTAACAGTTTGTAGGGAGCTTTGGGTCCCTCGGGGGTGAAAGGTGCTATCTAAACATCAGTCATTCTCACTACTGGGTGTGGATTTTATGAAATATCCTTCATAGCGTACAGGAGAATTACAATCTCCTGTCCAGTCGAAGGACCATGGTAGCAAGGCAAAGCAGCAGTATTTCAGTCGCTAAGGAGCGCTGTTCTGCAGTTCCCTCCTTTTCTGTGCCTCTGGCCAGGACATTTATATACCCCTTGTGCTATTCTTAGGGACTGCTCAAGAACAAGTATACCAAAGGGAATACATTATGCCATCATTAAAAGCTGTCACTTTATAAAACAAATGTCTTGGGGTTGCATAAATTATGCCTTTGACTATCATATCAGGGCGGCTCAGCTAATGTTTTCCATTTTATTAACCATTTAGCATAGATATGAATTTGGACCTAATCCCTGCCTGCATCTAACCCTACCCTCAAGGAATGTGGGGCATTCAAAATCCAAACTTCAACACCTTGACCCTAGTTTTACAAAGGACCCCATTTGGACAATGGGCTGGAAAAGAGGTGGGCTGCACCTGACCCATTAACTACAACTCCAAAATCCTGTCATAGTATCTCATGAAAGGAGTCCCATTATAGGCGTGTAACTAAAGCTGGGCAAAAAAAATTTCAGCTAGTAGTAAATTAACCAAAAAAATGCATAATTCCAAAATTATTTCCTAATTTGGGTCAGATTCGGTGAATACTTTCAACCTCCCAAAAACTGAACGTCAAAATGTTTCATTTCAAAAATACTGATCCAAATAATATTTTGTTTTGAAATGTTGATTCAAATCAATACTTGGTTTCAAAATGTCATTTCGAGTTGACATTTGCAACATTGCCTTTGAGCTGAATGAAATTTTTGCTGTATTTCATTTCAGCAAGAAAACCAAAAAAATTCAGTTTAGGTTCGAAAATTTTTTTTGCGGATTTTTTGGTTCAGCCACTGAACCCAAAATTCAATTATTTGCTCCGCTCTACTTGTCATCCCAGATCTAAAGACTCTAATACCCCCTCGAAGAAAATGTTGGGGATGGTGATGTTGGTGGGGGAGGAGGTTGGAATCTGCACTCAAATATTGCAGCTTGTCTCTCTCTCTGCTTTTTAGATCAATCCATCACATGACCTGCCGCGCTGCCGTCATTCCTATTCATCGCTTTGAAATCAATGACACATAAGCAGGGGTAGTCAATTATTTTTTGTCAAATTTCTTGGTCAAGGTCCAGACTCCAGAGAAAATATTTTAAAAAATAATAACAATAACGATAATAATAAGTAAATAAAAAGATTTTGGGGTCCGCTCAAAAGTGTCTGACAATCTGGATTTGGCCCGTGGTCCACCTATTAACTACCCCAGCACATAAGGGTGTGCGTAGCACATTCATCCAGGGGCAATCTACCTGGAACTTCCAGTGGCAATCAGATTCACTTAATGGGCGATCTTTGCTACGAAGCATCTGCATTCTGTGATCCAGCCCTATTGAAGGCCTATATGAGAAGCATCCTGAGGCTGACAGTACTGAGTTACCTTTTAGCCAAGCTGGACCCACATCTGAACTGTTGACCTCAGGGTGAGAGGTTCATAGTCTATCACTCGCCCTGTCCCACCTCTTTTCTTTGGGAGCGTGGCATGTGCATTTCTCACTCACAGCAGCACACTGCAGAGGCTGTCTTGCTGTGTCACTCTCCCTGCTGCAGGGTTGGACAACTAGCAGAACAAACAGGGATTTTTTATTTCTTGCTCCTATTTCATTAGTTGCCATTAGGAATCAGAACAAGCACTATGGCAATAAGAAATGGTAATGGTGGACAAATAAAAAAAATCACAGTCTAAATTAAGGTTACATGAATTCAGTGGCTCAAGAGTAACATAATCAAGCTGAAAGAGTGTCCTGTTAACCTCTTGGGAAAGAGACATAAAATACCACGGAGCCAGGCCCTGGGTCTGATGAATAGCAAAACTAAGAAGCAACCACCCAAAATAGTTAGGCTAGTAGGATGCGCACACACAACACAGTTGAAGCAACAGCACATCTGGGCTTTCAAATTCCATGCACAGCCTTGAAAACTGGCAGCTTTCCTCTAACGTCTTTCAGCTCTAGCACCAGAATGATCCCTTTTCCTTTTCGAGCCCCGTGTGAGTCATTAAACAGCTGTCTGACACCATCTGCTGGACCGGGAGGAAAAAAGTGCCAGCAACTGGCTGCCAAGGAGAACAGAAGTAAAATGTGAGGGGTTCCCCCCCCCCATCCCCCTTGAACAATGATTTAGGCTGTGGGATTCGGCATACATTCGCTGTCGATGGCAATCAGTTCTTTGCATTGGATAGTGCAAATTGGAGGGGGGGGGGGGGTACAGTCAATGTAATTATGCTTCAAAGCAAGAGTTTAGGTGGTGAGCCAAACATACGCTGTTTTTCCCTTTCCAGGGCGACAAAGGGAGAAGAAAACAGTTAAAACCAGCCTTCTGCGATGTCAGGTTCAAATTCCAGTAGCAATGGCAGAGAAGGGAGCTGGGTTTTAAAATACAGTACCTCAGAGGAGTGATGAGTCATCCACTGCGTAGGCAAAGGAAGCGGCCATTATACATTCAGCAATAGCTTGCACATTAGACCCTATCTGCATTGTGTGTTGTGTGGAGGATGTGGGTCAAAACACTCAGGTTCTTTTCCCCAAAACACACTCTCTCTCTCTCTCTCTCTCTGCGTTGTGTGTTTTGTGGAGGATGTGGGTATTCACACACACACACACACACACTCTCCCTCTCTCTCTCTCTGCATTGTGTGTTTTGTGGAGGATGTGGGTATTCACACACACACACACTCTCCCTCTCTCTCTCTCTGCATTGTGTGTTTTGTGGAGGATGTTCTTTTCCCCAACACTCTTTCTCTCTCTCTAGCCAAAGAGTACCGGAGAGTCTTTAACATCCACTTGGATACCTGCCACCAGGCAGCAGGTTTATTATTTTATTTAAATTAGAGGGGCTCACACTTCATAGCTTCTAGAGGCCGAGTTCATTGCACACACCAGGGGCTCCTTCCAGCCCTCCATTCCACCCCACAAGCTCCCTGTGCCCCACGCTCCCATCCCCCTCTGTTTCAGGGACTGCCTGAAACCCCCAAATCCTGTATGCCAGGGGCTTAGTGTACACTCTTTCCTCCCATGCCTGGGGCTCTGTGTCCACCATTCCCCAGGCCAATGGCTTAGTGTGCCCCACATTCTCTGCTCCTCTCCCATGCCAGGGTGTCTATGTGGGCACATCTCCCCGTCTCTCACATATCCGTCTCCCCCCCCCTTATTATTTCTTTTCTTTCTGTCTGGGAAATAAGCCGTTCAGGGTATCAACATTTGAAACTCCATTAGGACAATGGGCAGAGCTGAGCGGTGGGGGGTTGTTATGCTGGAAGGTGTTAATGGCTGCCATCAAGCAGTTATTTGATCAGTAGAGAATTATAGCTCTGGTTGCAACTGCTGGGTCTGCTAACCAGATGCAAGGGACTCTGGGTGTCCTCTGTCTCCCCATTCTGGTTTGCCAATTTTCTTCAAAATCGACAGGGTGCTGCCCATTGTTGCCTAGAACATTCCCTGAAAATTTGGAATTGATCAGATGCGGCATTCAAAAGTTACTGCATTACAGCCAAACAGAGAAAAGCTATAAAGTTGAGCATAGGGCCTCACTTTCCTCTTCCCCCCATATCTGGCCAAGTAGAGGGAGAATCCGGGCCCATTGAAATCAATGGGAATGTTCATATTGACTTCAACGGAGCCAAGGTTTCACCCATGGCAACTACCAATGCAGCTCTCCCAATCCCCTTTCCATATAGTTTCTTTCCACCTCAGATTTTCTGGGATCAGCCACATTTTGCGGAGCAATCCCTCAGCATTAGCAGGTCACAGGGCTGCTTCAGATAATGGGCAAACAGCTGTAGGGGCCACCTGAGGTCCCATCACTGCTAGTGTGATGTTCACTGCTCCTGTGTCAGCCTTGCATGGCGTGGAGCATGACGTGATTTGTACTTTCTGAGCACTTCTTGGTGGTAAAATGAACGCTTTGGGTAATCAGGACACACACCCCTTTTCATGATGGCTCTGTCTGGCACATACCACAGGTTGCATGCACTGCCAGTTTTAACAGGAAGCCTTTGCTCATTATTACATTAACTCCCTCTCTCTCCCTCCAAAAATACATGTACATGTTCTGGACAAATCACTTTCTACTCCTTGGAACTGACCCCACCACGCTCAGCAGACAATACATTGCATGGGAGTTTGAAGCAGATGAGAGGAGATTTCCCTCTACATGTTGGCTTTGCAGCTGAAGGATTCAATTTGCTCGAGCCAGCCCTGATGAGTCCTGAAATCTCTTTGGAGTCTTGTACCATAAGAACAGCCATACTGGATCACACCAATGGTCCATCTAGCCCAGTATCCTGTCTTTCGACAGTGACCAGTGCCAGGTGTTTCAGAAGGAGTGAACAGAACAGGACAGGGCAATTATCAAGTGATCCATCCCATCATCGAGTCCCAGCTTCTGGCAGTAAGAGGTTTAGGGACACCCAGATCATGGGTTGATGTCCCTGACCATCTTGGCTATGGGACACAGCCTGGGAGGGTTTGGGAGGGTCGGTCCCTGAAGCAAGGGGCCAGCCAGGGGCATTGGGGTACAGCGCAGGGGTGGGGGTCAGACCCCAGAATGAGGGGCCAGCCATGGATTTTTTTAAAATTAGCGTTACATTAGCTGTCCTCCAGTCATCTGATACAGAGGTTAATTTAAATGGTAGGTTACATACTACACTAAGGCTACGTCATCCGGCGGGTAGCGATCGAATTATCGGGGATCGATTTATCGCGTGTAGTGTAGACGCGATAAATCGATCCCCGATCGCTCTCCCNGTTGATGTTCCTGACCATCTTGGCTATGGGACACAGCCTGGGAGGGTTTGGGAGGGTCGGTCCCTGAAGCAAGGGGCCAGCCAGGGGCATTGGGGTACAGCGCAGGGGTGGGGGTCAGACCCCAGAATGAGGGGCCAGCCATGGATTTTTTTAAAATTAGCGTTACATTAGCTGTCCTCCAGTCATCTGATACAGAGGTTAATTTAAATGGTAGGTTACATACTACACTAAGGCTACGTCATCCGGCGGGTAGCGATCGAATTATCGGGGATCGATTTATCGCGTGTAGTGTAGACGCGATAAATCGATCCCCGATCGCTCTCCCGTCGGCTGCTGAACTCCAGCAGTGTGAAAGGCGGAAGCAAAGTCGACGGGTGAGCCGCGGCCGTCGATCCAGCGCCGCGAGGACACGAAGTAAGTAATTTTAATTCGATCTAAGTTACGTCGACTTCAGTTACGCTATTCTTGTAGCTGAAGTTGTGTATCTTAGATCGATTCCCGCCCCTAGTGTGGACCAGGCCTTAGAAGTTTTGCAATTTCATATTTGAGTTCCTTCAGAACTCTTGGGTGAATACCATCTGCTCTTGGGAACTTATTTCTGTTTAATTTATCAATTTGATCCCAAACCTCCTCTACTGAAACCTCTGTGTGGGACAGTGCCTCAGATTTGTCACCTACAAAGAATGGCTCAGGTGTCGGAATCTCTTTCACATCCTCTGCAAAGAAGACCTATGCCGGGGTGGCCAACCTGAGCCTGAGAAGGAGCCAGAATTTACCAATGTACATTGCCAAAGAGCCACAGTAATATGTCAGCAGCCCCCCATCAGCTCCCCATCCCTCTCCGCTCCCAGCGCCTCCCACCCACCGGCAGCCCTCCCCACACTTCCCGATCAGCTGTTTCGTGGCGTGCAGGAGGCTCTGGGGGCGGGGGAGGAGCGAGGGCACGGCAGGCTCAGGGGAGGGGGCGAGAAGGGGTGGAGTGGGGGCAGGGCCTATGGCAGAGTCAGGGGTTGAGCAGTGAGCACCCACCGGCACATTGGAAAGTTGGCACCTGTAGCTCCAGCCCTGGAGTCGGTGCCTATACAAGGAGCAGCAGATTAACTTCTGAGGAGCCACATGTGGCTGCGGAGCCGCAGGTTGGCCACCCCTGACCTATGCAAAGAATTTGTTTAGCTTCTCCATGATGACCTTGTCTTCCTTGACTGCTCTTCTAGCACCTTGATCATCCAGTGTACCCACTGATGGTTTGACAGGCTTCCTGCTGCTGCTGAACTTAAAAAAACTTTTGCTGTTAATTTTTGTGTCTTTTTCTAGTTGCTCTTTAAATTCTTTTTTGGCCTGCCTTATTATACTTTTACACTTGACTTGCCAGAGTTTATGTTCCTTTCTACTTTTCTCAGTAGGATTTGAGTTCCAATTTTTAAAGGATGCCTTTTTGCCTCTAACTGCCTCTTTTACTCTGCTGTTTAGCCATAGTGGCATTTTTTGGCCCTCTTACTATTGTTTTTTTAATTTGGGATATTCTTTTAGTTTGACATCTCTGTTGGGGTGTTTTTAAATAGTCTCCATGCAGCTTGGAGGCATTTCACTCTTATAACTGTTCCTTTTAATTTCTATTTAACTCACTTCCTCTTTTTTGTGCAGTTCCTCTTTTTGAAGTTAAATGCTGCTGTGGTGGGTTTCTTTGGTATTTTCCCCCCTACAAGGATGTTAAATTTAATTGTATTGTAGTTGCTATTACCAAGCGGGTCAGCTATAATCACCCCTTGGCCCAGATCCTGTGCTTCACTTAGGACTAAATCAAGAATTGCCTCTCCCCTGCGGTTCCAGAACTAGCTGCTCCAAGAAGCAGTCATTAATGGTATCTAAAAATTTTATCTCTGCACCCTGTCCTGGGGTGACATGTACCCAGTGAATATGGCTATCGGTGAAATCCCCAATTATTATGGCATTTTTTGTTTTTGTTTTGAGCAGGTCAGATGGTTGGTAGTATATTCCTACTGCTATACTCATATTATTCCAGCATGGAATTTCTATCCATAGAGATTCTATGGTACTGCTTGATTCATTTAAGATTTTTTACTACATTTATTTTACTATGCTTTCTTTCACATATAGTGCCACTCCACCACCAGCACGACCTACTCTGTCATTCCTATATATTTTGTACCCTGGTATTACTGCCCCCCATTGATTATCATCATTCAATCACGTTTCTGTGATGCCTAGTGTGACCATGGAAGCTTAAGCCAACTTCAGGCATATGCACCAGCTGAGAGTCTGTCAGGCTTAATGCAGGTGGAATGTTATTAAAATTAACTTGTTAAAATTACAGTAAAATATGTAGTGTTTGGACTTTCCTAAATGCTAGTGAACAGATGACAGTAACACTCAGATGTTAATCTCTGTATTTCTCATGTTCAGAAGAATAGCTGTACATGTGTGTTACATAACCTTCACATGGCTGGGACAGACTCCATGATAACTAGGCTCATTAATCATTGCTGAGTTTCACCCATAAAAGCAGCTACACCTCTTGGGGAGAGAGTGGTCAACTGATACTCATTAAAAAGCAACATGTCCAGAGGAAACTCCTCGATTCTCGATACAGTAGATAGAAACCAGTACAGGGGATAATTCAGAAGGGGGAACTCCCACCCAGAGATGAGTCACACAGGATGACTTCACTGAATAATTACTTCCTGGACTCCCCCACTCCCTCCCCCGCCCCCCGCCATCTCCATCACCTTTTGCATCTGTGAGTCCTAGGGTCAAAACAGTCACATGGCAGGGTTTTCAGATAAAAGCTCCTTAGTGAAAGAAATAGGGTTCTTTTTACCAGATTGGATCCAAAGAGGCAAGGACTTTTTCTGCCAGGTAAAGGACCCCTAGCTGCCACAGCTGGGATAAGTCTCCAAAGTTGACTGTATAAGAACTTTGTTACTTTGAACAGAAGTTTGATAAGATAGTAACCTAAGTTTGTCTTTGTCTGTCTGTGCCTTTAGTACGCTTAGAATTGTGCAAATATTTCTTGCCTCATTTTCATTTAAGTAATAACACCTAACGAAGTTTATTACAGGATCAGACTGAGCATTGCATAATTGTATAAAGGCGGGAGATCGAAGGAGGAACTGACTTATGGCATGTGTCTGGTCCTTTGAAAACAGAGGAACTTGGAGTTTTCTTGATATTACGGTGAAAAGGGCCTACTATCACAGGCATCCACTTACTTGGTGTCAAGCGGGACTGAGGCTTTCAAGGGGATTGTTTAAAATCTATATTAAGGCTGGCCAAAGCCTAGGGAGTTAATAAGCAGTGCGGATAGCTGGTGTCTCTAAGGAGTTAGAGTCACAGCTGGTACTGGGTTAACTTCCCTGGTATTGAACAGTCTGCCCTGAAGTGGAACTCAGGGTCTTGAAATACCATGGGGCATGACGCCTATTGTATCAATATCCTCATTTAATACCAGGCACTCAAGTTGACCCATCTTAGTATTTAGACTGCTTGCATTTGTATACAAGCGCTTATAAAATTTGTCAGTATTTAGTTGTCTCCCTTCATGTCAGATATCACTGAATGGGACTCTTTTTTTCATTTGACTGTTTCTCTTCAGTTCCTACCTTTACTTTATATCATAGTAAACAGGAGAGGACAGAAGTTGAGAGAGTATCCCCTTTAATAAATCCTCTCCTAAGGGATGTGTCTGTCCGAACCCGTCGGCTTTCCCCCAGACTTTAGTTTAAAAACTCCTCTACAACCGTGTTAATTTTACATGCTAGCAATCTGGTTCTATTTTGGTTTAGGTGGAGCTCCTCCTTCCTGCATAGGCTCCTCCTTCCCCAAAAGGTTCCTCAGCTCCTAATAAACTAAATCCCTCCTCCGAACACCATTGTCTCATCCACGCATTGAGACCCTGCAGTTCTGCCTGTCTAACTGGCCCTGCGCATGGAAATGGAAGCATTTCAGAGAATGCTACCACGGAGGTCCTGGACTTTAATCTCTTATGTAGCAGCCTAAATTTGGTCTCCAGAACCTCTCTCCTACCTTTCCCAATGTAATTGGTACCTACATTTACCATGACCACCATCCTCCCTTCTATCCCCCCCCACACCGCACATAAGTCTATCTAGATGTCTCAAGAGGTTCTCAACCTTCACACCCAGCGGTCACCACAAACCCAACTATCTTTCTAATAATTGAATCCCCCATTACTATTACCCATATCCTCAGTGCGAGAGGATACCATGACATCATCTGGAAGGAGGGTCCCAACTATGGGATTGTTTCCCTTCACTCCAGCTTGATGTTCTCCATCCCTGAGACTTCCATCCTCCTGAACAGCACAGAGGCTGTCAAACTGGGGTGGAACTGTTCTAGTGTGTCCCTGAAAATCTTGTCCATGTACCTCTCCATCTCCCTTAGCTCCTATAATAGACCCACTCTGGTCTCAAGAGCCCACACGCGATCACTGAGGGCCATGAGTTGCTTGCACCGAATGCACACATATGCCACCTGCCCACAGGGCAGGTAATCGTACATGCTGCATTCAGTGCAATAAACTGGATTAGCTCCCACTCCGCTGCTGGACTTCTGCCTGCATTATTTTTTTACTCTTGGGGGCGGGGAGGGGGGGGGTGTTGTGTGTGTCTGTTTGTCCTTTGTGGGGGGGGTTGGGGGGATGGTTATTGGCCTAAGTTTAGAATATGTTTGCTAGGTATATCTGGTTCTCAAGCTCCCTCTCTAAACTCCCTTGCAAAACTCCCCTGGACGCTAGCTTCTCTGGTTGATTAGAAACTGGCTTTTTAAAACCCTGTTCTCCATGAGTTAGCCCCGCCCCCTTGTCAAAGGATCCTAAAGGGATGAGGAATCAAAAGATAGCGGGCTAGAGCCTCATTAGAAAGCTCTCAGCCTAGCCTAGCAGGACGCTTGGCTTGGCACACAACACACATTACCAAATTGCCAGGCAATGTAGCAACTTCTTTTAAAAATCCGCCACTAGTTTAAAACAAATGTTGAAAGCTGAAATGTTTCATCAAAACAAATTGAGGAACCAGTGCTTCCTCCCATGTGCAGTACCTTATAGCTCCATGAAGTGAGCGTTAGCTAGGAAGCCAAGCTGGCAAACTCACAGGAGCAGTCCTTATACACACAGGTAAGCCCACTGACGTCAGTGGGATGACTGGCATGAGTAAATCTGATCTCAGTAATCCTAGTCATTTTGGACAGTGATGCTAGACTGCTCGGTTTCACTGTTGCTTCTAGTCAGTTTCATTCACTCACCCCCATATTTAATGGTCTTGTGTTTCCAACACTGCAGGGTAATAGACGTGCCGGTGAGAGGCTGAACTTTTATTTCATGTATCCAGTTATATGATCTGGATCAGGGTTACAAAGTGAGCCCCCCGGCCCTCCCTTCAGCAAGGTACTTACACACATGCCTAACTGAAGCATATGCCTATTTTCTACTCAAATGCTTAAAGTTAGGAATGTGCTTAAGTACCTTGTTGAATCAGGGCCCTGTTACGTGACAGAAGTCAGTAACCACTAATTCCAGTGGTTACCAGCACACAGGGGAAGGTTTAATTCAAATAATCTGGTTTTCATGGAGATGGGTGGTTGGTTTTTTTTCATGTCACGAAAATACTATATATACAATGACTAAACTTTCATTTTGGGCCTGTACTAATTTGACAGAGTCCCTTTAAAAGAAACAATGTTTCCTAGGCAGTATAATGCAATGACAATAATGTTAGTAACACTCAGTACATTTATTATATTGCATTTAGCACTGGCAAAACACTTTACTAACACCAATTAAAGCCCCACAACACCTCTGAGAGGGAGATCAATACCCCCTTTTTATTTCCATTTTACAGACGTAGTTCCTTTATCACCAGACTTGTCCAAGATTACAGAATCAGTGGCAGAGCCAGCCACACTGCTTTCCAGCAATCCCCATGTAAAGGGCACACGCTGGTAAAGTTGTCCACTTAAATCAACCCTTTTAACAGACAAGTCATTGAAGAGACCTACAGGCTCCCAGAACTACAGTTCTTGCTATGGGCAACCTTGAGAAAATCTGCTCCAGGTTGCTGAAGTCTTGAATTTAAATGGATACAGACAAGGCATTTCACTGTACGCTGACATGAGGTACCTAGAGCAATATGTCTCCCCTCTGTAGGATTGGCTGTTCAGCGCAGAACTGATAGGCATACAGCAGCATATGTTAGAGAAATTGATTTCCTGTCCTGGTATTTGGTTATACACAGAGGGACTTTCATAGGAAGGGGCAGAGAGGGAATGGGGGACAGTTGATCACATCAGACTTGGAACTGGGTCATTTTCCAGACTGCCAGCTACAGCTAAGTGAATGGTTAGGAGGACAGATTACACACACACACACGATTTTTGGTCTTCAGTGGGTTAAAGAGCAAGAACCTCAGTAGAGGTCCCAAAGTAACAGCTGTCTCCAGATTCTAGGGGCCTGATTCTCTGTTGCGCTGCACATTGCATATTCATTTACAACGGTGCAAAGTGACTGCAGAGTGGATGTAAAATGCTACCATTCTGATGTGGAAGAAATGTACACCCACTTGGCACCAGTGTAAATGACTGCACAAGATCCAGGGCAACAGAAAACCAGGCCCCAAGAAATGCAAAGATGCACAACACAGAAATCAAAACCATAACTGTTACACAGCTACGTACACAACCCAAGTCGAGCCGGGGGGGAAACATCTCTTACCTGCGCACAAATATTTGCAATTGGCTCCCAGAAAATGACTGATTGTGTAATTTAGTTAGTGGCTTTGAAACTGCTGTCATTCCTTTCAAAGTTGCTGCAGTGTGAAAGTCTCTTTAAACATTTTTTTCTGTTGTTCATTCCACAGTCAATAGAAAGGAGTTATGCCTCAATAACTCACCCCAAAAATCCATTTTTTTTAAATTTACAAATGATCTTCCTACTCACTGAATAGATATATAGTCAGTGGGAAAGTAATTTACATTTTAGAAATGAAGGAGTCCTACTAATTGATTTTATCCTTATCAATACATTAATACAATTCTAGCAAACCTAATATATACACCTCTACCCCGATATAACGCGACCCGATATAACACGAATTCGGATATAACGCAGTAAAGCAGCGCTCCGGGGGGCGGGGCTGCGCACTCCGGCAGGTCAAAGCAAGTTCGATATAATGCGGTTTCCCCTATAACGCGGTAACATTTTTTGGCTCCCGAGGACAGTGTTATATCTGGGTAGAGGTGTATATACACACACACACACACTATTTTCCATACATACTACTAGTATATGGAGACAGTTAATATCTTGTTACATTGTTATTAATTTGCTGTGAGCTGCCTAGAGGCCCCACTTGAGATCACAGTTCCACTGCACTAGGCACTGTACGGACACACAGTAAGAGACAGCCCCTGTCCTGATAAATTTACAGTCTAAATACCCACGGCAGACTGATGGTGTGGGAGCAGAGGCAAAGACCTATCCACAGTCCCATTGCAGGTCAGTGTAGAGCCAGAAAGAGAACCTAGTTCTTCTGAGCCTCTCAACTGAGGGCACAGTGCAAATTCCGCGTCTTATAAGTCATGATGAAATTGATTTGGGGGACAGTCATCTTCTCGAGCAGGGGATGGATTCCATCATGCAATGGGACTTTTCTATAACTATTATGATCTTACCCCTCATATTACATATGATATGAGCCCCACCTTCACCCAGTACATCATAATCAAGGACAATTTAAAGTCTGGCCATTCTGAAGGCCCAATTACCCTTTCTGTATATATGTACAGACAGACAAGCATGAAGTTATTCAGAACAGCACCAGGATTGCATTGTATAGGTGCTCACTTACCACAGGGACAAACACGGTATAAATAAATAGATAGAGCAGATGGCTAGTTTATGCCATATTAAACCATAAGCCACAATATTTCAATGTGATTTCTGCTAACCTCTCATCATCGGGAAGTTAAAATTCTATTTTTTGTCCAGGCCATGTTCATCCCTTTCTAAAAAGAAATCTTGCAACAGGAAAAACACACAAACAGATGGCTGTTACAAATCATAGCAATCAGTAAGCAACATTTCAAAGGCATTTTTAAAGGGCCATCCAGTTTGTTAGAGCCAGAGCACCACCTAGAGTTTTAGATGATATGGTAAAAAGAGAACACAAGTGCTTTTTGGAAGGCCTTCCCTCGGTGTCTGATTCAAGGTGTTTTGGTATTCCAGCTGTCCCCACCATGCCTTTTGGTTTCCATGCACATTCTGTATCCTGTTTGTCATGGGCAAATCCAAAACGTCACAGAACCACTTTTACCCTATTACACTGTAAGCTGAGAGACTGTCGAACGGTACACCTCTACCCCGATATAACGCGACCCGATATAACACGAATTTGGATATAACGGTAAAGCGGTGCTCCGGGGGGGGGGAGGGGGGGGGCTGCGCACTCCAGCGGATCAAAGCAAGTTCAATATAACGCGGTTTCACCTATAACGCAGTAAGATTTTTTGGCTCCCGAGGACAGCGTTATATCGAGGTAGAGGTGTAAAAAGTAAAAAAATGGGACTTTCTAAGGACAGACAGAGCACTGCCTGCACTCCGGCACTGCAGAGTTCCTAGCGACTCTGTTTCCTTCTACGTGTCCTCCATCGATAATTAGGAGATTTCCACACTGGGAGAATAAAATAAACATCTCACTTGCAATAAATACGGTATCCCTGACTCTAAATAAATAATCATCTGCCCATGGAAGCACGTGCTTCAACTGTCTCACCCAAAAAACAAAAACAAAAAGGTTTAGTCTTGGAAAATAAGTGATCAGCATGAGAACTTAGGAACTGAATATCTTATGGTGGGTTTAATGAGCCATATCTCTCAATAGTGGGAAAAGGGGCAGAAGGCTGCAACAAGGAATCACCAATGGTTGAGTTAATACTTGCACAGTGCACACACACTACAAACTGATACAAACAAGGACTCGGAGTGAGTCACAGGCTGGGGGGGAGAGCAAGGTGCTGCTAGAAGTGATGCTGGTGACTCAATAGCTGGTGTTTTTCCATCTTGGTCAGTACTTAGGCGATGACCCAGGATGGTGTGGAGGGCACCGTGCAGCTAAACAAAGATGATTTATTAGGTGCGCCCTTCCCTCTGTAGCCCCGGCTACCATACAAGTGCAACCTGTTGTGTTCACAGCATCCGCACAGAGAAGTTGGATAAAAACATCAAATGTTCTTGCTGGAAGTTGCAATGTAACATTACTTTATTTCTTAGAATTCAGAACAATAACACACAAGAACCAAAACCAGAGCAGAGAGACAAAGCAGGCTGCTCCCTAAAACAGAAAGGCACAACTCACTCCACCTTATTCTAGGCTGGCTGGCTACAGACTGACTGCTGGTCACATGCTTCCCTATAGAGCTCCTTAGGCTGGATGCAGGACCAGGAAACCCTCCTGCTCTTAAAGTGATAGCTTGCAATTTCAACACAGTCCTCAATATGCCACACAACCACACTTCTGGAACCAGGTCCTGACATGCTCATCTAAGTCAGTTACAACAAGCGTGGCTGAACTGTGCCACCACACAGCTGTTCCCACAACAGAGCCATGTGTCAGTCATGGATCCATATCCATGCTTTTCATGCTGCCGTGCCTGCCTACATTTGATGAATGCATTCTGGGAAAATCTGGGCACCCATCCCATTGTACCTCGGCAGAAGACAGAATGTCTGCAGAACACACACACACACACACTGGCATCAGCAACACTTGACAAGATGTAGAAGAACTGAGGTCCTGACCAATTGTGGCTGTTCATACTCTCCTCTTGAGTTGCCTTTAAGAGCAAGTGCCACTTCAAAATCCTCTCCCCATTTGCACAACATTTCCCTGAGGAATAACACACCTCGCCTGCTGGCACATTTAACCCACCTGGTACTACAGTGGACATCCATTCTGTGGGAAACGGACATCCTTACACAAACTGTCCAGATCTCCCAAGTAAAAGAGGGATACCCCCTGCTTGGCTCAGGTCTTATCTTCCACCAAATATTACATTGTTTAGAAAATGGCACCTCAGTCCCATAATGCTAGCTGATTCAGGGTCGTGGGGCTCAGGCTAATGGTTTGTTTAATTGTGGTGTAGATGTTCGACTGGGACCCTTCCACCTTGCAGGGTCCTAGGGGCTTAGATGGGAGATAAGGAAGCAGCCATGTACATGCCCAGAGGCAGCAATTTAAGGGCTGAGTAAGTTTAGGCTCCTACAGGATTTGGAGGGAGTTTTGTGAATCACAGTGCAGCCAGCCCTGGGACTTAGGTGCCTAAGTACCTTTTGTGGATGTGGGCCTATGTACGTAATCACTCTGATCCATTTTTTTCTCCTCTCAGTCCTGTAGAGCTAACACACCTATGGGGAAGTTCACTGCATTCTGTTCCCGCTTCCACATCAATGAAATAAAACTGCGGTTTGCATAACTTCTTGTGATGGTGACAGCAAAGCCAAAGCACAGCTCAATGACTCAAGAGCCAGTATGTGGATCTGGCAAAAATAGCAAGTTAGAAGATGTGTTAATTCATCCTTCGTCATCTAACTATTTGGGGAGAACAGCAAATCCTGTAACACTGTGGAGTCACTGGTTACCCTCTGCTAGGGTGACCAGATGTCCCGATTTTATAGGGACAGTCCCGATTTTTGGGTCTTTTTCTTATATAGGCCCCACCCCCTGTCCCGATTTTTCACATTTGCTTTCTGGTCACCCTACCCTCTGCAATATCCATAACCACACAATGTAGCTTTTGTGCTGTGAAAGGGGAGCTGAACAGCCAGCAGAGGGTAGCACAAGTTAGTCAATAAACCTATTCCTAGAGGAGGCTGCTGCAGTGATCAGAAGGGCTCAGAACCACTTGTTTAAAATCTGCGTCTACAAACCAGAAGAGGACAACACTGACAAATTTAATTATCATGCTTTGAAGAGGATTTGGAAAACAAAGATGAAAACTAACATTCATCGGCACTTCAAGTGCAGATAATTGCAAGAAACTAGAGTGGGGTGACAGACTTCATCACCTTTTACCAAAGTCATTAGCTCCCGTTTCACCAAGTGTTTTGTAATGAAGAGTCATTAGCTGATGGCTGGCTTGTGGCCTTAGTGAAGCAACCTGATGGTTTCAGTTCTGAGGGCAAAGGGGTTCACCTCAAATAAACTAATGGCAGTGCTGAGTCAGATGGGGGCGTGGCCTTGACTGGAACACATGTTCTGAGAGGAAATGACATGTCTCAGCAATACTGAGAGAATCTGGAGGGGACAGCGCAGGGGTGTTGGTACCAGAGTGTTTCATCTTTAGCTTAGTCACTTGTACACCAGCCAGCCTGACTGAAAATGCTTCCACTCTGACAGTTGCCCTGGGGTGCCTGAATGAGACTGGTTTCAGTCCAGTTCACGGTCGACAGAAGACCCACCATCATATTTGACACCAGTTGATACACTTGTGCAGACACACCAATGTGGAGTAGTCATGGGGCAGCCTGGTCTGCCCTGGCCTCTTATGTAGCTACAGTGGGGACTTTAGCCTGCAGTGCTGTTAATCCAGTACCTCTCATTAGTCAACTAGAATTGATTGCTGTTTTTAAAGAGAATGTAAGGACTGTCGTGCTTTCCTTGTATCCATAGTACAGATGGCCGCCTCTAAAGTGACAGTCAACTAACTACACTCTTCTCTGTGTATCTCAGATTTGCTGACCTTCAGGGAAGGCTGCAAGGCCTGTCTTCTTAGGCCTTGTCTACAGGGGGTCTATGCCCTGGACAGCCATCCACTGGCATCACTACAGCTGCACAAACACAGGCCCCTCCTGTACCCAAGGACGTTGCAATTCAGTTTGGTGCAGTTTACTGCTGCTTGAAAGCAGGGTAAATGGCACAGCATGAGCTGTGGCTTTCCCTATCTACACCAACGGCTGGCATCAGGGCGGAGCAAGGCCTTAGGCAGGCTTCGGGGTATGAAGAATCTTGATGGAAGTTGGTGTTTGGGAAGTGGGGGCAGACGGTCTGCTGGGGGCGGGAAGCTAGTAGTAGTAGTAGTACCCTGGCAGCTAGATGTCCCACGTGAGATCACAGCCCCATTTTGCTGCTAGGCACTGTACATAGCCATAGTAAGACAATCCCTGCCCTGAAGAAGTTACAATCTAAATAGACACGACAGGCAAAATGAGGAAGGAGGCGAGAGAAGGGAAGGGACTGCCCCAAGGTTATACAGCAGGTCAGTGGCAGAGTTGGGAACAGACAGTTCCTTTCTGGGTTGAGATTTGTTGCTGGTTGAATTGTTTTGAACTTTGTCTGAGGTCCCTACAGTAAGAGAGGTGCTTTTTTATTATTATTATTATTTTGGTAAGACAGTGAAACTAAACCAAATCATTTCATGTGTGGTTTATTTTTACTCTGTCTGCACCCTGAAGCAAAGTGGAAATGCAAGATTCGAATATTCTCTTTTGTAACTATTTGCTCAAAAATAACAAAAAATATATGACACTTAAAGAACTTACATCACTTTACAAACTCTGTATAGGAACCACTTCACCAACGCTGAAATACAGCCAATTTTTTGGCAGCCTTGCTAGGTTTTCTTATAGCACACAAAGACTACACAACAGCTGTAGGAGAGGAAGGGAAGAATACCACCCTATACAGGTGAAACTAGAGGGGAGTGTCTTAGGGAGACAGAAGGCAATTTCCTCCAAGTTGGAAGTTAGCTTCAAGAATTTTAAGAACTTCATAAAACAAGTATTTAAAAACACTAGGGCATTTCCGGGCAACATTTCCACTTTAAAACGCTGCTCAGGGACTGTATGAGGATGTCATGGTTTCTGGTTGTTGTTATGAGGTCCCTGCCAGCAATCTAATTGTGACTGGCCTAAGTTACAATACACATTCCTTTGAAATCCCATTAAAATACCCAGCTGCCACTTCTGTTCCATTGGGACCTGAATCTCTGGCCCCTTTGCTTTGACATGGAAGCAAAGCTGACTCTAAAGACTTGGATCAGTCGTTGTCTGCTGTAGCGCTGAATGGTACAACAAGAAGCCAGCTCCCCTCTAACTCTTCCCCCTCCTTTGCACTAGGCCTCTTGACTCAATCTTTCATTGCTCATTTGGAAATGGAGAGGTGCAAGGTTTATCGTGGAATCTGGTGCATCGCTGAAATAGGTTCCTTGTGCGCATGTCCCCTCCCCACTCGGAACTGTGATCGTAGGAGGTGTTCTTTCCTATCAGGCTTGCTTGGATCCTGCTGAACATTCCTGAAGAGCTTCCCGCCCGTTAAAACGAATGCAAGGATGTCCAGGCAGAATCAGCTAGTCTGGCTAGAGTGGGTTCCCCTGGTGTTTCCATGTTGCTGGCAGCTGCTCCCTGCAGAGGAATCGAGGCAGATGTGGTGGGCAAAGGGATGTTACCTCGCAGGAACGTGCCTGGAGCGCTGCCATTCACGTCACTCCCTGGGTTGGCAACATTAAGGGCACTGTTGCTGACTGTCCACAGACAGGGATAGTGGCTGGAATGAAGCAGTGTAAACCATAATAGAACTTAAAGAGGTATTTCAAAGTAGATTAATACCCACCCCACCCCGCTCCCATGGCACAATATGGCAAAGTAAAGTGTATTGGCTACTGTCCATGATAGCATACCAGACTCAACAGGCCACTGGTCTCAACTGGCAACTCCTATGTGAAAACCCAATAAGAGCTAGGGCTGGTTTGGGACAAGGGGGAAAGGGGAGGAAATGTGAAGCTAATTTTGAAATCTGAAAAGGTTTATAGTTCTAAATTTTGAAAATAGTTCCACCAGCTCTGCAGCTGATCAACAAAGGAGAGGATTTTTTTTTAAATGTTTTCTCCAGTGACTTTCAGAATTTTAAAATTAAAATCTTCATCCAAACTTCTAAATTCAAAACATTTCAACTTCTCTGTTAACAATACTCAATACCTTTGTAACATCTTATGAACTGGACTTCACAATGCCCCAGTGAGGCCAAGTATTATCAGCCTCATTTTACACAGAGAGATTAAGGCCAAAATATTTTAGTGTCCACTAATTTGAGTTTGTATGTGTTGAAAGGAGACGTTGCCTTTCAGAGGTGCTGAGCATCTGCAGCTCCCATTGATGTCAGCTGGAGTTGAAAGTGCTCAGCCCTTCTGAAAATCAAGCCAGGATTTTCAGGTTGGGCACCCAGAAAATAAGGAACCCACAATTAGTGAATCCTTATAAAAATGCAGTCGTGATTTTCTTGGGGTCAATCACCAAAGCCAGGCATAAAACTCAAGAGTCCTATCGTCCAGTCCCATTTATATAGCCCCAGGATCAAATGCCTTTCTATTGCTGGAAGGAGAACCCAGAAGTCCTGACTCCCATTCCTACACTAAGTACTGGCTCACACTCGCTCCTCTCCTTCCCTTGACTAAGTATTCTCTTAAAGGTTAAATAATAGACTGAAAGGACTAACTGTGCACTAGATAAAGGGTGGGGATAATACTAATTACCATTTATTTAGTGCTCTCCATTTCAAAGAACAGCACAAAGATTAACTATTTAAGCCTCACAAAACCCTGCTGGTAAACATTATTGTCTTCATTTTACAGATTGGGAAACTGAGGTAAAGTGATTTGGGTAAGGCCATGCAATGAGGCCATGCAGAGCTAGGCTTGGTCAGAAAGTCCTGAGTTCTAAACCCTTGCACATGCTTCCAAGCCATGCTGCCTAATCATAGTTAAGGAGAAACTGCTGGGCTTGTCCCTTCTCCAATATCTATGGTTCCCCACTGTAACCTTACCTAGGACCCGCAGTGGCAGTTCCCTTGGCATGTGGTACTGAAAGCAAGTTGGCATGTGGAGTGGATGGTAAAGAAGTCCAGCTATCATGTCCTGGAAACATCTGCAGATTATTGCTTGAGCTCTCGATCAAATTCACTTTGGAGGAAACACAAAAGTTTGGTGACTATACCAAGTTATTGCAAGGCAATAAAAGAATGTAGAAAACAGGCAGGACTGAGAGAGAATCTAATTGGCTAATAAAGGTTCCTCCCCATGGGCTTGAGACAACAAGCACACAGGGAAGAACAAACTTACTTTACTCATGTTTTTTTCACTCAAAAGGTGAATCACGACACTAGTTTGGATGGCAAAGGAATGGTAACAAGACCAGAGCTGGCTGAATGATTTTGAACGGAACATTTTTCCATTGGAAAATGCTGTATTGTTGATATCAAAACTTTCCATGGGAACATGTCGATTTTGACTAAATTTTGTTTGGAAAAAAATGGTGAGCATTTTGAAAAGGTTGATGTGTTCCGTGCTGACCTTATTGCAACAGAATGGTTCAAATTTTCATTTCAAAATGATTTTTTGCTTAGAAATGTATTTTATATTATAAATAGAGCTGAGTGAATAGCTGGGTGTCCCAGAGCTTCCAGGCTCCTGTCTCCACAGGGGAAGCTTGGTGGGGGCTGCTGTGGGGCTATGCACCCTGAAAGCTCCAGGGATCCTGGCCCTGGGGCAGTCTGGCAGGTGGGTCTGCCCCAAAGCCATGAAGCGGAAACCCTACCAGCCCAAGAGACCCAGCTCCCAGGCATGGAGCTGTGGACAACGGAACACCAGCTGGTTTCCAATGAAAACTTGCTTGTGTTTTGGCAATTTGCAAGAGATTCGGTGAAACGTTTTGGTCCAGACAATTGGCATTTTCCAAAAAAGCCAAGTTTCAATGGGAAATTTCCAGCCAGCTCTACTTATGACTAATATTAGAATTTAACAAGTCAAAATCTCAATTAAATTTTTATTTTATCAAAAAATTAACATTTTGGCTGACCCAAAACAAAAGAAAAATCAAAAAATTTGTTTTGTGGGAACTTTTGAATTTATTTTTGTTTTTTATTCTGATTCAGAATGAAACCAAAATTGGAAATGTCAGCATTTCCCGTGGAACAGAAATTCTGAGTTCTGACCCACTCTAAATGGAATGTAGAACCTTTCATCTCTAGCATTGTCAGTTCAAATCCAGCCTAAGCCGATAATGAGCAAAGTTACTACCAACTGCTGATTGTTCAATGACCTATGTGAAACAAACTGATGCTCTCAGTCCTGTTCCTTGTGAACATGTATCCATATCAGATAAACTGCCACCGTGATTGGTATTAATTGGCAGTCACAACAGGAAGATGAAGGACTGAATGGGACACAGTAGAGCACCTCAGAGAATTTTCAGGCAGAGAGGGCTCTAAAGACACATTGACAATACAAAAACCTGTTCCCAAATCAGCTCTTAACATTCCCTTAAGGGCTGCTTTTGACTCTGGAGGGAGACTGTTTCATTACTTGGGGTGAAAGGAAGGTCTGAAATGGTTCTGGGAGTTTTGGTATAATTAATAAGAAGTAATTTAAACACAATTGCTCTCCTTCTTCCATTCTCATCTATCTTCACTGACTTAGCCTTTGTGACATATCTACCTCTGTAACTTTTATACTTTTGTTTTCTGTGAACTGCACCTTTAAATTTCTGAATACTCTCCTTGTGTGTGGAGTTCAGGAGCTATTTTGTTCTCAGAGTTCAGTGCAGACTGTTACAGAAGAGACACACACTGTGCTCTCTCCACTGACTTCTGTTTTTTCTTGCTTTGCTGTTTCTTTTAATGTAAGGAAGAATTGTGCAGGCTGTGTGTGAGGAGACATTGCAGCCTTACCTGTTGGGGAGTGATTTCTCTGCATGTACGAAGCAGGATATGGTGCAGCCCGATGCCCTCGAAGGGCTGCATAATGCTCACAGCCATGGTGGGAATGTGGGGCAGGCAGAGACAAAGCTCCTCCATACTGATAATTAGAGTTTCCTGCTGCGCACACTGCATCTGGATTGGAAATCAACCAGCCACCTACTGTGAGGGAAAAGGAAGAAACAGCAAGCAAAATTAATAAAATTTGAATAAGGAAAGTAACCAGGGTTCCTAAAAATGTACCCTGCCAGATCACAAGAATTCCAGACAGTAGGAAACCTGCTTGTTGCCTGGCGTTTGTTTTGTACCAAAGAATGAATTACAAAAAGACATTTAGACACCAGATAACAATATTGCTAATGCTTAGATAGCATCTTCATCCCAAATGATCCCCCAGCACTTAACAAATTTTAGAAAGGAAGCCATTCACTCCCCCAGTGAAATGCAACCTAGGGTGGAACATGGCAGCTTCTTATCAGCAAAGAGCAATACTACACAACAGCTTAAGGCAGGATGTGAATACTACAGCATTCAAATGAAGGGGGGCAGATTTAGGAAAACAAAGTTATTTGGCCTGCACCACAGAGGTGATACCCTTACTCTTATGAAAAGTACCATGGGATCTTTAATAAGCACAAACGGTCAGGACCTCAGTTTGCCCTCTTCTTCAAAAGATGGTAGCAAGGTACCAACCCCTAGCAAGGGCTGCCAAGGTTACAGAGTGAGAGATCTTGGCTATTAATCTGGCACTTTCATGTATTGATTGTCCACTCAGATTTTAGAGGGGTGTAAAACACTTGCTAAAGCAGAGATTTTTTCATACCCTGGAGTTCAAACAGCACAAACAGAAGCATGTACCCTCTGTCAGTTGTACATTATGTGTTATGAGCAAAATTCAGACAGGCTACAAATCAAATTCAATCCCCAGGGCCAGGGTACACATCAGGAGTTGGGTTTCATTTGTCTTTTTTTTAAATGACACCATTCACGTAATTATAATTAACAGGCAATTTAGTTTTAGTCAAACAAATCAATATCTATATTGAATAGAGCTGTCTTCTAGGATCGCTTCCCGACCCCTCACTCCAACTTTCACTTCCCTCAAAAGCCCCAAAGAAGACTCATCTATTCCTCTGTCCGAGGAGAGCTGGATGTGCCTCCTTCTGGAATCCACCCAAACTGCACCTCAGTTTGGCATTTCTCTAAAGAACGATGTAACTTGACGCCTTTACGCCTATCCACAATGCTGACCTCACTGCTTCTCAAGCAATTCCATATGCTGCACATCCATGGACTACCTATTCTGTAACACTCACCATGTGCTGTACATACAGATGCCATAGTTGCCAGCTACCCATATGTATGGTAAGGGAGACAGCGAACCTAGGGCCTTCTGGCACACAAACAGAAGTACCTACTACTGGAAATAAAGAGGTTCTTCTTCAACCAGACTGAAGTAGAAGAGTTTTATTCTGTAGGCCTCTGGACACTGGAGGGCCGTGATGCACAAACACCCAGTGTTAATACTGAGCAGATAGCTGTGACTTTCTTGTGAACTAGTGAGCAAATTAAATATCTTGTTGTTTGCTATGCTTGGGACCTCATAATGCAATCGTTCATGGGCATTTGTACAAACTGAATTTCATTCGTGAACAAAACAAGTAAGATGGGCAATCCAAAGTTCATTTAGAGGTGGGAACAGAATTGCCAGTGTGACTGATTATAAAGTACATGGTGGCAATTAGAAATAATAATGGGAAATGAAATCAAAATAGTCTGTGGAACGGGCAAGAAGCACAAAATGTCAGTAAAAATGTTTCAGTGAAAAATATGGAAAGAAAACATTTTTCACAAATATCAGAGTTTATGAATGGAAGAAAAGCCAAATTTCAATAAAACAAGAATAACCACTCCTCCTATTTTTTATGAATCATTCACCCATCGATAATGATGGGACATTTGTAGGGATAACAAGAGTTTCCAGAGTTATAATACTAAATACTAAACAAACAAAATGTCCTTGTAGGTAGATTATCCCGTAGCTGCCTACTACATGGTTTCTTGAACCTCCCTCTGACGTATTTATAGTACTGGCTTCCATCAGTGACAGGGTTCTACATTGGATAAGACCAGTGGCCATCTAGTCTAGCACATCCTATGTCCACAATACCTATTATATTACATAATACTTCAAGTTCCCATGAGTAAAATGATGTTGGAAAACCTTACGGTGAGAATATGTCATATGTTGACCTTCCGAAACATTTTCAGGAGTATCCCTGGGATGGTTTCTGAAAGAGAAAATAATGAGTGGTTATGTTGTGCTGTATTCAAAAGAAGGTGAAAGGGTTAGGGAAATGGAGATTGAAAAAAAAATAAAAACTGAAAATTGTTCAATTTTAGGTTTCATCAACTGAAAAGACAAAGGAAAATGAAGATAAAAAAGAAATTCCACCATCTTCAGCTGATCACTAGAGAACTGTAGAAAGCTCTGTACTATGCAAGATGTGCAGTCAAGAAGGCAGAAGCCCTTGCCTCATTCCATGTGCAACAATGTCCCTGGCTCGGTCATCTTCGGGGATTGAACCCTAGCGCTCTGGATCTAAGTACATGAGCCTTTTTTGCTTGAGTGAAAGGACCAAGGCCATTAACTTCAAGGCAGTAGTAGAAAACCTCTATACATGGTCCAGCCACCGGAGGGGAACAAAGAGCCATATTTTGTTAGCATGGGTGGCACATACAAACCATTTAAAGATGACAAATAAATACACTATTATTTTCTGACAGTGCATGTCTCTCTAACTTCTTAAATACAGCGATCTCCTATGGAGACTATTTTAATGAAATGGGTCACACTTTACCATAAAGGTATAGTAATTACAGTGTAGTAACATTGCAATTTCACTGTGGTTACGTTGATATCTGTGGTTACTACTTATTCATATAACTAGATAGTTACATGAAATGAGAATATATGAGAATAATTAAAGTATAAATACAATGGAGCTAACATACCTAAAATCTAACACTATATGTATGAAATGCAACACTGAAGGGTTAATAAGAAGTTCGAACAGTCAGCGTGTAAAATTTCTATTTCTATGAATTAGTGGTAATTATATACTGAAAAACAAAACCAAAGATAACTGTAATGTAACTATACTGTAATTATAGTAGTCTTATTATAAAATGTGACCAATAAATGATATTTCAGCATTTTGTATCAGCAGTGCACTCACCCATGTAGGACCAAAATGTGATGACAAATACCGTGGTGTAAATCTGGCATTAAGACCATTGACCTCAATGGAGTTACTCTGGATTTATAGCAGTGGAAAGGAGGTCAGGATTTGCCCCTTATCTTTCTCAGAGTATTGTTACAATTTTAACTGTAACAGCAGCAAAAGTCATCAAGCTGAGTAAAAGCCGAACTCACCTTTCCTTTGCATCCAGGAAGGCTTTGGCAAAGGGATTATACTTGATTTTGAGAGCTGTTATCTTGGGTTTACAAAAAACAAGGCATGTTAGTGAAGGTAATTTTAACAGAGACTTGACACAGCATTGTCCAGAGTAAACTGAATGGACTGAGTTCCGCCTCTGTTAGTGAAACAAAAGACAGGCATTGTATTTACCATGTGGCTATATGTCAGCCAGGTGCATTGTGTGGGAGCATTGCTCTCCTCTGAAGCATCGGACATTGGTCACTGCCAAAGGCAGGAAACCAGAACTGATGGACCAATGGTCTGATCCAGTATGGCAAATTCTGTATTACTGTGAATACTTCTCCCAAAGCTGCTGAATTGCATAGAAATATGAATAATATCTGTACTGACATTAACTAGGAAAAAAGGGACAAGGGCCACCAATCCTCATGCTTCAGGGCACAGCCTGATTACAGTTTGGAGTCAGGAAGAAATTTCCCCATGGTATAGTACAATAGTCTGGGTGCATTATAGGAGGAGTGGAGGGGTTATACTTTCCACTAAAATATCCAGCACTGGCCAGTGTTAGAGACAGATACTGGACAAGACAGAAAGTCAGTCTGTTCCAGCATGGTAAGGGGATGGGCTACTGGTACAGATAGACCAATCCAGTATGGCAGCAGGCAGAATACCAGACTAGCCTGACCATTCATCTGTCCTGGTACTGCAGTCAGATTCTAGACAAGGTGGACCAAGGGTATGTTTTGTTCCAGCAAGGAGACAGAGTATTCGATTAGATGGGCCCTCAATCCGGTCTGGACTGACAGGGAGACAGGATACTGGATTATTTTCACCATTGGTGTGTGCTGATCTGGCAAGTCTTAGGCTTTTAATATTTCTCATCTGCGATGACCAAATTGTGTGACATTATTACCCACCTACCTCTTCATTTTGATAAGCAGTAACAGCTATGAACTGAGTCTCCGGAAAGGAGCAGTTCATCACCATCCTGTGTGGGCCTCCCACACGAACGATGTGGACCTGAGGCTCATATTTATGCAAGGAATTCAGCATTATCTGCAGAAAACAAGAAGGAAGAGAGATGGAATTAATAGGCAGCAAGTTTAAAACAAACCAAAGGAAGTATTTCTTCACACAGCGCACAGTCCACCTGTGGAACTCCTTGCCAGAGGATGTTGTGAAGGCCAAGACTATAACAGGGTTCAAAAAAGAACTAGATAAGTTCATGGAGGATAGGTCCATCAATGGCTATGAGCCAGGATGGGCAGGGATGGTGTCCCTAGCCTCTGTATGCCAGAAGCTGGGACTAGATGATAGGGGATGGATCACTTGATAATTGCCCTATTCTGTTCATTCTCTCTGGGGCACCTGGCATTGGCCACTGTCGGAAGACAGGATACTGGGCTAGATGGACCTTTGGTCTGACCCAGTACGGCCATTCTTATGGACTGTCACAGCTACATCAGTGATACCCAGCCTGAAACAGCTGAAGAGCTATGTTTGTCACCAAACAGAGCCACAGAGGAATTACGAGCAATGACCTGACCTTGGCCTTGTGGTATTTGCATCGTGTCATTGATACTCATTGTCAGTCCCATATTGAGGGGACATCATGTACCAACATCACAGTGCAACCCCAATGTCAACAGAGCTCTCCAGGGTCATCCTCTCTGTGATTCCACACTACACTCTGTCCCCTCCCCAATTCCTGGTTGCTGAAAAAGAGAGAGAAGGATTTCTCCTTTCCTCCCTCCATCTTAGCTGCGGGTATGGACAGGGACAGACTCCAGCTGAATTACATTAGATGCTTCTGATGCAGCAGTAAATATTTATATTATGATAGTGCCCAAAGAAGACCCCAGTCAGAATTGAGGCACAACTGTGCTGGAAGCTGTACAAACAGATGAGACAATCCCCACCCAGAGGTGCTTATGGTCTAAAAAGCACTGGGACCATGATCTTTTTCTGTGTTTTGCACAGTGCTGAACAAACCAGGGGTCCTCAGTGAACAATACAATTATGTGTTTTTATTATAAAATACCTCCCTCCAAGTATCATATTTTGATTAAGAACAAAGAAGGGGAAGCAGAGCCCCAGACAGGGGGCATGACTTGCCTAAACACCCAGATATGTTTGTCCACCATTTTTTCCCACCCTTCAAAAATATCCTCCCTTCTGGGGTTAGGAAGGAAGGATGGTCTTATAGTTAAGATGCCGAACCAGAACGTGGCAGCCATTGGATTCCATTCAAAGCTCTGCTACTGACACCGTGTATGACCTTGGGCAAAGCATGTCACCTGTCTATGCCTCTGTTTCCCCATCCATAAAATGGGGATAAACAATTCCCTAACTCATAAGAGTGCTCTGAAGCTAAAGTTTAAGGCTTGTGAGGTGCCTAGGTGAGCATAATAGAAATGACGACAAACAAATTAGAAATACTACAATAAGGAGATACTACTCAGGACTAAGGTTAAAGTAAAGAAAGTATTTATAGGTTTGGCAGAATTTGATTTTTTTATACATATATATAATTTTGACAGATAATATTGATGTTTATTTGTAAGCATTTTTTCTATTTTTATATATATAAAAGTTCACAGTTGCACAAAATTATGGGCATGACAGACAACGGGGGGCGGGTCAGATGATTATTATTTAATGACAGTAGATGTTGATATTTGAAAAATTAAAGCTTTATAATTGTTAAAACACAAATTGTCAACATCACGTCAAACTATACTTAAATCAATATCCTTAAATCAAACTCTAATATGTTCGCAAGCAGCATTTTTCTTACTTTGCCTATCTGTACATTTTGATTATCATCGATGGAAATATTTTTTGTCGGCTTGTGTGTACACATAGTAAAATTGACATTTACTGATAAAAATCAAATCCTTCCAAGCCTAAATATTTACTTGAAAGGAATGGACTCCTGGCTGACAAGTAGCATCCAATATAGGAGTTTTGAACAAAACAAATAAACAAACAAAAGATCTTGTGCAATATTTTACTTTCAGATACATCTTTAAAAAAAACAGTCCAAACCAATTTTTCTGTTTGTATTTTTAAGGGGCTCAAAGTGAATGTCACTTATTTCTAGTACATGCAGTTTCCTTCCAAAGGCCAAAGCTGACTCAATAGAATATTGATAATTATCATGAGGCAGAAGCAGACATAGTAATTATTTCATTTAGGAGCAGCCTTTTATTCTGGTATCTGACTCTTGCCAACATTCCACTTACACCAAACAACATGGGGGAAAACAACAAAAACCTAATACCCACAACCATTTTTTCCCCTTTCTCTAAAGTTCTATGTAAAAAACCCAGCACACAAGACAAACTATGAAAAGCCCCCGATGATTAAGTAACCCACAGCACTCTCTGTCTCTCTTAACATCAAGAAGTCCATTAAAATCTGAAAGTGCCAATTAAGACCTGTTTATTCCTGTTTACGTTTGGGCTCCAGAGAATAATTGGCATCTGTGGGTGAAGAGGGCCCCTCTAATTGCATAAATGCACCCTTGATATTTCTTGATTGGTAGGTGCTTGCGATGGAAGACAAGAGGTGTATGGGAAACATCGTGCTGTACCTGCCCGCTTCCATTGAGCTTGTTGGTAAGTTTCACTTTGCTGAAGGAAACGGAGGCTTTCATCCAGTGTGCCCCGAAGTTGGGAGAGTCTGGGTGAATGTAGACGCAGCTGTGGCTTGGTGGCTCTGGTTTCCCAGCAGGCACCCATTCACCGTTCACGTACTTCCAGCGGTGGCCGTCGGTCGGGGCAAAGTCCAACAGGAAGGAGTACATGGCGTTGGGATCCAAACCTGACACGCTAATCTTTAAAACCGGGAACATCCGTCTGTAGTGGAAACAGAAGGTGGGAGTGGGAAAAGCATCATTAGTCCTGGTATAAAAGAGGCTTGTTAGTATGTTTCTGCAAAGATACTCTCTGAGTTGCTCAAAGAACAAATTACCCTCACTTTGGCTGAACCGGAGATGATGTTAAAGGGCTACCATCACTTTGTTTTCATTTCCTGTTGATCAGTCAGAAGCAGTCACAAAATGCTTTCATGTTTCACCTGAAATATGGAATTTCACCCCAAAATCACCCTGATTGATGGGACCAGGACTGATAATATTGTCCTGCACTAGTCACACTCTTATGTCTACACTACGAAATTATTATCAACTTTATTCCACTGGAGAGGTGGATGGAAATCCCTATGCCACAGTAGTACAGAGCTAGAAGACAGCGAGAATTCAGATCTTACAATTGTAACATCTTAATTTCTAGAAAACTATTAAAAAATCATTCACACGTCCCCACTTTTATCCCTGACCAGCCAATGGGGAGCCATAACTCTGACCATAAAGAAGATATATCAACACAGGCAGATTTAAATTCTTCCTTCCCTACATGGACATTTTGAAAAAATCACTAAGATGGGAGGGGTTCTTCAATCTAGCAGAGAAAGGTGTAACATGATCCAATGGCTGGAAGTTGAAGCTAGACAAATTCAGACTGGAAATAAGGTGTACATCTTTAATGGTGTAGTAATTAACCATTGGAACAATTGACCAAGGGTCGTGGTGGATTCTCCATCACTGACAAATTTTTAAATCAAGACTGGATGTTTGTCTAAAAGATCTGCTCTAGGAATTATTTTGGGGAAGTTCTATGGCCAGTGTTATACAGGAGGTCAGACTAGATACTCAAAATGGTCTTTCTGGCCTTGGAATCTATGAATTATATAGGATGCTTGAAGGCGCATATGGAACATACATACATAAGAACAGCCTCACTGGGTCAGACCAAAGGTCCATCCAGCCCAGCATCCTGCCTTCCAACAGTGGCTAATGCCAGGTGCCCCAGAGGGAATGAACAGAACAGGTAATCATCAAGTGATCCATCCCCTGTCGCCCATTCCCAGCTTTTGGCAAACAAAGGCTAGGGACACCATCCCTGCCATCCTGGCTAATAGCCATTGATGGACCTATCCTCCGTGAACTTACCTAGTTCTTTTTTGAACCCTGTTATATGGAATAAGGCAGGGCTTTAAAGCCACCTGCATCTCTATATGGTTGATTAATGTGCACAGTGAATGAGGAAGACCATTTCAATTAGGGTCTGATCCAAAGCTCATTGAAGTCAATGGAAAGACTCCCATTGACGTTGGTGGGCTTTGGATCAGGCCCTTAGTGCACAAAAATGCACACTTGTTGTGTGTGCATCTTGAGCGGGAATTCGTTCTACTGATGTCTAGCAAATAGCTTTGCATCGTGGAATTTTTGTTTTCTTTTTTTGTGTGGAGATTATGATGTATACAATGTAAAAAAACAAAACACAGTTTTACTTACACACACACACAGTGGTGAGCTGGAGCCGGTTCGCACCGGTTCGCAAGCACCGGTTGTTAAATTTAGAAGCCGGTGTAGAACCGGTTCCTAAAGGGGCGGGCGGGTGAGCAAACTCCGGTCCGTGGGCCATATCCAGCCCGCGGGACCGTCCTGCCCGGCCTGCCTGAGCTCCCAGCTGGGGAGGCTCCCCCGGCCCCTCCCCCGCTCTCCCCCCCTTGCAGAGCGCCAGCGCTCTGGGCAGCTCTGCAGCTCCTGCCACTTTGAGCGGCAGGGTAAGAGGGTGGGGCTGCGAGCTCCAGTGGCCACACAGCATCCTTACACAGCAGCATGGTAAGGGGGCTGGGCCGGGGCTGGGAGGAGGGGTTGGATAAGGGGCAGGGAGCGGTTGGAGGGGGCAGAGGTTCTGGGGGGGCGGTCAGGGGATGGGGAAGGGTTGGGTAGGCGTGGGAGTCCCGGGGGTCTGTCGGGGTGGTGGTGGATGGGGTCGGGGCAGTCAGGGGTCAGGTAGCGGGGCGAGTTGGGTAGGGAGTGGGGTCCTGCGGGGCAGTTAGGGTGGGGGGTCTCAGGAGAGGGTGGTCAGGGGACAAGGAGCGGGTGGGGGGAGGGTTGATGGGTTGCGGGTTCTGAGGGGGGCAGTCGAGGGCAAGACGTGGGTTGGGGTAGGATGGAGGGGAAAGGGGGGAGACAGGCACGTGGGGCTTGTACTCACCGTGCGGTTCCCTACTGGGTCTTCGGCGGCATTTCGGCGGCGGGGGGGAGGGGGGTGTCTTCACTCGCTCTGGATGAAGTACCTGCCGCCGAAATGCCACCGAAAACCCGGCGCGAGTGAAGGCCCCCCCGCCGCCGAAGTGCCGCCGAGGACCCGGTAGGGAACTGGTTATTAGGATTTTGGGAGCTCATCACTGCACACGCACACTGTATCCATGTTGTAAATAAGCCTACTCTTGCCATGGTCCCCCCCAACACATATTGCCCCCTTGGTTTCACCACAGCCCAACTCATTAACATCACTCCCCACACCTAGATCGTCACTCCCCCTTGAGGCCCACACTTCTCTCATTCAGCTTGTAAGCTATGAGATGTGTCAACTGTTAGCTGTGTCAGTGATACACAGCAACATTTAAAAGCTGCAGGTGGTAGGCAAGCAGGGAGGCTGTGGTAGGGGGAGGGGCTGTGTGGGGAACATGTTGGAGAGTAAGACTGGGGGTGATTGGGAGAGTGCAGGGGTGGGGAAAAGAGGGTTTGGGGGCAGCACTCTGGCCTGTCCATGGAAAAGTGGCCTGGTGGCGGAGTGCTGTTCTGAAAATGATCAGGAGGGGAAGTGAGTCTGGGGGTAGACGGTTGGGGGTGAGAACTCAAGTTTCTGTAGGGATAACAACAAGAAGTCCGGTGGCACCTACTGATAGCTGTCCATGGCAATGACTCTCCATGTTGATCCATATTAATTGAAAACCTGGGAAAGGCACACAACCTCCTCCCCTCCACCCCCAGTTTACTTTGAGGAAAGGTTGCTAGACCGATATGTCCTACCACTGGCAAACCTTGGAAAGCATGCAGTGAGGTTGAAAACAGGGGCTGCGAACTCTGCTTCTTTGTTATGTTTAGGAAAAGCTGTATGACAGGGTGATCTATGGGGTTAGCGGGAGGGGTTCTCCCATTGCTGTAGTAAATTCACCTCCCTAGTAAGCAGTAGCTAGGTCGATGGAAGAATTCTTCCGTCGACCTAGCACTGTCTGCACCAGTGGTTAGGTCAGCATAGCTGCACCTCTCAGGCATGGGGATTTTTCACATCCCTGAGAGATGTAGCTATGCCGATGTAAGTTTTCAACATAGACCAGCCCTTAGTCTCTCTGTGCCTCAGTTTCCCAGCTCTAAAATGAGGATGGTAGCACTTCCCTACCTCACAGAGGTGATATGAAGATAAATGCTTTAGCGATTCTGAGACACTCAGATACTACAGTGATGTGGGGGCTATGCCTTAGATAAAACTTTTGAAATCAGGAGTTAAGTTATGGTTAGGATACGGAAACAGCTCTAACATAAACAGCAACAGAATAAAAACAGTGGTGAATCTCACTGCATTAGCATCACAGCTCAGCTGCGTTTCATACTATTGTGAACTAGGATTAAGTGGCGTATCAGTTTAATAACTGGTATGTCCAGCACTTCTTGTGGCAATCAGAGTGCAGACGCCCCAAAGAGAGAACAGATGGATTAAACCCCAGAAATGAATGGTTGATTTAACTGATTGTAGACAATGATATTGTACTATAAAAACATATCGAGTACATACGCTCAAATAAATTTGTTAGTCTCTAAGGTGCCACAAGTACTCCTGTTCCTTTTGCGGATACAGACTAACACGGCTGCTACTCTGTAAGATATTGAGTAAGGTCTTTTATGAAAGCTTGCAATGTTCTGAACTTGATGGTCATTAGGAGATGTGTACATACCAAGGTTAGGAATGTAAGTACACCTCTACCTCGATATAACGCTGTCCTCGGGAGCCAAAAAATCTTACCGCGTTATAGGTGAAACCGCGTTATATCGAACTTGCTTTGATCCACCGGAGCATGCAGCCCCGCCCCCCCGGAGTGCTGCTTTACTGCGTGATATCCGAATTCGTGTTATATCGGGTCGCGTTATATCGGGGTAGAGGTGTATGTGTATAGATAGAAAGTTGCAAATTGTGTGATGCAACTTTAGCATCACCTCACAACAGGGCCTAGAAGTAATCAGGCAGGTAGGGACTACCTCCCAAGCCAGTTGTATACATGAATCCAGCTTCAAGTACCCAGCCATTGTCCAGCCCAGAAAAGGACAATGGTGAACCATTAAAGCTAATGGAAAGACTTTGAGACAACTGGAGACAGGGGAGCGAGAACAATTTGTATAGTGGGGGTGCTGAGAGCCATTGAACCAACTGTAAACCCTGTGTATGAAGGGAACCACTTCAAGCCCAGGGGTGCTGCTGCACCCCCAGAACCCCTAGTTCCAGCACCTATGAGTAACCATGAATTACCTAGTCTGAAAGAAAAAATGGGAGTGGGAGGAAGGGAAGCCTTTTAAAAAGGAGGCTTGAAACTGAAGTTTTCATCCAGAAACAGGGACAGTTGGTTGGCAGGTGCTGTCCATGAAACACTGGATGCTCCTTATGGCTAGGGTGTACACTGGGAAACTGTTCCGAGGCACAAGGAATCTTGTATTAGACAAGGGATTTTATCTAATATGGAAATGGAAAGCCTGAGGTTGCATCTTTCTGTTTATTTTCTGTGTAACTTGTATGTTTGTTTCCCTTCCTCCTTCATCTTTGGATCTGTGGCTTTTCTATTAAATAAACCTTTTGTTTAGTTTTACCTCAAACAAGTCTACGATGTGCAAACCACGTGGAGTGTGCGTGCCAAAGTAAATTGCTGTCTGAGGGCTGGTTTCACGCCTTCCGCGGGGAGGAGCCAGAGGGGAAAGCCCAAGTGCCTGGAATTCATGAAGGACGGATTTGGGGAGTCTCAGGACTGGAAGGATTGTTCATGTCACGCTGCCGGGAGGAACGAGGCTGGTGGAAGCCAGGGTGGGCAGGCGACTCGTGTCAGGGGTCTGAGCCATCGCATCACAGCATAAAGGCACCCCAGGGTACCGGGCAGGCAGTGACAGAACTTCTTCCTGGGCTGTGTGATCCCCAAAACATCACATATATCCACCTCTAACTTCTGTGATTCTCTATATCCTGCTATGCCAGTTACATTATTATAACGGAGCATCACACTGTATCGGATAAATATATCAGCTATAGTATCAAAGTCTCTAATTCTGACTTGATATTCACTGTGGGCACTTGGAGTCACTATGATTCAAGCACATTTGGGGAAACATCAGTGCCTACTGGAGACTAATCTATTAGAAATTGTTAAATTGTACATGTTATACTTGTGCTGCTAAGTCCTAAACTTTAAGGCTATGCAGCCTTACATTTTTCTGGTTCTATTCGTAGCGCTGCCTTCGATTTGGTAGATGACTTTGGCCAAGTCGCTTCACCACACTGGGCCTCAGTTTCCCCAGATAATAACACTTACTGATTTGATAGTGTGTTGTCAGGATTAATTCCTGGGCGTTCATAAAGCTCTTAGGATGGGATTTTCAAAATTGCTCTGCGTTCCTCCCTTTGAAGTCAATGGGGGTTTTAACATAAACGTCAATGGGAGCAGGGTTAGGCCAGTGTCATGAACGTTTGACACTCCCACCTGAAAAGCCCAACACAAGACTTTTCTTGTTATGTACAATTCCCCAGCCTGCAAAAGGCCATGAGTCATAGAAAAAAAAGTTCCACCAGGTCCCACTTTGTCTGTCCCCTTGGATTCTGCAGGAGGGCCTGCGTTGTGCAGGAGGTCAGACTAGATGATCATAATGGTCCCTTCTGACCTTAAAGTCTATGAGTCTATGAGTCTATATTTCCCCAGCTTGACCTCTGGTTTTAATTAAAATATACTTTTAGAAATTCAAAGAGAGGCCTTTTTACAAAAGCCTACATGATTTTATAGTAACAGCCTCAAACCCTCTAATAACATAACTGTGCTTAGGGCCATAAAACCAGAGACTATTGTACTTTAACTTATTTATAAGGCAACTTACATTTTCTATTATAGAAAGGACCCAGTCCTGCTTCCACTGATGTTAGTGACAACTCTCATTGACTTGGGGAGGGAGGGAGGGGGGCGGGGAATCAGGTTGATAATGAAGGCAGAGTTTAGAACAAAGCAAAAATATTGAGAATTTGATCAGTGGAAAGCTATCCGTAGCCCACCCAAAAGTAACCATGTACACCTGATAACAACAGATCCATCGAACTCCCTCTTCCCCATGGCAAAAACCATTATCCACACATACTCACCTGTATGCTTTACCTCTGGTAAAATACTATTCTGTGTAGGGATAAGCTGTATAGTCTACACTGATTGTTTACCAGTTGGTCTACAAAAGGAAGTTGGGTTGGTTTAACTGAGGGTGTGATTTGTAACCAATTTAGTTAAATCAGTGCAAAGCCCTTTTATCTGAGTTTAAACAGGCTTGTCTGGGATTGGCTTAAATTGATTAGGAAACAGCTTAAGTCAAACTGAAATAAGCCATGCTTACAGCAAAACAAATGCCCACACAGGAGTTGGCTCTGCTTTAACTACATTCATTTAAAAACCAATTGAATTTAAACAGCACAACTTCTGAATGTAGATGAGGCCTTAGAAGAAACAGATGTCTGTTTCTCCATACAGGTCACTATTGGGAATGAATACAATACTAGTGTGGTATCAGTTCAATATCTGATAACTCAGGAATATCAGCTGTTTTTGCAGGGGAGTAGGCTTCCTGAGTTAATAGATTTTTTTGATCTCTAACTGCTATGATCCATGACAGGTGCTAGCAGCTAGTACCACAGTTCAGCCGATGTCCCCTGTTCTGCATCAGAAAATTGCTGGTCTTAATCTCTTTCTGCAAGATTGACACACGTCAGCCCTTCCGTTTGGCTCTTTCTCCCTCTTTGTTCCAATCCTTCCTTAATATGCACATCTTCTATGAAATCTGCCAGCAACAATCCAGCAAAGGAAGAACTGTGCGCTCTTAAAAACCAAAATCTCTGCCCTGCTTTGTGACTGGACCTTCCTCTAATCACCCCCTGTCTGTTACAGATCTAATGGCACGGTCTGCCCAGTTTAGAGTGGGAGCACCTTGGGTGGACAGTTCTCACTCCCAGCTCAGCAGTGTGCTAGACTTTTCCACTCAGTAAGGCTCCAGCTTTAGAACTGTCTCCTCCTTTGCATTTTGTAGAGTGCCCACACACACTGATTGTGCCCAGCAGCTAAGAAGAATCATGAGCAATGCAGAGGACATTTTGACTTCCTTAGATCTTGTGAATAAATCATTTACCAAAGTTCCAGCCAAGTTTCCAAATTCTCTGCCCAAGACGATGGAGCAGCAGCACTGCTTAAATCTGTACCACACCTATATGCTGCCAATGGGCTTGTCTTGCACCCATTTCTAGCACAAATTGTTTATACAGGACTGCGTATCAGGGCAACAGAGACAGGAGAGAGAGTGGCTGGGCCAACAGGTTGGGAGACTTGGGTTCTAGTCTGAGATCTACTATTGACTTGTGTGATCTCCGGTAGGTGACTCACTTTCCTCAGCTGTAAAATGGGGATAATGACACTGCTCTGCCTTTGTAAAGCACGTTCAGCCCTACAGACAAAAAGCTATCATCTAAGCACTGAGTATCGTTATAATAAGCAGTGTTCAGAGGGAATCATTTGCAAAGCCCTTGCAGTGGGGTTGGGAGGTGGAACGATCCTTCCCCTGGGAAATGTTCTTTACTATTTTGTTCAGTCCCAAGGCAATAAATATCTTCTTGCAGTGTCTCTTACAATCAGGGATAAAAGGGCACAGGAATGGTTTTGTCAGTATTCAGAAAGGAACATGAACCTTCTCCTTAGTTTGTAGGCTGTCTCTGAGACTGCCTTTCCCTCCCTGCACAGGATATGTGGATGCACACACAGCACTCACAACATTATACCATGGCTACAATTTTCTTTAGCCTATGTAAACAGCAGTTGCTAATATTCCCCATATACCGTAGGATACGCTAATTACACTGGGGACAGTACAGCACTCACCTGCCGCTCTTGGTCACGATCATCTCGTTAGTGACTTCCCTGAACCTCTGCCACAGCGCAGCCTCCTCCAAGACAACCTGGAGTTGTTTCTCGGTCGGGTCCCCTTTGTCTCTGCCAGCTTGGAGTTCGCTCTCCACGACATTGAGCAGCCTGGAGACAGTGCAGTCACTGGGCTTCTTACATCCCAAATCAGTCATGGTGTACTGTCAAAAACTTCTCAGCTGGCGTAAAAAACAAACAAACCCTAAGCATACCTCAACCCAAGCCAATTAATTAGCCACACTAACAAATCTGCTCTCCCTGATCTTTGGCCATCTACTTGTTCCTCCCCCCTGGAAGTCCCAATGGGACAATGACACCAGTGTGTTAAGGTTGACACACATGCACATACAAAAAGAGGACTATCTCCTAATTACTCATCAAGTCAGGTGGGAGGCAGCCTGATTACGCAATTGGCTGCCTCGGAAGAAGAGTTCTCCATCCAAATTAATGGGCTTTTATCTTTTTTCAATCTGAAGTGGGTCTAATTGTTCTGCTTGAGAACCAGGTTTCCATTAATGAAAATTGTTTCGTTTCCAGACTGAAACAATGCATGGAAATTGTGCTTGTGCTGATGCAAACCCCAGCCAAAGGGGGGAAGAGTCAGCTAGCAACATTCAAGATTGGGGTGGAGAGATGCTAGTCTTGCAGGCTTTCCATCAGAAATAGCAATGTGCTCACCCTGCTCCCCTTTTTCTTAAAATAAAACAACAACAATAAAAGGCCCCTCTGCACTTAAATTTTGCCCATGTGGTCTTGTGCCTGGAAGACAATTTAGTGCATGTTCAAAATGTCAGGAGTCTAGGACAAGCCGCAGTTCAGATATAGGGATTTTTAAAAAGGTATAGTTCTCTTTTTGGAAAGTATACTAATAATTTCTGGTCACCCAAAAATGACATGACAGAGAACCTTATGCTTGTTTAATTCAATAGCCCTTGATGCGCTTTTATGCTTATGATTTTTTCTGAGAAGTTGGAAGGGCGTATTTTTGGAGTTATTCATTTCATTGTAAGAAACACACTCAGCCCCTGCACTGATAAAAGTCCGATGCACTTTATAATGAGTGTTAAGGGTCTGGCAGACTTCTGACAGTCTGCAGGATTTAATAAGGTCCATCAGACCCATGGCATGTTTACAAAGTCCACCAGACTTTACAGGACAAGAAGTCTGATCAGTGTCATGCTCCTAAGCACAAAGGGCTGGATTTTGCACCCTTTTGTGTTGAATAGTACCTCATTCTGCAAGTAGTCCCTTTGATTCCAGTCAGGGCCGGCTCCAGGGTTTCTGCCGCCCCAAGCGGGGGAAAAAAAAAAAAAAAAAAANATGGGGTCCCTCACAAACTGGAGACGGTTACTGTGGGTTTGTCTTTAGTATAGCTTATGTACATACTCCACGAACTGAGCATTTGAGCTTGTTCCAGAATCTGGGATGAGCCTATGTTGTGAAAACTGAAATGCTCAAAATAGCACATGCATGTGAATGGACACAGGGTGCTAAAATTAAATTAACCCAGGGGTTCTCAAACTGGGGGTCGGGACCCCTCAGGGGGTCACAAGGTTATTACTGGGGGTCACGAGCTGTCAGCCTCCACCTCAAACCCCGCTTTGCCTCCAGCATTTATAATAGTGTTAAATATATAAAAAAGTGTTTTTAATTTATAAGGGGGGGGTCGCACTCAGAGGTTTGCTATGTGAAAGGGGTCACCAGTACAAAAGTTTGAGAACCACTGAATTAACCCCTCTGGAGCCTCGGGGAATGCAGGGGAGTGGGGTCTCCCTTGGTAGGGTTGGGAAGGAGGTAGGTGGTGTAGGATATTGTTCTTCTCATGTGATCCCTCCCCCATGGCTCTCTTAGCTCTATCACTGTTAATCTAAAGTGGCTAATTTTAAATGAAGCTACCCTCCCCTGACATGAATCTCCCTAGTGCACTGAAATTAAATCTAGACTATAATTTGGCATTTGAGAAGTGAAAGGGATGGTAGCCCTAAGGGAGAAGATAACAGCTTGGCTCATTGTGTTAAATAGCTGTCTGCAAGCCTCAAACTGCTGAATGAGCTTTAGGGTAGGGAAGGCTGTGCCTCCCCAAACAGCCTGGCCCTGCCCCCTATCCGACCCCCACCCACTTCCTGCCCCCTGACTGCCTCCCTCAGAATCCCCAACCCATCCTGGTCCTTGTCCCGTGACCGCCCCGCCGAGACCCCCCAACCACCACCACAGGACCCCCCCCACCACGAACCCCCCATCCCCTGACTGCCCCGACCCCTATCCACACACACCCCCTCCGCCGAGTCCTGACAGACCCCCGGAACGCCCACAATCCAACCCCCCATTCCCCATCCCCTGACTGCCCCCGCCCCCTCCCTGTGCCCTGACTGTCCGCGGGACTCCCTGCCCCTTATCCAACCCCTCTGTCCCTGGCCCCCTTACCATGCCGCTTACCCCCNGGGGGGTCACACTCAGAGGTTTGCTACGTGAAAGGGGTCACCACACACACCCCCTCCGCCGAGTCCTGACAGACCCCCGGAACGCCCACAATCCAACCCCCCATTCCCCGTCCCCTGACTGCCCCCGCCCCCTCCCTGTGCCCTGACTGTCCGCGGGACTCCCTGCCCCTTATCCAACCCCTCTGTCCCTGGCCCCCTTACCATGCCGCTTACCCCCGCCTCCCCCCTCTCCCGGAGCCTCAGCGCGCTGCATCCAGGAGCAGCCCTGGACAGCGCTGCACGGGGGTGGCTCCGGCGGGACCTGAGCTCCCGCTGCTCGGCCGCAGCTCGCAGCCCCACCCCCTTACCATGCGGCTCTGAGCGGGAGGAACTCAGGCCCTGCTGAAGCCATGCCGCTTTAGCTCTGTCCAGGGCCGCTTCTGGACTCAGCATGCTGAGGCGCCAGGGGAAGGCGGGGGGGGAGAGACTCTGACATTCTCATTGGGGCCCCTATGGGGCCCAGGGCAAATTGCCCCACTTGCCCCCCCGGGCGGCCCTGCGGAGTACTGCCCCTTTGTATTGGCCGCCCCAAGCACCTGCTTCCTTAGCTGGTGCCTGGAGCCGGCCCTGATTCCAGTAGAGCCATGCATAGAATGAGGCTATTGGAATCTAGCCCCAAAGGAGTGGAGCTCCAGTCTTGCAAAGATTTCATGCTGTACCAGACTGGAGAGACTTGTTTACACTAGAACAAATTAGGACTCACAATTCCCAGCAGTGGTAGCAACAGAGGAAGCTGTAATTTAGACAAGGCTCAAATGTTTTTAACACTGTGCCGCTTAGCCCTGCTATTTTCAAACCTTGGTTTTGTAAAGTATTTTGCTTCCTATAGATTCTTTTCAGCCTTAATGTACCACATTGTGATCAGCTTTCCTGTGATAAAGAAGTGAGTTAGGTTACCCTGTCAGTTCCAAGAAGTCAGCTTCCTTTCTCAGTTGCAGTATTAGGGCCCATTCCTGCAGTTAATACTACCCACTATATCCTGATTTTCAGCATGCTGGATTCCTGCAATGCGTGTTGAAGTCCCCTCTGAAAATCAAGCCAGGAGGTTTTTGATGAGCTGGGTGGTGATGAGGGTTAGTGAATTTGTGTAGGGTAGGGTATTTATAAATTAATATTTCAGCTGGTTGTTTCTGCTGCACGGAGAGGATAAGTTGTTGTTCTTTTTGTATGCACTGCACAATGTCAAATGTTGTAACAAGCACCTAGAGGATGGGGCAGGTGGCTTTTAGTTGTTTATATATAAACATGGAAAAATACAATAAATAAATTAAAACTAGTTGAAATCTTTTGAAAATTCAACATTGATACAAAGTTTTTGTGAAAAATCATCAGTTTTTCCAACCAGCTCTAAATAAATACATACAGATTTTCTGCCATTTTTTTTATTTATCTTTCTTATTTCATGCCAAGGAGATTAAATGCAAACGTTATTTAGATGCAACCTTAATGTTAGGAATTCCGTTGCTCAGAACTCAGGAGGGTCAAAGATGGGGACCTGCAGCAGTGATGACTCAGCCACAGAATGACAGTATTATTTCTATAGCTGTAGTTTGGCATGGTCCTTTGACGGATAAATAAGACGACACAGGACTTGATGTTCAGAGATACTGACTGCCCATCAGTCCCACTGACTTCAACTGGAGTGGTAGCTGCTCAGCTGCACCTCTGAAAATCAGATTCAAACTCTCAGCATCAAGTTGCTCAGATCTCAAGGCAAATCACTGTACACACAAAAACAACAGACCACAGTGGTTGGAAAGGGAAGGAAGCAGGACAGCAGTAGGGGATACTATCGCTGAATCCTTAGAGGCCAGTTATTTGCTGGTCACAGGCAGATGATGGACTTGATTAATGTTTAGCAAGCTTATTTGTGACACTGGAACAATTCAGGGGGCAGGAGGATGGGTTTTTGTTTGTTTGTTTGTTTTTGATGCGGCAAGTTAGTTTAAGCAACTTTCTTTGGTGTGTTATATTAAAGTGAGCACCACATACAGTAATGCAAAATACTTTGGGGGCATTAACACAAAGATCAACGTTGTCAAACTCAGATGCCTAGAGCCAGCACCTAGATCCATATTTAGGCCAACTAAACCAGTGGCCTGATTTTCTGAGGTCTTCAGCATCCAACACTTCCACTGAAAACAATAGAAGTTGTGGGTGCTGAACACTTCCATAGCAAGCACTTTAAATGGATCCTCAAGATGGATCGAGGTGCCAAACTTTTAGTACCCACATTTGAAAATGTCAGCAAAGGGAAATACACTTCAGTTGCTCAACTGCCCAGACATTTGCACAAGTAGAATCTCAGTCTTATAGCTGCATTAATAGAGTTTTGGGGTTATTGAACCATCAGCATTTTCCAAAATGCAGGGTGTCCCCCTCCCTGACTAGTTGGAGGGGTTGAAGTGGGACAGACAAACCTCTCAATTAGCCTCCAGAGTCCCAGCTTTTATTTTACCTTTTAAAAATTAGTCTCCAGCTGTTATGGTTGCAAAAAATAAAAACAACAACAAACCCATCAAACTGTGGAGTGAGTGTAACTGAGCTAGCAAGTCTGCCTGAGTTTGCAGACAGCCTGAAAAATAGCTCTGAGGTGTGAACTCAGGGATCAAACTCAGATGCCAGCAATGGTACTTTAAATGTCAATGTTGTTAATTATTTCATGGCTCATCAATGCATATAAGAAAGGAGCTGCAGGGCCATGGTAGGAAGATCTACACCAAGGTGTGGGGCACATCCCCCTCCCTGGAAGGGCCCAAAGGACAAGCCAGGACAGGGGCAACGAGGATGTATTAAGATGGATGGCCTTTAAACAACATAAGGTTTCTGGGTGGGGTGGTGATTGGTTTCATTTTTGTGAAGCGGAGCTCAACGTTTAGAAGTTTGGTAAATGCTGCATTCAAGGCAAAAAATAGAACATTTTTCTTCTGTATCTGGTCCTCCTGCAACTTTCTCATTCTCCCATCACGTAACAACTGTTCTCACAGCCATCGAGAGATGCAACAGCAACCCCTCGTTGGGGCTCCAGCATCCTGTAAGGGAGGCAAAAGTAATGCCTCGAACAAAGAACAACATTGGCCATTCTGTTCTAGAGCCCCTTGTCTTCAGTCATTATCCCATGAAAACAGCTTTGAGGCCAAAATGTTTCAGACCATAGCTCTGCCCAATGGAGAATTTGACTGTTTATCAGCAAAGTTGGAACTAAATTGATTTAAATCTATGTGAATTATTGAAATGGCAAAAATGCTCATTTTGTTCAAATAATTGGTCAGCTGGGTTTTTGGATGCGAGCTAATGTGGCTCATTTTTAAAATGACTAGATAATGACTCATGCTCAGTGTGACAGGCCATCCTAAACATGGTGATCTGCACTGGTCACGATTCTAGGTTTGGAAAAAACAAACACCTGAAGACACACCTAGGCTGCATGCCAAAAATATAGCAGACAGAGCACTCAGGCCAGAGATGATGGGTTTAAAATCCGTATCTCAGGCCTCATCTTGCTCCAGCTTCTTCATGCTTTACAATATCTGCATGTCCCAAGACCCACTTTATAAAGCCTTTCAGGGAAGACACAAACATCTGCATGACCTAGCTGCCCAGATGGAATGAGTTGTAGGCCAGGAAGCAGATAATAGACTTGTGGGCAGGGTTGTTTGGGGAAATTTAACTTTGTCTTTCCACTTTTATTTTAATTTTTGGATTTCCAGGCTGCTGGGGAGTCAGAGGCTGAACGTAGGAATTCCTGGTTCCTTGACCTGTTCCCAAATCTCTGCTGAGTCTTATTTCCATTTAGGGGCGGGGATAGCTCAGTGGTTTGAGCATTGGCCTGCTAAACCCAGGGTTGTGAGTTCAATCCTTGAGGGGGCCACTTAGGGATCTGGGGCAAAAAAAATAGTTGGGGATTGGTCCTGCTTTGAGCAGGGGGGGTTGGACTAGATGATCTCCTAAGGCCCCTTCCAACCCTAGAAATCTATGAAAATGGCCCCAAGCCTGGTATTTGCTTCTATATGAAGCTTCCTTGGTAAGGGAACACAGAACACTGGTTATTTGTGTTCACCAATCATTAAAAATGTAAAACTGGTCAACTACATCTTCCTCATGTAGTCGTAGGGAAAGGATGGCTGCAGGAGTGACATTCATACACTTTTTGCATTTACTTCAGTACACAAATTTACTACCAGAGATATTTGGCAAAACAATGAATATGCACAAAAAGCTAATATTTAGGTTATACATTTGAGTCTGCATTGAAAACCCAATTCTAGGAGTTATACTCATCCAACCAGGGAGCAGAAACAGTATCATGTGACTTGCAGTCAATCAAAAACTAACCAATGAAGCTCAAATGTCAAATTATTAGACAGTCCTAGTGAACAGCTAATGCCAAATCCAAAATTTATTTATATAATTATTTGGTGAATAATTGTAAATGAATAGATCCAATAAAGTCAGGAAAAACAGCAAAGGGGAAAGAGAGGCTAAATCCATAAAAAACATTCACTAGGACTTTTTTTTTTTTGCTGAGCTCCAACAATGAGCATGCTCACCTAGGCATTGCTTGGATTATTTCTTTGACTGTCTGATTAAACTCAAACTCAAACCCTTTTTGGCCAACAGCTGCTGAGACAGAGAAGGAAAAAATAATTAACAAAGCTTGTTCTCCATCTGACATTCGATAGCTAGTTTTTGTCTTCAAGCCCACGCCTGCAAATAAAAGACAACCCTTCTTGATAAAATGAAATCCATGAGAATGAGACTCACTCTTTCCATCTCCCCAGTATCCATTGAACCACCTGAATAAGTAAGCCTCTCTGAACATTCAGTCCCAGCAGCCGCGGGAAATTGAACACCTCACTCGCCATGACACTAGCAGGAAATCAACACCAACCAAGTATGGAGTTATAATTAAAAAAAGAACAATAAGACAGCTGCTTTCAGCAGTGTTTTTAATCATGGATCTAGCACCCTAGGAGATTATTGGACAACAAGAGATTTAGGAAAGATTAGTCTTTTCATTACCGTTTGCGGGGGGCGGGGGAGGAGGGGCGGTTAGTTCCTATGCAATGCCAAACAGACATGTTTCTAGTATGTATGTAGACAACTTGTGCTGTTGGTACCTGATTGTCTGGAATTTCAGTGGAGATCATAGGCAGCAGGAACTACTTATTTCTATTTTGGGAGGGAAAAAGTTAATTGAAAAGAGATCTGATCTGACTCGACTGATTACAAAATATTTTTAAGGTAATTATTGTACTTTCCCCCCCTTCTTTAGCTTCTTCGAGGATCTCCAAGCTCTAAAACAGTCATGAATTTGTCTCCACAACCTTGCTTGTGTGGTGGATTGATATTATTGCCCCACTGTTACAATGGGGAAGCTGAGGAACAGAGGTTAAAAATTACTTTGGACTCTTTTTTTAACCATTACATTTCAGAGCCTTCTGAGAAGTGGAAGTAGGTGGGATCTTTTACACTGGGAAAGAAGAGTTGGAATTTTGGCCTGGATACAGTTAAGGCACTAAATCCATATGTGGGGCACCTAAATTGAAGTGGCCTGATTTTGCAGAAGGACTGAGTCCCCCAAATCCTATTCAAAGCAAATAGGAGCTGCAGGAGAGCATCATCTTTGAAAAATAATCATTTTTACCTCTTGCCTCCTATCCCATAGACGGCAGACTCAGAAGCTTTGGAAAATGCCCTCCTCATAAGAGTCAGATCCTGTTCAGGCAGGAAGTGGAGAATTAACAGGTGCTGAGGGTGGTTTAGCAGCAGTGGAAGAGAATCCACCTCATGATGCCTCCTATAGGAGAGGGATCCACACCTTGGAAAGGCAAGGTGGACAATAGTGTATTAAATGCAGTCTGGGGAGATAGGGGGATGCATGTAGGAGCCCTTGTATATTTAAACCCAAATGCAATCACAGGTGCACTTTCTGCACCTTTGTTTTACCCTGCACCAAAGACCAAGCCAGAGACAGCCATGCAAAATAGGCCCAGCAGCATCCATCATCTAGGTGTTAACTTGCAAAGTTGAGGGTGTCAGTTTTCAATAAATTGTGTATAGTAGGTACCGTAACCTCTGACCTTGCACTAAAAAGCATGAAAGAAAACCAGGGCTTTTGTCCCCCTACAATCCTGTCATCCGGAGAGATAGCTAAGACAAAGCCACTAGGACAGCCTTGCAACATCTGCTCCAGCCTACAACTCCTATGCATTTTATTTCTGCCATGTCATCATTGTCCCATGCTTGCCATCACAGAAATCAAAAGCCCTAGCCCTCAAAGCTACCCCTTCATCCAGCTGCCTGAGAGAGCACCTGCAGCAGGCTGCCAAAAGGACAACTAAAATATCCCCATTCCAAACCTTCCCCTCAATCACACCTACAGCAAGTGCTCCAGCTCTCAGTGTATTCACTCACTCTCACATGATAAGGTCTCCCGGGAGTAGAAAGAAAAAAAGAGCAGAACCCTATTTCTTAAGCGTCTCCTGTTCTTATTGCATGGGCAATTACCATCATACACTAAACCTCGGGGCTGCTGCTCCACAGACTGGAACAATGAGGAAGGTGCACACAGAAATGAAACCCTCTCAGATTCTAACCTCTCCCTGACACTGAATTTCTCACACCACAGGGAACTCCCTCTGAGCAAATCAAAATCTTTAAAAAAAAAGGGGGGGGGGGCAGAGGGAGTTGGGGAAAAGAGGCAAATCACTCTTCTCTGAGTCTCTCATCCCCAACGGGAAATACGCTACCAGCCCACCACCTATAAAAAGGGGACACAGTCTCTGCCCCAGAACTTAAGGCATAACAAGATCCACTGACTGGAAGCTGAAGCTAGATAAATTGAAAGCTAGGCATGGGCACATTAACAGTGAGGGTAATTAAACACTGAAACAAACTTACCTAGGGATGTGTTTGATTCTCCATCGCTCGAAGTCTTATCAAGACTAGATACATTTCCAAAAGACATGCTCTTGCTCAACCAGACATCATAGGCTTGATGCAGGAATCGCTTGGTGAGGTTCTCTGGACTGTGTTATGTAGGAAATCAGACTAGATGATCATATTGGACCCTTCTGTACTTAATCTAGGGACTTGATAGACAGTAAACTTTTTAGGCCTGGGTCTTCATGTGTGTTGAGATATGCCCTTGCTGTCTGATTTTCCAACAAGAAAAATTCACTTTCTGGACAAATCAACATTTTCTGCAGAAAAATGTCAATGCTGTTGGAAATCTCTGCTTTTCTATTGGAAAAATTGTTCCCAGCTCTGCAGCTCCCCTGCTCCTTGGCAGCCTGCCTAGAGGGATGCTGGGGAGCTTGGGTTTGCAGGCTCCTTGGCTCCAGGGCAGTCTTCCAGGCTGATTGTTCCAGAGTGGGGGCTGCCAGGGCTGCCAGCTCCTCAACAGCCTTGGGAGCCCCAGCTCCCAGGGCTCTTGGCAGTGCAGGGACCCTCGGAAACATTTTGAAAATGTTGAAACCAAGTAACAGAGTCCATGTACTGCAGGAAATTTCCACTTTTTGTTCACTTTGAATTTTTTTTTTTTTTTTTTAATTTCAGAATTTCCCACAGCACAGGAATTCCAGTTACCAATGTTCAAGGGCTGGCCAAAGACTGTGGAATGAATTCCTCCAGGAACTAAGAACCATCACAAACCTCACCACCTTCTGCTGTAAGTGCAAGGTGCATTTCTTTGACATTGCCTTCTCTAACATAGCCACATGTGTATATATTAAAAATCCTAAATGTGGATCAATTGTATAGTCAGTTGCTTGAGCACACAGTGGTTTGTTGTGAAATATACTCGAGACCCAATAATCAATGTCAATCAGGTTTATTAAAATGGTACAGGAAAAAGGTTCTATATACCAGTCTGTAACATCATTGCATGGGACTGCTGTTCAGATTCACCTTACACAGGTGTGCTCCAAGAAGTTACATCCCTAAAGCCATCTTTTTATACACTACTTGTTTACCAGTAAATAAGGTACTACATTTGTCACCTGAAACTGAAATTAATCAATCACTGTTTACCTTGTTTGTTTCTGGCACCATGGTGTACCACGCATTCCAGGTCATTATGCACCCGTATCTTTCTTCTGAGCACATGCATTCCAGGTACTAAGAGGCATGAAGACACCTTCTAGGTTTCTGTGGGTAATGCCTTTCCTGTTGCCGTGAGGAAATAATTGTATGTACTGATACTGACAGTTTTCTTATCTACTCAAGCCCAAGCTCACTTCAAGGTGTTATGGGATACTTAGCATATGTGTACAGGACTATAACAAAAGGTACAGGCCAATTTGGCCTCTATAACTTCTATACGAATGCTTAATAATATATATACTTAAATGCTTGGAATATATGTTGCAGATAGTATCATCAGAATAATACACAGGTATGCTAGCCAGCATATATTAGTCAACATAAACAAAACACTTTACTGCACACAATTCTCCCCCTGGGGAGAGATGAGAGAACACACACGACATATTAGCCATCTTGCTTAATGCACTACTGAAAGGCACTCATATTACAGTATGCAGTATAAGAACCTATATAGAATAGAGCCTAGCACCAGACATGTAACTGTTCCTTTTATTCTAAAGAATTGTATACAATTCTTTACAAGTGTGAGTAACCACAAGCAGCCCAAAAAATGAGGGCATACCAACATTTTCAAAAACTGTCTCATTTTTGATCAAGGGACTTGACCAAGATCAGAGAAAGACAGTGTCAGAGACAGGATTAGACCAAGTGTTCCTGGCTCCCAGTTCTATATTCACACTATAGCTCCTCACCCGATCTTCCCCTATTTCACACACAAAAAAAAACCAGCTGAATTTAAAATAAAAAGCCCTTTTGTACTATTCCAGGGGTCCCCAACGCGGTGCCCGCGGGCGCCATTGCACCCGCCGGGGGGTCTAAGTGCGCCCGTGGCAGCGCTCGGGGTTGGGTTTTTTTGTTCTTTTTCCCTCCGCCGGCAGCGCTCGGGGTTTTTTTTTGCTCCGCCGGCAGCGCTTGGGTTGTTGTTTTTTTTGGCGCCCGCCAGACAAAAAAGGTTGGGGACCACTGTACTATTCTATTTTCTCTGGACTACTTAACTTCACTTGCGGTTTCACGTGAAAACTCTGCATCATTTAAATTAAAAATTAAAAGCGATTGAGAAGCAACAGATCATTTACTGCAGTGTCAACTTTATTGAAAAACAATGATGTTCACATGTCTTAGGATCTAGCTTCATTACAGAAATTTTTTTGCAATAAGTTAAAAAACGTTTACTGAACAATTACGAAGTCAGACAAAGCAACCAGGATATATATAAAAGGTCCAGAAGCAGCTTATAATACAAAACAGTTATTGTAGTGGAGAATTTCACAGAATGTTTGTTTTACAAAACTCCCTCAGTTGATAAAGCTATTTTTAAAAAAAAAATCACATTACATTTCAAGGCTCGGCACAAGATTTTAAAAATGGAATACACCCATATTTAATGGCTGTGCTTCCCTTCACAATCTGGTTAAGATTTACTATGGTCTTAACATGTACGCATTTGCATTTAAGAGAAAAGCATGGTTTTTTTACTGAATAGTTTTTAGAATCTATAACAAGAATATTACAGATACCAATGGTGGTGATCCTGAAAAGGATGCATTAACATGATGAAAATACGGGAACTGAACTGACTGCAAACTATTTTTAGAAATTAAACTGGTTAAAATGACAGATTGCAATCACATACAAGAAAGTGTCATCTCCTGGTACGCAAAGGCTAGCCAAATGCGTCTCTCCTCCCAGAGTTCTACAATGCAGTTTATGGCCACCATTTTTAATAGAAAAACATGGACCATAGTAAACAGCATGCTGGAAACACTGGGTCATACATCTGCATTAAAGATAAAATAGATGCAATCTGCTCCCAATTTACACAAATTTGGCACAGTGCTTCAATTCCCTGAATGAAACCTGCCCCAGGATGCAGCACAGAATTCTGGCAGCTTTGCTGTATTCTCCAGGAATATCCATACCAACATCATGTGAAATTTGAAAAGTAATTTTCACAAGATATTTTCTGTATCCAAGACCTAGTGCAGAGTACAAAACACACTTCCTTGGGTTTCAAGATTGCCCATCCAACTTGTCTTTAATATTAAATAGTAATAAAATTACTAACAAGACTGGATATTTTGTTTCTTTTTCTAAAATGCTGTTATCACTAAAAAAGCCTCAGGCAGTGTCAGTATTCAAAGTGCACTTCATTATGTGTCATTAAAGTCAGGTTCCACTCAGAAGAGTGATTAAAAATTGCATATAGGCTTTCATATTTAATGTGCCCCACACACTCCAGAACTAATGTGCTTTCTTTACAGGTGAAAAGATTTTTCTAATTTCTGTTCCTACCGAATCTGACATGTCAGGAATATTTCTTTTTTTTTGGTTTCTTTTTTTTTTAAAGTTATTTTCCAGGCTAGAATTACATTTTAAGGCCTTTTTTGGTTAAAGTAGCATTGCATTAACATGTACTGCAGCTTCAGCAAATGAAAGACAAGCTGGTCTGAGACTTTCAAGCCTGCCTAAGGGAGCTAGATACTCGAATCCCACTGAGTTTGGTACCATGTCCCTTAAGCTTCTTTGAAAATCTCAGCCCTTGTGGTTGCACGCTCCGTAAAATTAGGAAGGAGCTTGGCAAGGGAAAGAAGCTTTGAGATCCAACACATGATTTTTTTTTTTTTTTAAATGAATGAAAGACTATTTTCTATGTGTTCTTGATGTACTACACACTCATCAGAAAGGTTTTGAATGTGAGGAATTGTATACAGGAATCTGGTGGCTTTAAGACACCTACCTACCCACCCATCAATAAATAACCACCCATCAGAACAGAAAACACAAGGAAGCTTGTTTAACAACAAAAATAACTGCCTTTTCAGTGCAAATGAGTTCACATGGAATGTATTCTCCTGTCCAGTTTCATTATTTCCACATTAACTACACTATTATGTTGTTTGATACCATAGTGGATGAGGTGTGTATGCAAGGCAGGTAGAATACAGTGATTACTGTACTACGCAGGCATACAAAGAGGACAGGTTAATTACAGGCACAAATATGGGAATGCAACGTATTTCAGTAACAAGGCAAGTGTTCAGTTGCAAACATAGCAGCAATCTGAACAGAGGTGTTAACGAGCAAGTAGAAGTCACAAGCCTTTGTTTCAGTAGAATGAAGTGGTTTTATTAGGCAAAGCCATTTGGAGGTGAACCCACAAACCTGAGTATTTCTCATACTGGAGACAGTCTGGGTGGAGTCTTTCCTACCCAGTTAGCCCCCAACCACAAGAGTATGATTCATTCATGGAAAATTTTTGCAATGCCAGAGGATAATATAAATACTATTGTCACTCAAGTGGTTATTATGCCTCCATTCCCTCTGCCCTCCCCTTTCTTTCAAAGTTCTGAGTCCCCCTCCTGTACCTCCCTCCATTAAGGACATTCAACAACCCTACATGAAATACAGTTTACTAAACTTATTGACTCAAGAGGTGTAGGGATGAAACTTGCCATTTAAAATAATTAGCTTGTGGATCTGAAATTTAAGACACCCAGACAATCTGTGTGCTGGCAACAAATTACTGTACAGCTCCAAACCCTAAATTCCCTATTTATAAAATTAACCATTCTGCCAAAAAGTTAGCAGGAAGGTTCTAAGTAGCTAATATGCAGACACAAAAGTTCTATCCAGTGTATAAAACTGAGGTTTGATTCTGGTGCTCCTGATTGGGTTAGAAAGCAGTGTGCTCTGGTGCAACATTCCGGTGCAAGTGCTAGCCCTTTACGAAGGCAGTGAAGGTCAAGAAATGAGTGATCTGAAGCACAGGAACAAGCAATCCAGCACGGCAGGATTTAATTGCTTATGCTCCTACAATGATGGACTTGGTTAACAGCACTTTTTGGGGGAAAGGAAGCATATGCTACTTACATAGAGCTTTCCAAGAATTCCCACAGAGACGCTAGTGCTAAAATAAACTTGGGCTTGAGCAAGGCATTAAGGGATAGATTTTCTAATTGCCTCTTACAGAGCCATTTTGTAAACATTGCAAAGACTCTTACAAAAAACCTGGATAGGATCCTTTGGCAGGATACAGACTGGGAGGTAGCTCAGTTCCCAGTTACACTGAGGCACACAGGTTAAGTGACTTGTCCTAGCCAGGAAAAAAACCCAAAAACTCCCAGCTTTCTGCTTTAACCACTATATCATGCAGCCTTAAGGAGGCATAATAAACCAGGGAGCCATATTAAAAAAGGCAGCTCCCTGGAAATCAGAGCTCAGAAGCAGCTGAAATAAAGAAGCCAAAGGAAGCCAAACTGCCCAAACCAAATGTGATGCGTTTGTGAGAGATGGACAAGGCTTTGTACGTGTGTAAACAGAGTTAGGCTTTGTTGCAGTCTGAAAGCAAATGAGAATCATCTCCCCGGAGAAAACTCAATTGCTGGACAATGACTGGTGTCCACCTGTCTGCAAATCATGTGAAAAGTGGGATTTCATCACCTCCAAAGAGGGGGAACGTGGTATTCTAACAGAGTTACAAAACGACTAGTCAAGCAGCAGCTTCAAGAACAGCAACAGGAGACAATGTGAATGGGGTAATTGTCCCTAGTTTTCCCCAAGCTCTCCACTCGCAGATGATTTGGGAGTGGGGACCCTAACTGAACAGAGCCTAGAAGATTACACTTGCCACCCCCTGACGGATATTTCATGAGTGTCTGCTGCTGCCTCTCTCAGTGCCTAAGGGAGTCTGCTTCAACCCTCAGAGGCTGCCTGCTCAGCAACACGCTGCCCAGTAACTAGAGACCACAGACAGTCAGAGGTTACAGTTGTGTATAGATTCTGGCTCAAAGCGGGAGGCTACTGTGGTTGGAAAAGTCAGTAGTCGCACTTCTACACCCCTCCAGTCCCTAGGATCTAGACCTCAGGTGGTGGTACAGCAGCTTCAGGACCTTAGTAGCATAGAGCTGAAGCCAGAATTGCTTTCATGGTGGAAGTGGAATAGTTCAGTAATATCTTGTGGCCAGGACCCCTGGAGAGCTGGTGTGCATACAGAAGATGGCAGCAAGGTTGTTGTCAGAGGAATGTTCCACAGTCTCCACCCAACAGGACTGCAACACAGAGTAAGACAACAGATCAGGGCATCTACCCAGGCTGCAGAGCCTCTATTCCTGGGGAAGGAGAGAGATGAATGCTATTTGTTAAAACCTAGGTGGCCCAGGGAGGCTACTGCTTTAAGGTATCATGACATCGGATTTTAAAACCCACGGGGGTACAAATAGGAAAGTGTCTCTTGAGTCCTTCACTGCGCCTTCCTTTCAAGGAATAAGCGTGGAAAAAATAATGGCGTCAGCATATTAATTTAAATGTTAATTCCCCATTCCTTTTCATTCACAAACACAGATTATTTTATGGAGGAACCTGTTCTCTATAGCTCTCCCATACTTCCAAGCATAGCTGGGGCACATTTTTAAGGTCTGTTCTGTTCCTAATGGATTTCTAAGGAAGTAACTTTAGCCACAAGAAGCCCATAGATATCCTGTTGAACTAGATGATGGGCTTTGAAAAGGATCCTGTGACAATGGAATGCACTAAGCTATCTAGAACAACTGAAGGACACAAAGGTTTGTTTTTTGTTTTTTAAATAACCCATGGCATCCAGAAAGTTTATTAGAATCTGAGAAGGAAACTGTGCGACTGATGCACTGTTTTGTTGCTGGCCTAGTTTGGTTATGAGCCATGGGTAAGGTCCTAGCTATGCTACAAATTAGAACCACGTTTGCCCCTAGGTTACAAGTTGTGACCAGGCTCCCTGATGTGGTAGTCTTTGGGAGGCAGGTAGGGCCTTAAAGAACAAAGGATGAACCCTGCAAAAAACACCAAGATTTTGCAAACACTCGTCTACAAAGCCTCACTGATCATCATCTTCCCAGACCTTGGTCCCAGCCCATAATGTGAAAGATAAGCCTTTGTACCAGTAAGGTAAGGATGCATTAAAAGGAGAAGTGATAAAGCAGTGTCCCCACACAGCATAAGAGTGTCCAAGGGCTGAACTTATACCAAGTTTGCCAATGAGCCACTGTACTACTTGGAGCCGGATGACTCTGTGTTGAGCTCACACAAGAACTTGGCTAAGGATTCAGAGAAAGAGGATGCTAAGGTGGTCTTGGAACTTGTTGGCATCATAAAAATCCCAGCCACTAGGTAGAATTTGTTCAAAGTTGGCAGTTTAATCCTGCATACATTTCCTTAGCAATAGCAAGTACAGCTTACTATCACTCTTCTCAGAATATAGACACTTGAAGATCATTGTGCATTTCTTCTGGTCCACAGAGTGATATCTGAACCACAGGGGGATTTAACGATCTCTCACCTCTGTGCAGAGAAGTGAGAAATGTTATGAACCGATGAGAGCAGTAAGTCAGAAGAACAGTGTGTCTTCCTATTCTAACACTAATTCTGCCACCCTCTATAGAGGATTTTTTATTTTAAAGGGTGTATAGAAATGCTTTCCTACTTTAAAGTAAAACACATGGACCATTTAGAAAGAATCTCTGATAGAATCTGTGCCCAGAAAACTAACTGAAGCTCAGTTTTCCCTTTGCTTACCTACCAAGTCCTGGGTTCTGTGTTTCTCCCATACTACAGCTGGGAACAGGATGGGCACCTAACCTGATGTGAGAAATGCAGCTCCCTGCCCTGCGATACTGCTAGCTGCTGCAGGCAAGTTGCAGAAATCAGGTCCGTAGCAGGTAAAGGGCCTCTTAATTTACCTTGGTTGCACTGAATTCCTAGCACTTTTCTTGTGGTGATCAATGCTCTTTTTGAGTTATTTTACAGAGACACTGTCAGTAGTTTAAACCCAAACTTTAGTAGTTGGGTAAAGAAATGAAACTTTCAAAAATATTCAGCCAAAACATTTTTCCCATTTAGACTGAAACCTTCCCTGGCAGTGTTATAAATCTCACTATGCAACACTGAGCTCTTGCAAGAGAGCCAGGAAGAAAGAACGGATCAGGGGAGTTTCATTGTCCAGTGAAAAAATTAAACACAAATCTAAATGGTGAGACATTAGGGTTTTAAAAGTTATTTCAAAGCTAGGAGGAAGTCAGAAAGTGCAGGCTTGGTGTCTTACTATGCAACAGATCCTCAGCTGGTGTAAACTGACATAATTCCATTGAAGACAATTGAGCTGTGCTGTTTTACACCAGTGGAGGATCTACTCTATTATTTTTAGGCTAACAGTGTGTCTCTTTAAATGTTATTTTTGTTTCACTCTGCATGATGTGTGTAATTTATCTAAAACAAAACTGAATTCTAGATGTCAGTCCAGCTGGGCTAAATGTTACAGAAAGCACCACTTCATTATTCTGACTGACTGACTATCATTGTTTACAAGTAACCACATATGCTGGATTTTAATACAAGCCTCCCATTACAAGCTGCAAGGCATATATTTAAGACACAAGTAGGAAGGTACATACAAAACGGTTAGCATAATTCCAATGTACTTCCTAGAGTGTCGCAAAACAGCACATATACCTGTTATGACAGACAAACAGTAAAGCATTTCTTCACAGCATCCCTGTGGAGAGAGAGAGAAATAGACATGACTGGGCTGCTTCCCCAAATATTTCATTGCAGTAACCAAGATATGCTGCTTGAAGACTTAGACATTTATTCCTGCACAGTGTACATTTCCATATGTAAGGCTGCAGCATTCCCCCTGCATAACATATGTGTATGCAACCTGTGTGATGATATGTACATAGTGGAGACAACTTTAAGTGTCGTTTAAATGAGAGATGCACCTATGTACTTGTCTGCGGGGGGATGGGGGTGGAGAGCAGGAAAGTGGGGAAAAGAGGATGCCAGAATTGGACACACGTTTGTATGCATACACGCTAAAAAAAGTATTAAAAGAAATCTTAAATGCATACAAGAAAATCTAAATTAAGGTTCCCACAGGACAGCTAGTTTAGCTCCATTGTTCATCTGTAGTATTTTGGATTATTGCTTATTTTTTCAAAAGGCAATTCCTAGGATTCCATTGCAGACCATGTACCACATAGCTAAGGACTTGACTACTTGGGAACACTCAGTAAAGTTATGGCAAATCAACTAAAGGTGTGAAGTAAATGCACAGAAATGAAAACATGCTAAACACCTGTGTGGATGCTCTCATTCAGGGGTAAAGTGGCTTTAGTTCACTGAGATTAAGGCCAAGTCTGCACTACAGACCTATATCGGTATAACTACGTCGCTTATGGGTGTGAAAAATTCACCAACCTAGCGCTTTCTACACAGGGGGTTAGGTCGACGGGAGAGCTTCTCCTGCCAACATAGCTACTGCCTCTCAGGAAGGTGGATTAGCTACACTGATGGGAGAGCTCTCTCCCATCGGCTTAGAGTGTCTTCATTAAAGTGCTGCAGCTGTGCCGATGCAGCGTTTTAAGTGTAAACATGCCCTAAATACAAGGTAGAACAGATTGGTAAGCATAGGAGCTAGGACATGTTGCAAGAGATCATTCAAGGTGAAGCGGGTAGTTAACACCTCTGCAGTTGGAGGACAAAGGACATCTCCCTCAAGTGACGTGCCTACATTTCATTGGGCAGCGTGGGATGATTTCTGCAGGTGTGAAGACCATTGAGTTTGTCACAGGGGACCTGGGTGGATTTGGCAACTGACAGGACAAGCTTGTCATCAATGTTCTGGAGGGCGGCAGTGTTTGAGAATATGGGGGAGTTTAATAACTTGTGAAATTTATTTGACAGCATATTCATACAGTCTCGTGCACTTTATTGGTTACATGCCTCAGAATGCAGTGTGCCTTTCAGTGCATGCAACATTTGAAAAAAAAGTAGTGGGTGAGTTTCAGCAAAAAAGCCAGCAAACATGCTGGGACCTCTGATGTTTCCTGAAAAGTTTACTGGGAGGAGGGGAAAAGAGAAAGGAGGGGGATGGTAAGAACTCCTAACCCCCTGCTGCCATGTCCCACCCCAGAAACAGCTGCATTTCAGTCACGAGTAAAAAATTCTTAGGTGTTTAGTTTGTAATCAACTCTAAGGTCATTCAGAAAAAACGGCAGCACATAACCATTTTAAAGTCATACAGTTTATGGGGGAGTTAACTGTATGATAGAGTTTAATAGATATTCACTAATATAATAAGGAAAAAAAATCAAGCTTACCTTGCAAACGGTATGAAAGAAATGCTGTACCTAAGAGAGGAAGAGAACATTAAAAAATTGAGTTACCATTCACTTCAGATTACATTAGAGTCGCACATAAAAGCAACAACTCCTCCCCACACCACACTGAAACAGAGACAGAAGTGTCTCGGGGAAGGTCTTCACTACCCGCCGGATCGGCGGGTAGTGATCGATCTATCGGGGGTCGATTTATCGCGTCTAGTGTAGACGCGATAAAACCGATCCCCGATCGCGCTCCCCGTCGACTCGCCACCATCCTCACAGCCAGGTAAGTCGACCTAAGATACGCCGACTTCCGCTACGCTATTCGCGTAGCTGAAGTTGCGTATCTTAGGTCGACCCACCCCGCTAGTGTAGACCTGGGCCAAGTGTACATAAAGACAAAACTCCAGTTCAGGNAGGCAGCGGTCGACTCGCCACCATCCTCACAGCCAGGTAAGTCGACCTAAGATACGCCGACTTCAGCTACGCTATTCGCGTAGCTGAAGTTGCGTATCTTAGGTCGACCCACCCCGCTAGTGTAGACCTGGGCCAAGTGTACATAAAGACAAAACTCCAGTTCAGGCAGTGGAAAGGCATGCAAGCCCCTCCTCAGCCACCCTCCTGAAAACAACTTTGTTGAATCCATGAAGTGCCACAGCAAAGCTATGGCTCGCTATAAAAATGTTTATTAACAATAATCCTCCTCTCTCTGAAACCCTACATGCACCAAGCCCTGGGGCAAGTAGGATTGGTCATCTGGCTAGTGATGTACTGGGTGACTTGAATAAGGACATCTAGTCAACCTTCTATTTCTATAGCATCTGTAGCAATGAACCTGGGAAGCTGTATAAAAAGTTATAATAATGAAAAGGAAACTGGCCCTAAGCAATCCTGATCTAAACCACACAAAGTAAAGAGAACAGTCAAGAACAATATAATCCAGAAAGGAAGAGCTAGTGTAAAAGGGAGGGCTGACTGGGCAAAGGCAAACTGATCCAAACAAGGGAACCTTGCTGCTGGTTCCAAAAAGAGCAAGAGAGACTCTGGGAGGGAGTCCCAGTGAGAGAGATTCTGCAGTAGAAGTGCTCTTCCCCCAGCCCATTCCAAGTAGAACTCTGGAGCAGAGAGCAGGGACAAGCCATCTGATCTCAAATGCCTTGTAGGACAGTCACTCATGAAGACCAGGTTATTAGGATTAATTTGGCGAGGTGGTTCGTATTTGGGTGACGAGAGGAAAGGGAGAACTCCCCTACCATAAGTCATACAACTTCACAGTCCTCTGACAGTCTATCAACTAAAGCTAGTTTTAATCCAGGTTACTGGGTGGGGGACGCAGAGGCAGCTTTAGCAGGGGTTCATGGGTTCAACTGCACCCACAGAAATCATCAAACCAATGGTGCCAAACCCGAGTGATGCTGCAGCCCTGTGTGCCAGGTTGAAATGCCTGAAACTGCAGCCAGGCCCAGGAGCTGCTATTGTGGTGCAGGCTCACACTCTCCCACCCCTCTCCAGAACCTCCCCTCTGCACCAGGCCAGGATTATGGTTGCAGTGCCAGGGGAAAGGGTGCTGCTGCAGATGGCTGGTGCCCCCTTGACTAGAACTCAAAATCCATCTCCTAGAAGAGTTTAGTATAGCATACCCATTGAATTCAGATGCTACACCTGCCCCTATTAGGGGCAGGGGGGAAAAGGGTTACCTACCATGCCAAGGCAAAAAATTGCAAAATGCAGAAGAGGAGAGCAAGCCCCTTGTTGTGCCACTGAAAGAAGAAAACAGACAATAATGCAATCAAATAATGAGCATATATATTTGTTAGTGTGCACTGGCTATATACAAGATCCAAATACTCACCCAGAAAGCAGAACACAATGTTAGTATGAGACACAACTAGAAGAGAACAGAGAATTTCAGTTAAAATAGAGATTACTCCACAGTTAAAATATATTTATTTTTTGCAAATATAAAGGAAGACTGAAGGGAAATGCAATATTTTACCTGATCCAATGTAAAAACTGCTATTTAAAATGCCCTATCTATACTATTTCTGAATATGAAATAAAGCAGCAAGTTGGTGAACATCACAAAAGGAAGATCACAGCTGCAGTCAAGGAACAGCAGAAGGCTTCCACAGCTTGTGGCAATTTCTGTAGGTTCCTACTTTTTCCCAGGCCAGTTTTATTAGTTAGTGTACACATTCAAGTATACTACTTCACTTTCTTATCTAAATAGAAATATAGAACTTTCCAGCTGCTCTCTGTCTCTGGCTGCAGCTCTGATTTGCCTGTCTCTAAACATGCCATGAATCTGTTTCTTGTTGAAATCACTAAAACAGCAGCCCTGGGGTATCACACAGCTATCCAGTTCATATCAATTGAGATTATGAAAAATGTTCAGGTACTTTTTAGCTACTACTTTATTTATTTATTTTAAAATGTTACAAGGCCTGAATGTAGGAATGATCCATCCACACCCATCAGGCATCTGTAATGTCTACAACCTACATCTACTATAAAATAGGAGCTGCACAGTTATGACACTTCTGGAGGGGCTTTTTGCTAGACTCCTTAAATTTACAGCTGAAGATCGACACTTTCACTTCTAGGTCTGTAGTGTAGACCCAGCCAATCAGTATAACTACGTTGGCTCAGGGGTGTAAAAAATCCAGACCCTTGGGTGATATAGTTATTCTGACCTAACCCTCCGTGTAGATGGCACTATGTAGATGGGAGAGCTTCTCCAGTCGACAGAGCTACTGCCTCTCAGGGAGGTGGATTAAATACACCACGGGACAGCATCGTCGCTAAAGCGCTGCAGCTGCACCGCTGTACGTGAAAATAAGCCCTTTGTTGAGGCGCTTCAAAGCTGAAAGAGCCTACAGCCTAGTAACCACCTACATCAGTGGTTTTCAACTTGTGTCTAAGGGGTCCACGAAAGGTTGTCGTTACCATAGAACAGTGGTTTTCAACCTGTGGTCTGCAGACCCTCTCAGGATCTGCAGACTACACCTAAGATTTCCAAAGGGATCTGCACCTCCATTCGAAATCTTTTAGGGGTCCACAAATGAAAAAAGGCTGAAAACCACTAACCTAGATGCATTTGGCTAAGCTGCAAAGTTCCCACAAAAATTCAATTATACATGAAGCTGTAAGTCACCTGAGGATGACTAGAGTCTCCAAGTACCTTGTTATGAAACAACATCTACAGGCATTTTAGAAAAGAGTGAAACTAGCAGCTAGGGTAAGTAGAAAGAAGAGATAAAAATAAGAGGGCTGACACTCTAACGTTACATTTCTGTCTGCCTACATCTCCACTTGTTTCATCCCAAACCCTCTTCTAAATAACTCCCAGTCCCCCTCCTGCCTTCACATCTTCTTTCATGCTGCGTGTGTGTGTGTGTGTGTGTGTGTGTGAGAGAGAGAGAGAGATTTCTCCAAAACCACTTCAGCAACACCTATCAATCCTCTCAGTGATGATGATTCTACTTCTTCACACACTTAAACCACTGCCCCCTGTACTGTATTGCCCTGATTTAGGCTATGCTCTTCAGAACAGGGGACCTGTCTTTTTCAGTGTTCTCTAACACTATAAGAACGGGAATAAAAGCAGCACAGTGAAACGTAACAAGATCAAAGCAGTATTGATGACTTTGTACTGGAATTTTGCACTGAATTGAGACTAGTTAAAACAAGATCCTGATACTTACTAGCATAACAATAGTAGCTATCAAACGAGTAGGCTCAAACATTCTTTTCAATTGTCTCATAGGTCCCATAAGGAAAAAAGTGCTGTAACAAGCAAAACAACATAACACAGACACATAAAACATCTACATACAGCAACAAAATTAGATTGTAAGATGCCCTAATCAAGCATGCTTACTGTGCTATCATAAATTGACGTTCTGTCATAGAGGGCCACTACTATACTAGATATCAGTGCCTATGTTATTATGGTGATTGGTGCTATCTGTATAGCAAAGACAGCCAGGCAGTACTATAAAATAAAAATCAGTATCCTACTGATAATGGGGAAGATACATACCAAGAACTGGGCACCAAACAAACTAAGAGTCTTGGGAAGAAGCAATTGCTGACATTTGTAATCTGGATTTGAACAGAGATGGAGTCTAAACATTCCAAATGGGGTGTAGGGACAAGCTTGGTGGAGGTCAATGGGTCCCATCCCAGGTCTCCATTCTGATTTGACGAAAGTGATTCCTGAGATACCTGGACTGCATTTACACAGACAAGTCAATGAGTTCACTTCCTACCAACGTGCTAGACACAGTCTTAAAGTGCCATCAGACTCGGCTGACTTTGTAGAACAGTGCAGCTCAGATTAAATTGATCAAATTTTCATTTAACTTTTTTTTTTTTTTTTTTTAAATCTTAGCTTGTTTGGTCCAGCTAATTTACCCGTTTTCTCTCTGGTTCTAAGATGACTCCTCTCCTCCCACCTGTTGCTGACAACAGGCTGCCATTGCTTCAGTCAAGAGCAGCCCAAGATACAGTATAATGGAGGAGATGGGGTGGTGGGAGAGAGAAGAAAGCGATCCCAAGCCAGCCACAGATGATGAGAGAGGAGTAGTCAAGTAGAGTATTCCTGTGAAGATCAGCCAGATGACATGTACCCAGGACAGCCACATAGCCATTGGCATGCTTAATTCTACTGCATGCCAGGGATGATGGGAGTCTCACTAGTCTCCCCTCCCTCCCAGTCATGTGGCAATGAGTTACACAGTCAAATTACACACTGCATGAAAAAGTACTTCCTTTTATTGGCTTTGAATTTCCCAACTTTTAATTTTACTTAAGTGTCCTCTGATTCTTATGTTACGAGACAAGGAGAACAGGCTTTCCCGCGCTAACCTGTATAGAAAATTCATTACTTAGTACTTGTATCACATTCCCTCTTTCCAAGGTAAACAATTCCAATCTTTTCAATCCTCAATCTTAAGTTTTTCCATGCTTTTGATCATTCTCATAGCTCTTCTTAAATGAAAAAGAAATCTTTACATGATAAATATTGCAAAGTCCAGGTTAAAAAAAAAAGTAAGGACCCACATATCCTTGAACATATCAACTCATGTCCCACCTTAAAAAACCAAGCGTTCTAGCTCGAATTCTGTAATATGCTGTTTGAGATGGAGTGACCACCGTGGCACACAGTATCACAGATGAGGCTGCACCTTTGATTTATGTAATGGCGTTATAGCAGTCTCCATATTATTTGCCACCCCATTCCTTACATATTCTAAAATCGTGTTTGTTTTTTATGTCAGCTGCACATTGTAAATAGCTCAATGAAGACCTCTTCCCAATGATGGCCAGGGTCTCTTGTGAGGCCAGCGAGACTAGCTACACAGATATGCCTCCAGCATGGACTAATAGCTGATGGTTCAGAGGAAAGTGTAGAAAGCCACAATGATGCACCAAACAATACGTAAGTTATGTAGATGTCTTCCTGACCTCTGCAGGAAGCATGAGATTTGATTCCTCTTATTTCGGCAAGTATATCCAGACAATATTTGATTCAAACAGTAAAGACAAAATACCAGTTGAAACTGTTTCGTTTCCCAAGAACTGGACTGTTTAAATCAGTCATGTTTGTTCCTCTTCTATTACTTCTGAATTTTAGAGATCCGTACATAGAAGAGAACATTCAGCCTCACATCCCATCATTTCCACCACTCAGACAAGCATGTATACATTCACACACCCTCATTCTGTTCCCATTTTCTGCCTTTGTATCGGGGAGCTAATTTACAGAAATGTTACCTTCCAAGGGATGCAATATTCCCCAGAGTGTAAAATACTGCAAAGAGAATTAGTCCTTTCCTTGGCACCCATAGCAGGCAAGTACCCTGAAAAGGAAGATAAGAGAACATAAGAATGGCCATACTGGGTCAGACCAAAGGTCCATCTAGCCCAGTATCCAGTCCTCTGACAGTGGCCAGTGCCAGATGCCCCAGAAGGAATGAACAGAACAGGTAATCATCAAGTGATCCATCCCCTGTTGCTCACTCCCAGCTTCTGGCAAACAGAGGCTAGGGACACCATTCCTGCCCACACTGGCTAATAGCCATTTATGGACCTATCGTCCATGAATTTATCTAGGGGTTTTTTTTTTTTAACTCTGTTGTGGTCTTGGCCTTCACAACATCCTCTGGCAAGGAGTTCCACAGGCTGACTGTGCGTTGTGTGAAGAAATACTTCCTTTTGTTTGTTTTAAACCTGCTGCCTAGTAATTTCATTTGGTGACCCCTAGTTCTTGTGTTATGAGAAGTAGTAAACACTTCCTTATCTACTTTCTCTACACCAGTCATGATTTTATAGACCTGACTGGATAAAAATTGTTTCATGTTGCAACAAAAATAGCCCCAAAACAGTGTTTTCGGTAGCATTGAAGCACTAAAAAACTTAAACCTGAATGGCAGTTACAAAAGTTGGTTTGTGTTTGTTCACATTCTTTATAGTGATCAGAGCATTACACTTGCTAATAGAACCCAGTTTCCTTTTTTATAAAAAGGGTTTTGGAATTTTTTGCTTTCATCAGTGATGGGACAACCCCCGAAACTGAAATCAATTTCTGCATAAATAGGCAATTTTTCCATATTTGTGCAAATCTTATTCTTTAAACAAAAGTAGGAATATCCGATACATGGATATAGTACAAAAGGATGTAGTTCCATCTACAAGGCCAGTTTTACCATGTCAGGGACCGTGTTCATAACAAAAGTGCGCCTTCTGACTCTGTTATAACAGTTTGATCTGACCTTTGTAGATTGATTAAATCATGTTACCACACAATCCCTCAATTTGCCTATGTAGATGAATCCTTAGTATTGCCTGGCTCAGTCCTCCTGCCTGGCCTGAATCCCATTCCCTTCCTGAACCCCAGCACTAGTTTACCAGTCCCATCCAGTAGCGGCGGAAGGTCCCGCCCCCAACATCCCCCCCCCCACTAGGGGGACCCGGTAGCCAGTGTGAAAAAACGGGACAGGGGGGGGGGGGGAATAGGTGCCTATATAAGAAAAAGCCTAAAAAATCGGGACTGCCCCTATAAAATCGGGACATCTGGTCACCCTACCCCCACCAGCGGCGGCGGCAGGTCCCGCCCCCAAAGCTCTACGGGCGGCGGGGGCGCAGGCGCCCCCAAAATAGCAGCGCCCCAGGCGACCGCCTAGGTCGCCTAATGGGAGCGCCGGCCCTGGTCCCATCCCATGTAGCCAACCTCACATCATTCCTCTTGGTACTTGAGAATCACGTTCCATACAAGTTGCATATTGATCCACACATCACCCAGTCCTCCACAAATCAAAGAGGAAGTGAACTGATCATCTCGATTTTTAGTTTATGTTTAGTTTAATTTTATAGCTGCATTTCAAAGTTTTCCCTTACCAATCCAGATGCCTGCTCAAAATCCCAAGCAGCTAGCAGAACTGGGGCCAGTTTGTACATCATTTTGTTACCCACTTTGGGGTGCTATAAAAAGTAACTGCAGTGCTCCAAACGCAAGCCTCCTCCTAGAGCAGAAGTTGACAGAGAAGAACTTACCAGGACAGAGCACAGAACTCCTAGGGCAAAACAAGCGATGAAGCCTTTCACTCTCGTGCCCCAGCTTAATGAAGTTGTATCAACTATCTGGAAGCCAAAAACAAATAAAGACACGGTGATTCTCAAACTTTTGTACTGGTGACCCCTTTCACACAGCAAGCCTCTGAGTGTGACCCCCCCTTATAAATTCAAAACGTATTTTTTTATATTTAACCCTATTATAAATGCTGGAGGCGAAACAGTATTTGGGGTGGAGGCTGACAGCTCGCGACCTCCAAGTAATAACCTCACAACCCGCTGAGGTGTCACAACCCCCAATTTGAGAATCCCTGTTTTAACACATCAACTTGTGTCCCAACTTAACAAAACAAACTTTATAGCTATTTCCATCAGCAGCTTAAGCACCATGTGAAAAATATTCCACTAGAACACAAAATAAATAAAAAATGAATCCATATACAACAGCAATACTGCTAACAGAGAGCTCAGTTTCGAAACCACACTGCAAGCAGAATTCCCACTGAAGTAAATGAGAGCTGTATGTTATTACCTACAGAATGAGGCTCCTATCAAGTCCTAGACACCTACAATAAGTGAATACTATATAGTCTGTTCGCTCTGCTATATTTGTACCTACATACCTAACCTTTCCTGTTCTTCTATTAGGAGACACATATCCACCTCAGCGAGCATAGGTTCTTCACCTCCACATTAAGGCCTGGTCCTACACCTAAAACTTAGGTCAACCTAACTACCTCACTCAGGTGTGCAAAAAAAAATAAAATTCACACACCTGAAAAATGTAGTTAAGCCGACCTAAGCTCTAGTGCAGAAGCTGCTAGGTCAACAGAAGATTCTTCCATAGAATTAGCTGTTGCCTTTTGTGGGGGGTGGATTTACTACAGTGATGGAAAAACCCGTTTCATCACCGTAACAAGTGTCTACACTACAACACAGCAGCAGTGAAGTTGCAGCACCACAGCTGTGACACTACAGCACTTGTAGTGTAGCCATCCTCTCAGTTATTATTTATCAATTTCCCCTCTACAACCCTTAATTTTGATATTCACTGGAAGTGAAATCAGGCAGATTCCATTCAAATTTTCATAGAAAAAGCAGTTTATAAAAAGCACCACAATTTGTTGCATTCATCTAAATGGAACAGAACTATATAATGCTGCAATTTCATCCATCTAGTCAGAGTGAAGTCCTTGCAACATATTTCCTACCCACCCACAAACATCCAGTTGGATACACTGAACAGCAAAAAGTTACTGAACTCTAGAATTTATGAATACGTGAGGATGTTAGCCCTTTACACACTAGAGCGTATTTAGTTTTAGACACATGGGATGAAGGTGAGGGAAAGAAGTTGGATGGGACTATGAAGTCATTTTCATGCATTCAGTTGGAAATCATTTAAATACATGATATCAGACTAGTTTCTAGTAAGTTTAGTCACCTTTCTACATATAAAACATTCTTAAAAAATTAAGCCCCTTTATTTTAAAAGTTGCATGGCATCAAATTTGGCTCAAGATTTAAGCTTTGCGGGAAGTAGCTTTTTATAAAATCCAAGAATAAAAATGTTTACACTATTTTTGTAAAAACAAACCAAACAATAACCATTCCCCTGTAGTGTTTGAAGCCCAAACAATGTAACACTCAGAACCTGAAAACGAAACCATAAACCAAGGTGGAACTGATTTACATTGTCTAAGAGGAAAGAAATGCAGAGAGTCAACAAAGAGCACAAACAGTGAGAGATACACTAAAATTCTTTCCCTTTAAACACTCTGACAATGTTTAAACTTATTGGTAGCACAGATAACATTTGTTTACAACATGAGCTCTGACCCTGGTTAGCACAATGTCTGTGTGGCTGGAATGGGAGTTAGGCTTGAGCCTGAGCCCAGGGTTACACTGCAGTGAAGTCGTACCCTAGGTCAGTGGCTCTCAACCTTTCCAGACTATATATCCCTTTCAGGTGTCTGATTTGTGTACCCCCAAGATTCACCTCACTTAAAAACCACTTATTTACAAAATCAGACCTAAAAATACACAACTGTCACAGCACACTGTTACTGAAACATTGCTTACTTTCTCCTTTTTACCAAGTAATTATAAATCAATTGGAATATAAATATTGTAGTTACATTTCAGTATATAGAGCAGTATAAACAAGTCATTGTCTGTATGAAATTTGAGTTTGTACTGACTTCACTGGTGCTTTTTCTGTAGCCTGTTGTAAAACTAGGCAAATATCTAGAGGAGCTGATGTACCCCCAGAGGTACAGGTATCCCTGGTTGAGAACCACCGGACTAGGTGGCGAGGGACCCTGTCAAGCTCCCATGTCCGACCAGGGCTGGCTTCCCAGCCCATTGGACAGTAGCTGGAGCGTGCTGCAATGCCCAGCTGCCCGGCCCAGCTCCCCGGGGGCAGGGCGGGGCTGACTGGCCGGGCACCGCTCCCCTCGCCAGAGCTTTCCCTGGAACTTTGCGTTCCCGGGCTGGCCGCGGCGGGGGGGCGGGATTCCCGCGGGGTTCGCCGCCGCCCCCCCCGTCCCTGACACGAGCCTCCCGCCCCCGCGGGCTCGCAGCAGGGCACGGCCCGGAGCGGCCCCGCAGAGGGACAAGCCGCGGCGGCCCGGCCAGCAGGAGGGGACCAGGAGGGGGGGGGGAGGCTCGTTACCTCGCTCAGGCCGCCCTGCTCCTCCGCGTCCTGCCCGTTCAGAACCCGCTTGAGCTTGTCCATCCTGCCCGGCCCGCCGCCTCCAGCTCCACCGCCCGCTTCCGTGGCCCGTCTGTCTTGCTGCTGGTCCGCCCCGCCCCGGACGCCCCGCCCCTGGGACTACAACTCCCAGCGTGCACCGCGGCCAGGAAGTCGCCGGTTTCTAGCCAACCCCGCGGCTCATCCGGCGCAGTGCATGATGGGAGATGTAGTCCCGACCCGCTGGCGCGGTGCGTGCTGGGAGCTGTAGTCTGTATTGGCCTTTCTGCTTAAAAGTGTTGCTAGACCCCAGTGGCACTTGGCTCCTATGCCAAGGCAGCTAGTAGCGAGGCATCAGCCTTCACTTGTGGCATGCTGCTCCTTTTTACACACTCACAGTGCCAATCAGAGCAGCCTCCAACACAGCATTGCCAGCTCATGATTTTATGGCAAATCTCCCACTATTTGGTGCTTTCAACTAAAGCCCCAGCTCCCGAAATTGAGAGAATCTAAACTTTAATTTAAAAAGTTTCTAGACATCAGCATGGTGGAGAAATGCTGGGGAATGGGACTAAAGTCTAATCCAAAGGCTCAAAAAACAGAACACAAATGAAAAAAGCAGCAAATGTTATTTTTAATATCGTATTTTTAAAGCCAATCTCACAGTTTTGGGGCACCTGCATCATGATTTTTGAATGCTTGGATTTGGCAACATTTCTTAAGTCATTCTGCTGCGCAAAAAGGTCCGCTGCTATTACTTCAGCCATATTTAAGGTGATCTATTACTACAAAATAATATAAATAGCATGCCAAGTGCCTATATCAGGGCAACTTCTATTTTATTATTTTTCTTAAAATGGAGCATATTCACCTTTTTTTAGTTTTCTCCCTGACCCACTATTGCTTAAAAACCATCATTGTACATAGTGTCTTATTTCTAACCAACTTTAAAAAATTCCAAAAGCCAGTGTTCTGTTAATCATTTCTTCACTACTTTCTTTGGGTACATATTTGCTTTCCTCTTTTATTTAGCTAATGCTTAAGAAAGTTGTTTATTGGGCTTCCAGACTATTAATTATTTATATAGCAGGATTATTGAAGACTTGAAACATTGAGATTATAAGCAACCATAGATGCCTTTTGGGCCTGCTCCAGCAAATTTTTTAGTACTATTGACATGCATATAGATGTGCAGAAGTGTTTGTAGGATCAGGCCCTAATATGCAAAAGTATGTGTTGGTAACACATATGGCTAGCTCCTGCACCCACTGAAGTCAATCATAAAATTTCCATTGATTTCAAGAGCGCAAGATCAGGCACGACTAAGTACGCTGTAAACTATTAATACAAGAACAGTAATATACATGCTTTCATAAGGACACTGCTCTCCTGTTTTGCAACATTTTTGAAACATTTCTTCAATTCAGAATTACAAATTCCATTACGAATATTCCACAATGCTAAACTTTGAAAATGTCAAGTTGCACTATTTTAACACATACATATCTTAAAAATATGTCAAAGCATTTAATAACTTCAATTACACCAAATAAACTCTTTTATGGTCTGTACTAACATCAGTTTAAGAACCAACCAAAACACCGGTGCAATGAGCAATTTCTTCATAGCTCTGGATGGAAATAAATAAGATTACACTCCTGGAAGTGCAGATCCAGTTTCTGCACAGTAAATATAGGTATATTCTGATGAAAACATTCATTTTTTAAACAATTATACCTTATCTTCTAAGCCTCTGGACTCATTCTTCAAACAGCTCATTGGACATTCCACCCATTCTAAAAATTGGTTTATGGCATTGGGAAATTCAACCAGGGCAACAAAACAGGGCATGTATAAGTGACAACACTGTGCCAGACAAACTAGCTTCAAACATTCATGATCTGCACAGACATAAAAGCACATCCATAGACATGTAAAGCAAGAACTGTATCTTGAGTACTGTCTGTGTAGCTTTTTCAGAGCCCTCATGGACTTCCTGGTTTTTGTTTGTTTTTTTATTTAATTACCATTCAGTAATTTTCTTCAGACATGAAGCCGGCAGTAGACTGGCAGTGTTTTGTCTTGTTTGGATTTTTTTTTAGGGCTGTTAACTAATTGCAGTAGGTAACTCAGGCGATTAACTCAAAACAAATTAACTCAATTAAAAAAATTAATCGCGATTAATCGCAGTTTTAATCACACTGTTAAACAATAATAGAATACCAATTTAAATGTATTATAAATATTTTTGGATTTTCTTTACATTTTCAAATATATTGATTTCAGTTACAACACAGAATACAAAGTGTACAGTGCTCACTTTATATTATTTGTGATTAGAAATAATTGCAAAAAAGAAAAACTATTTTTCTATTCACCTCATACAAGTACTTCAGTGCAATCTCTTTATTCTGAAAGTGCAACTTACAAATGTAGATTTTTTGTTACATAACTGCACTCAAAAACAAAACAATGTAAAACTTTAGAGCCAATAAGTCCATTCAGTTCTACTTTTTGTTGAGCCAATCGCTAAGACAAACAAGTGTGTTTACATTTATGGCCAATAATGCTGCCCACTTATTTACCTCACCTGAAAGTGAGAACAGGTGTTCGTATGAAACTTTTGGGGCTGGCATTGGAAGGTATTTACATGCTAGATAGTCTAAACATATGCTAAACATGCCTGTTCTCACTTTCAGGTGACATTGTAAATAAGAAGCGGGCAGCATTATCTCCCATAGATGTAAACAAACTTGTTTGTCTTAACAATTGGCTGAATAAGAAGTAGGACTGAGTGGACTTGTAGGCTCTAAAGTTTTACATTATTTTGTTTTTGAGTGCAGTTACGTAAAAAAAATAAATCTACATTTGTAAATTGCACTTTCACTATAAAGAGACTGCACTACAGTATTTCTGAGATTAATCGAAAAATACTATTTCTTTTGTTTGTTTTTTACATTACAAATATTTGTAATAAAAAATAAAGTGAGCACTGTTGTAATTGAAGTCAATATATTTGAAAATGTAGAAAAACATCCACATTTAAATAAATGATATTCTACTATTGTTTAACACTGCAATTAATCACAATTTTTTTAAATCTCACGATTAATTTTTTTAACCATTTGACAGCCCTAATTTTTTCAAGATTCCCTGAGAGATGCAGTACTGTGATTCTTTAGACTGCTTTGGTTTCACAGTGTTATCCCTGAATATTTAGCGCTAAAGTGAGTTTTAAATTTCAACATGTGTACAGAATTTGCATCAGTTCTTGGAGAGTGGAAAGTCTCGGATGTGCTAAGAATTCGAGCTCAGACTGACTTCTAAGGAAGCCAGGAGTATTCATCACCTCTGAAAGTTATGCTCTAATACAGTACTTCCCAAACTTTTGAAACCTGAACCAACGCACCTGCTTTAGAAAAAGTAAACCAATCGCATCCTGCCTTCAACCCGCCATGGGCTGTTAGAGGTCTAGCCATCTTAGTTTATACATCTTTCTTGCCCCCCCAGCTAGGCCTTTGGGTTCACCTCCCTACATAGCAGCACTTTGGGAAATGCTGCCCTATTTGTTTTCATATCTAAAGTGGTGTATCATGAGATATAAGTATCCGAAAAAGGTCTAATATACATCATTCAAGTATACTGTTATTCCTTTTATGTTTATTTTTCTAATAAAACTCAGACTTAGACAGAACTATAAAATGTTGCATACATTTTATTTAGTGATAGACAACTACAAATATAGACCATCATATATTAAACTGAGCACAAAACTGCCAGAGAAGCACTTCCCCCATCCCTCTGAGGCATACAACCTGTGCACATCACATAAGACTGGCACTGGCTTCTTTCCTCTGGGAAGCTTGTATCTGAGCAGCATCCAATACACCGATTTCACAGCCTTTTGTGTATTTACACAACATAACACATTTAGAGTGACAAGAAAAAACACCCCATACTGCATTTTATTTTGCAGGGAAGTATAACTTTCTAATAGGATCCTGTGATTTCTCCAAGGTGCACGTTCCATTTAAATGCATGGTAGTCAAAAAAGATGGATATCAGATGTGTACATATTCAGAGATAAACTCCACAGCTCTGTTTTAAACAGATCACAAAAACACTAAAAGCAGTAATGGAAGGGCTATAACACACAATATATGCTAAACATGCAATACACCCCTTCTCAATACTAGACATGGAATATGTGGATTTTTCTCCTCCATCCTGCCTCAGTGTGATGGAGCTGAACATTATCACTAACCAAACCTGAACCATAGTATTTTTAGCCAGCACACAGGTATGTTTCCTTATGTTATCAGCATCCCAACTCTCCTCTCCATCACTACCAACAACCACGACTCCAAAATGTCTGATTTTTTTAAGCCTCTTAAGAGGCATCTAAAATGGTGTATGCCTTAAATAAAAGATGCAGTAAGATTTACTTACCCGCACAATGGCCCTCCCTCTTTGCTCACTATTGTTCCCGTCCTTTGCCTTCTTTTCCCCCTCACTGAATGAGACCTAAATGTGTTACCCCAAATTAATTTACTGTGCCTGCTTCCATGTCAAATTCCTTCCCTGCCAGATTCACTCTGTTTATCTAGATACGGGGGGCTTGACTAGGAACCAAGTGCAGGGAGAAGAAGCTTGGAGGTAGCTGGGGCCTGGTGCTGGAGAAAGAATAAATTGGGATTTTTGCATATGAGGGTTTACCTGCCTCTCAGTGGCCACATATTCAGTCATCCCACATTCTAAATGTCCCTGGGTAACATCTACCTGGAAATTAGCTAGCTCTTTGAGTAGTTAGTTATATTTTAAACTCAGTCCTCTTCTCTAGTTGAATCAAACTGATAGTAAACCATTTAATATGTTTGTGTTGCATGCTAGTCTTTTCCAAATGTAAGGCTGCAGGTGTATTCAGGAATACTTTGCACTGATATAATACTTTACAAATTAATCCTCACAAATCCAGTGAGGTAGGAATGTATTACCCCCATTTTATAGATGGGAAACAGAGGCACAGAAAGGTTACGTGACTTACCCATAGTTATACAGTGAATCTGTGGCAGAGCCAGGACTACTGCTTAGGAGTTCCTGCCTTTCAGCCCCATGCCCACTCCATTAGACCATACTGCCTCACTGCACTAGTGAAACCAATCTTCAGAAAGACACCTGCCGTCACTATCATGGCAGGAGCTTTCTCTAAAATTCAGTGTCATCTTAAACCAAAACAGCTTTCATTCTTTTAAGTCTCAATGGTTTTCTTAATTTTTTGTAAAACATCTTATCACTATCCGTCAACTCTAAATTGCATATTTTGATGCGGAGAAGAATTAGAATATATACATTTCTTAATAAGTTTAAAAGTTTTCTTCCCTCATCTGAATTATTGCCACCATCGTGGAATATTAAGTCAGTTTAACACTTAAGATTTACTTTCTGTCATCACCTGCATTTAATTCTTGCACTTCATTCAATATGGGCATGAAACCAGATTGGTCAGTTTAGGTTCTTGGTTCTCATGCTATAATCACATTGATGTGTTTAGGTTTTACGACTACATAGGGTAAATGTTTAAATCCACAAAAGTGTAAATTGTGTTGGAACAGAATCATGAATATACACACAAATACTCTTTTAATCTATTAGGATTTGTAGGATTTAAGAAATAAAACCTAAATTTCAGGCCTAGCATAGTTGACAGTGTCCCTTTAAAGCTAGGGAAACTTCAGTCTCAAAAAATCAATACCTCAACCCTTTAGGAATTGAAATACCTGGGACTTAGCAGTTTGATTGTCAGGCCACAACCAACTAAATGGGGTGCTGGCCGGGAAGTCGATGCAGTACAATGCATTTTAATGACTAGATACTACATTAGCAGCACACCTAATCCAAGTAAGAGTCAGATTAGTGTTGTCAGACAGTCCAGCCCCGCTAGATATCAGGTGAATAGGTACTTGATAAACTTACCATTGTGTGGGCCTCTGTTAACTTCAAGCCATTTCCCTGCTCTGAGTTAATGGCTCCCGAACAAGTGATATCTTTATAATGTGTCTGAAATTGTAATACTTTGCACATTGCTAGCTTTTTAAAGCTATTCATATGAGGGAAGAATAAATATCCTCCAATAAAATGTCTGGGATTAAAATTCAGAGAAATTACCTAACTTGTATATTAGCTTACACCAAGGGGAGCCAAGCAAAATTTCTAATGTACAACAGAAGGTCAATCATCATATACATCATAGGGAACAAAACCTTTTATTGTAGAAGAATTCTACAGAGTTAATAAAAGCTGCTCAGTTTTGTGAATTACACTAGCTTCTCGGTACCAAGAGCCAAAATTCTTGATCCAGGGTGCTAGTGGTTGAGGGTTTAGACAATATAGCTGCCAAATGCTCAAAACAGAACAAAAACAGCTATTCATGGGAGGGGTTTATTCTCCAAGGCAATACTCCTGTTTGTTACCAGTCTATCATTAATTCCGAACACAGGTTTGAAATAATAATAATAAAAAAAAAAAAGGACAATATATACATTAGTGAAACCTGTCTGAAATGAGCTTTTTGCCCCCTTAAGGCTACAGAAAAATTAGCCAAACAAATGATCTTTAGCCCATAAATAGTGAAACTACCCCAGTGGTAATGGTCAAGTGATCATATGATCTCCAGAAGAGGGCCCATTTCAAGTCCACATAAAGTCACATTTATTTAGATTCCATGCATGTGCTTTCTGATGAGGCTGTAGGCTCAGGATCCAACTTCTCTGGGAATTCTAGCTTCTCACAAACAGTCTCCTTTACAGGTAAATACTGAGCGATCTCATTAGGCTCCGTGAACAGGGAGGGTGGAACATGCTAAGGAGCAAATATTTTAGTTAGAAATAAATCAAGAGACAAAGGATGATTTTCAAAACAAAGTTTAAAGGGAACCAGTCAACTTAAACTCCCACCTGTATGAAATATTCACTGACTACAGTTAAAACACACAAGATCAGACAGCTATTCATTCAATATACTTTATGCATTTAACTGCATGTTGTGTACACTCAGTTTTCCTTCTCTGTGTGAGTCTTTCAGAACAAAAACATTTAATAGAAAAATATAACTGGAAGACCATAAAAACTGGCAGAGACAGTGGGGCAAGTGTGGGGTACTCAAAACTACATTGCACTTTTTTAAACTGATTGTATTTTTAAATTGAATTTCTGCTCCAAAAAGTGGCTGAAAATGGTATTGTGGAGTCCCATGTTTAATGTCTCCCAATGACTCCAACATCTTCAATGGAGTAGCTCAGGTGTAACAGACTAGCACATCAACAATTCTGTTGATAATGTCAATGCACTTCCTCTTAGCTCTGAAGAACCCAATACAGCTACCAGTAAAGGTTTTAGACACTGAAGTCAGCAGATAGAATTCTGAATACACACAGGGAATCAATCTGTTCAGTAAACGAAACTACCAAAAACCCCTGCATTTTCAGAGCAGAAATGCACTCATTCTAAGTGTTTAGAAGTATTTCATTCAAGCATCTTAAATTAAAACCAGACAATTCAACGAAAGCAGCATTTTACAAAATCTCTTCTCTATAGGTGCTTCCAGAGACTACACTGCCTCATTACTTACAGACGTTTGAAGAGTTATTCTGAGAACACTGACTTCAAGCCTTATAAAGTAACTTACATCTAGAAGATTACTCAAAAGTTGCTGGAATGCAGCCCACATTGCAACCTGTTCAGGCTTTTATCAAAGTACAGTGCTGTTGAATTTTGAAACTGGCTCTTAATGTAACATGCTGGGGTTCATACTACTTTCTCTGAATGATTTTTAGATCTGATGTTCCCAATTTACAAGTCAAAAGCTGATTTTTTTCGAACAGGTAGCTTTGCAAACTCAACTAGGGAAATCCATTTGTGCTCTGTCCCTTTATCATGACCAGCAATAAAGATTCTGAAGCTTAGATGATCATTTTGAAGCATGTGGCAGAACAGCATCCAGCTCACTCCACTAGCTATGTGGACTCTACAACACAAACTTAGATTCTGTCATTAAACAGATTTAATTCAGATATGCAGGGATCATATACTGTATGCTGAATAAAAAAGGGTCATTCTTATAGCATAATCCCTTGTTTTTAAGGATATCCAATGTTTTACAAACAAAGCCCCAGAAATCCCCCCAGAAATGAGTGCAGCATTAGCCTCATTTTACAGATGGGGAAAAAGAGGCAGAGAGACATTAAGTGATTTGTCCTAGGTGTCACAATGAGTCAGTGGTGTAGTCAAGAATAGAACTCAGTAGTCCCAACTCTTAGTTCCTACCTCTAACAACTAGGTCTTGCAGCTCTCTCGAAACGCTTATACTATTGTACAAAAGCACTTTAGTAGCATAAGACCATAGGCCTTTCAGTTTTGAAGGCCAATTATAGCATTTGCATCAGCCAGTCTGCATCAGTCTATGCTAGTAAATAGACCTCAAATATTGCTAGCAGTGTAGCCTGCAGAATTAATTGCCACAGGAGATCAAGGGGTCTTAAATTGTGAATGAATAATTCTATCAATAACCTAACATTTATAACTATTCAAACAAAGATGAAGAGTAATCTAGTACCATGTGTCACCTTATGCACTGATTATTGACAAGGGCCAAGAATCAATCTTCCTCCAAATAGCATTGCACAATGGGCAGGAGGAGTTTTGCCTCTCTTCAGGTCCAGGCTAAACAAGCAGAGCTCTGACCTGATATGGCACTTTCTACACTAGACATAAGACTCTGAAGCTAGTATACATGGAAAACATGTTTAAAATGCATTACCGTTAAGCTTGAAATTTTGCTTTCTTTAGATGTGTATTCCCGTAACATGTAGGGCTTGTCAGCCTAATAAGAGAGAAAACAGGCAAAATAGTTACAAAAAAATATATTCTCTAGTATTCCATGAACTGAACTTTGTAAATAAACTGAATTTAAATACATCTGGATTTTGTTGGCTAAAGATTTTTCAATGTAGAGACTAGGATTTAAATTTACTGTCGGGAAAAAAAATGAAGTTTAGCAATTTCAATCTAGCTCCCAGCAGTAATTTATCTGCAAAACAAGAACTATGATTTAATGTATTTGTTAATCTTTGCTCAGGTGAAGCCCAATTATTGGCATCATCAATGGCATTGAAGGGAGGAACAAACAATACATCATGTTCATCCCAGAAGTGCCCTGATCTCGTTTCATGGGATGCTTGGGCTCAAGTGCAATCTTAGGAGTTTCTTGCACCTTGGTCTGGCAACAGCATCACAAAAATTGCACTCTCCAGAAGTCAGCCACAGAGCAACAAGGCAACAGGATATTTTTCAACAACAGAGACAGGGAAGAAGCAGCAGAATATGGCAGCCCACTTTTAAATACTGAGGAAGGGGTCAAATTTAGATGTCTCAGGTGCCTCACCATCGCAAGTTCCCTTCTCCTCCAAATGCATGGTTATAGGTCTGAGGAGCTATATGGCTTGAGAAGCAGAAAATTCAGACTTCAAGGCAATTTCTCAATTTGTAGCTACAGTACAGTGGATTTTGACTTGCACAGCAGGCTATCTTTTATTCCAAAATGATCTGCCTGCCATGGAGCCAGTCACTATGTGCATGTGACTCAAATGGCTGCACAAAATAATGCTGAATTATGTCCTGTACTGAGCAGTACACATATAACCAGTACCCTTTGCAGCAACAGCTGGCCCAGTGGTTCTCAAACTTTTGTACTGGTGACCCCTTTCACAAAGCAAGCCCCTGAGTGCGCCCCCCCCCCCAATAAATTAAAAACACTTTTTTATATATTTAACACCATTGTAAATGCTGGAGGCAAAGCGGGGTTTGGGGTGGAGGCTGACAGCTCGCGACCCCCCATGTAATAACCTCACGACCCCCTGAGGGGTCCCAACCCCCAGTTTGAGAACCCCTGAGCTAGCCAGTCCCGGTAGTCATATAGCTTTCTACCTGGTTTAACAGAGTAGTAAAGGAAAGAGACCTCTAAAGCACATACTATCCAAGCATCTCAAAGTGCTTTACAGACAGTAATAAAGATTCAATATCATTTATTCGGTAAGTTATCCACATTTTAGAGATGGGAAACTAAAGCAGAGGAAAACCAACTTCCCCAAAATCATAGCATGAGTCAGAGAGAGAACTGGGAATTCTGACTCAGTTCTATATGCAAGTCACTGAAATTTACTCCCTCCTCAAAAACTGGAAAAGTATGTAAGATACATAAACAAATGAGATATGTAAATGCTGCTGGGAGCCACAACAAGCCAACAGGAGATGCCTGGAAGTTGGGAGCAATTAGCATAGAGAATAAGATCATATTATTCACTTTGTATGTTCTACTTCTTTCCCTTACCATTTGTCTGTCTTGTCTGTTTAGACTGTAAGCTCTTCAGGTCAAGGACTGTCTGCTACTCTGTGTTTGTACAGTGCCTAGCACAATGGGGCTCCATTCTTAGTGGGTCCTTGGGCATTACCGTAATAAACATGCATAAAATAATAAATTCGAAGTTCAGTTCAGCTAGCCTCTACTTTCCCTAACCCAACATCAGCCAGCATTGCTGTGACTTCTGCAATTCTTCTGACAGAAAGTAACACTACAGAGACAAGGTGATATCACTACAGAGTGAGGTGATATCTTTCATCGTATCAACTTCTGTTGGTGAGAGAGAGAAACATTTAAGCTCACATAGAGCTCTTCTGCAGGTCTGGGAAACTTACTCATTTTAGCTGTGACACTCTGAATTAGTTTCCCAGTCCTGCAGAAGAGCTCTGTGTAAGCTCAAAAGCTTGTCTCTCTCACCAAGATAAGTTGGTCCAATAAAAGCTATTACCTCACCCACTTGGTCTCTCTAATATCCTGGGACGGACACCGCTACAACACCCCTGCATACAACGATGACAGTAACACTGTACGGGCCATATTCTGCCAAGTGGAACATGAAACAGACATCAGGGATATTAAGTGTTTACCTCATGATAAAGTCTTGTATCATTCATCCTGATAAGTACACCATCAACTCGCAAGAAAAACCTCAACAACACAAAGAAGCTGGAAGGCATTACTCTCTGCAAAAAAACAAGATGTTTAATTTAACACATTATGACATTTTACTGTAAAATACGCAGCTATTTAGCCCAGAAGTTCAGAACCACTAGTGCTAGTAGCGCTTGGACTGTTCCAAGCCACGGTCTTGTGAAGAGTATAAGTTCCACTGGAGCTGCACAACTGAATAGGAGGCAGTGATCTTTAAATGGTGCAGTCAAGGTCTGTGCCTAATGACTGCTGCCTCAAAAGATTTGAGAAAATACCAATGTACATAATATCATTCAACAGATTGTTACATAACATTTATAATGATCCTGCCCTGCCTAGTGCAGTGACAGGGGAAGAGATTGTTCCTTGTAACCTCTGATACCAATATCCTTTTCTTCTACAAGATTATGTTTTTAGAAAGAAATAAAAAGAAAAACCCTTGCATTTTAAATATACTGGCCAGTTGGGGCATTAAATGTCTCCTAAACTGACATAACTCCTCAATATTATGATCCAGGCCATCACATAAGACAGGCCTCACCCCCCAACGGTAATTCGACACTGCAGTTGTGAGCGTGCTTCCCAGCGGTACAGAGACATGCACTAGCTCGGTTTATATTAGCATGCTAAAAATAGCAGTGTGGCCGCAGTGACATGGACAGCAGTTTGAGCTAGCCACACAAGTACAGTCACACCCAGCCCTCTGGGTATGTACTCTGGTGGCTAGCCCAAACCACTGCCCATGCTGCCATACTGTTGTTTTTAGTGGGCAAGTGTCTCTCTCTCTACCCGGGCTGGGAAGCACACCACCAACTGCAGTATAGACACACCCCTCGAACCCAGGCAGTGGGGATAGATCCCGTCCTATTCATTTAAGGGGTTCCCAGGATTTTGTAACAAAAGAATGAACACTAGGATGCTGATAGTAATTGATACACGCTTCTACAGCATTCACAAAGTGCTTTAAAAAAATTTCAGCCAATTAATCCTAAACTCCCCTTGTGAAGCAGGTGAGAAACTGCAGAAGCAAGCTGTTATTATAGAGGGACAGAATCAAGGTAAATCCCCTTTAGAAATGTTCCTTACCTGTAACACTAAAACCACCTTGATTATTTACACTGAAGGAATTTTTAAATTTTAGTTTATTGCACTATTACCACTTTGGACCCAAACAGCTTGTGAAAGTTTGGGGACCTATGTGTTGTTCCCGTTGGGAGAAAACACTCATGATGGAGTCTGGTATTTTTGTTTATTTACAAAGAATGTACAAAGTCCTGTTTCTTCAAATGCAGGAGGAACAAAAAACAAAACAAAAAAACCCACAAAAACAAAAAAGGAGACTGCTTCTTTGCTCACAAAAACCAAACTTTCAGCCAGTACTCTGACCCAAAACCTGTCCTCTCAGCATGTCGCAGGGCCATACTAATTTGGTTCCAGGCTATGTCTGCTCACCACTCTCTCTCTGCTTCAGCTTCTGTGTGTGTGTCTCACCCTCTCCCCGCACCCACAGAACACTCCTCCCTTACTCCAAAAACAGTTAAAAAAACCCAAAAAAAACCCTCCACCAAAGTCTTTAGAACTCCTGTGTGACCTTGGGTGTGCCTTTGTCTTGGAGGCCACAATTGTCTTACATTTAACCTGAAAGAAGGCCTGCTGTTCAACTCATCAATTTAATGGGTTTTAACTAAACCTATAACATTAGGTCTGCTTTTTACTTTACCTTAACTTCAACTCAAGAGAAGATTCTTTGGGGGTGGGGGGAGAGAATATGTACATAGGAAGTGATTAAACTCACTATTTTCACACTCAGACTTGAAACACCATGATCATGAAGCTCATCTTCAAACAGCAGAACTTCTTCAAAAAACATAATCTGTTCCCGGGCTTTCAATTTCTCTGTATCGATGTGATCAGTTGTAGGAACAACCTAGGAAAATTAAGTTTAAGAATAGTTAGCATAATTTGGCAGTGTTGTTGTAGCAGTGTTGGTCCCAGGATATTAGCGAGACAAGATGGGTGAGGTAATTACTTTTACTGGACCAAATAATTTTACTGGACCAATTTCTCTTGGTGAGAGAGACAAACTTTCAAGCTTACACAGAGCTCTTCTTCTCACCAACAGAAGTTGTTCTAATAAAAGATATCACCTCACCCACCTTGTCTCTCTAGCGTAATTTGGCATAAGATATCTGCAGACTATGTCTTCTGCTGAAAACCCTGTACTCTTCAACTCCCTGGTTTAATACAGCTTTACTTCTGTGGTGCTCAGCCAAAGGTCTCTGAGCTTCTCATAGAAAAAATTTGCTAAAAGCTAAAAATTCCAAGAGGAAACATGGCCAAACAAGACAAGAAACCCAAAGTTTGGGATTTCCCATGAGCTGTCATCTTGCAGATTGGGGCAGGCTGAGCACGGGTTTTGCTAAATTTCACTTGGAAAAAAAAGTATCTGCACACAGTTTTGACTGAGTTCTAGATTTCAAACAGTCGGGGAAGTACTGAGTGTATTGTGATGCTGGCCGGCCAGGTGCCAGCTCTTGCCAAGACTGCAGGCATTAGCTAAGAACTGACAAACTCATAGCTGGAGACCAGACCAGCTCATTTATGTGTTAGTGTTGCTCAAAATAGGTATTAGTCTTATAAGAATGTATTTAGTGTTTAGATTCTATAGATTGTTTGTAAGTTGCTGCATGAATTCATCATATTTGTAATGTCTGCATTCCATGCTATCAGGAAATATGTAAGTTTTGCTTTATAACTTTGAAAATGTTTGCTCTAATCTTGTGAACTCAGATGGGAAGAGTGATCCCCCCAGCCTGTCCAGAAGAACTATCAAAATCAGATGGGCCATCAAGGAACACCGCAATACAAAGGATTGGTGAATGGCCCTATCACATATTGGAAATGCCATATGCAAGGAAGGTCATTCAATGGACTTGCAGGCCAAACGAAGGAAATAAAACAAAGGCCAGGTGTACACTACAGACCTATAATGGTATAACTTTAGCAATCCAAACCCCTGAGCAATGCAGTGATACCGACCCAACCCCCCATGTAGACAGCACTATGTTGGCGGGAGAGCTTCTCCCACTGACACAGCTACTGTCTCTCAGGAAGTAACGATGCCAATGGGCAAAGCTCTCCTGTCGATGCAGTAGCGTCTTCACTAAAGCGCTGCAGCTGTGCCGCTGTAGCACTATACATGAAGACAAGCCCAAAGACACATGAAAACTTTCCATCTCTTTGCTGTTTGAACTCTCACAGGGTCAGAGACACTAAACTGAAGCCAGAGATCACCAGGGGTGACCTCTGGATCTGCCCTGAAAGACAAATTTGAATTAACAGATCACAACTCTGTCACTCTTGGGATTTTTATTGCAACTCATTTGTGCGTATATGTTTCCTTGCTTTAACCTGTAACTAACTTTTTTTTTGTTTGTTTAAACCTTTAGATAGTTTTTACAGGATTGGCTACATGCATTGTCTTTGGTGTAAGATCTAGGGTACCAATTGATCTGCGGTAAATGACTGGCCTCTTGGGACTGGAAGCAATCTGAATATTTTGTGATTTTTGGTGTAAATGACCATTTATCACTAAGTCCAGCTTGCCTGGATGGCAAGATAGACTGAAGAGTCCAAGGGGACTGTCTGTGACTCCATTGTAAGTCTGGTATAGTGATCCAGGAGTTCTTATTTGTCACTGGCTTGCTGAAATCTATTTATAGAACATACCAGCATTTTGGGATATGTATCCTGTTTTTGTCAGTCTGCCCTGAGGCTGGCAGTCATAATCGTGAACCAGACCAGACAGTATGACATGTATTAATAGATATTTCTGAATAGTATTTTGGTTATAAATATTGTAAGCTTCTATAATTTATATGGAACACCAAGATCTTGTATAGACAGATAATAAAAAATGCTTCTCCTCCTTAACTGCACAGAAAACTTGGGCATCTTTCTCACTTCCCAGGTCCTCTCATTCTATAAACACACTCAAAGCTATCATTCTTACCCTCTCTGAAAAGGTACCGGTCAAGTGCCATTTGGCCAACAAGAGAAGTTTTATATTTATATAGCACAGTTCATTCCGAAGGGACCCAAGAGTTTGGGTTTTTTTTAAATAACTATAGTAATGCTAGGGGATTAACTAGAATTCATCTGCCTAGTAGAGGTAGGGGGTTGAAGGTTTTTTTTGTTTTTTTTATTGTTAACATCAAGCAGATGCAATGGATATTTCAGGGCTACTTTAAAATGGTTACTTACGATTGGGAGAGATTGTCACAAATGAGGTATGAACACAGTTATTACTGTATGTAAACACAGCACCACTGATTAATGGCCAAATCTGGGTTACAGCATCACAGCCAACTGGCACGCTGCATGCTTAGGGTACTACAGAATTACAGGAGACCTTCAGTACTCATGTATCTGGGGAGTTCAGGACTTCAGTGGCAACCCAATAAGCTTTAAGAACCCACACACACAGCCGTATATTCCAAATACAAGGGACTTTGGGGGCATTTTTATATATAATTCAGAAATTTAAAAAAAACCCTCAACATTAAATTACTCAAAGTGAACTGTGATTTGCTTAAAAAAATACTGAAGACTCCATAAACCCCAATTATACTTTGAAAGCAGATCTCTTCAAAACTATGCAACCTTATTTTGGAAGGCGTGCTTTGTTTTTCAATAAGTCTATACAGAATGTGATGCAATGAGCATTTAATGAAAAAAGACTCACTTTTATCTTTACAGTATCTCCTAATAGTGTTCCTTTGTAGTCTGTCGTATAGGTCCAATCATATGGTTTAACGACTTCTTTCGTGTGTTCAGCCTCAGTCCTCAATAAAGGAAGAGAAAACACCACACTTTGTAATAAGTGTTTAACATTACAATACCACATATAAGAGACATATACCCTGGTCCCAACACTGATGTCCTTAAACAGCCAAAACTTCCTGGAAATAGCGGTTTTGCCTGTGCAAAGACTCTAGTGTCAGGTCACATCTATACAGTACCGCTTCTCATTAACAATACCCATGTTTATCTAGTAATTTTGAAGACCATTCCAAGCATCAACTCCCATAGCATAAGTGCTTCATTCATATGATTTTAGACAGAAGTCTTTAGTTTAATGTTGTCAAGTGTTGTACAGTTTAAGTTTGCCTGCTCAACCCAAGGATTCTGCTGGCAGAATGTATCTGATATTAAACTGATACTCCACTTCATCTTAGGCATTTGGACAGTTTTGATTCTTCTGTGCCTCGCTTCATATATTGCCAGCATCACTGCTAACAACCTGATAAATATACAGTAGAATTCTGTATCAAGACTAAGTGCACTACAAAAAGGAACCTCCAGTAGCAACATTTTGTACTTGCATAGCACCTTTCACCTTAAGATGTCAAAGGGCATGATCTTGCAACATTCAAATCACAACAGGAATTTTTCTATTGATTAAAATGGAAGCAGAATCAAACCCAAGTCCTTTACAAGTGTTAAGTAAACCACAATACTCCTGAGAAGCATGAAAGTATAACTATCCCAGTTTTACGGATGGGGAGACTGAAGCACAGAAAGCTTAAGTGACTTTCAAGACCACACAGTAAGTGACAGAGCCTTGGCTGCCAGTCTCCCGCATTAGCCACCATATAAAACTCCATCTCCCATCACATTAGTGCTCACCCGGGTATTGTGGTAATACTGCAGTGCTCACCTGCTCTCTTGCCATTCCTCTGCACAGGCCACTTTAATCATACCTTGATAGTTATTTACACATTTTAAAGCATCTGTTGCATTGAACTCAATTCCAAAGCCATAATCATGCTGAATTCTTAGGATGTTGTCTCCAAACATCATTTCTGGGAGGGAAGGCATGTGCAATTCATCAGCTAATCTGCACGCGGACAAAGAGGTTAAATCAATAAGGTTGCAATCTACATTTGCAGGACTTTGTAACTGTGCCCACAAGCATAGTTTAATTTGAGTGATCATTGTCCCTTCACACTACAAAATATTCCAATAGTCTCCTCTCTTCCTCAACACTGTCAGAAGATCTCTTAAACATGGAGAAGTTCAGAAGTAGACAGCTGTGGCTGGTCTACTCTAGAAAAGTTGATCGGCCTAATTAGATCATCACCCCTGAGCAACGTATTTAAGCTGATCTAAGTCCCTGTGTAGACAGTGCTAGATCAATGGAAGAATTCTTCCATCGACATCACTACTGCTTTTCAGTTTTACTACGGTGGCTGGAGAACCCCTCCTGTCACCTTAGTAAGTGTCTACATTGAAGCGCTCAACTGCGCCGCTGAAGCATTTTAAGTGTAGACATAGCCTTACTACTACTAACCACACAGTATTACTTTAGAGCAAGATAAAGATGCACAGGGAACCTGCATTTTTATTAGTAGTTGTACTGTGGAAACACCTAGGAGCGACAGGCATGGACCAGGACCCCACTGAGCTAGGCACTGTACAACAACAAGTGTAGTATTACTCTTCTGAACTACCAAGACAACTCACCAGAGTTGAGATATTAAAGGCTACATGGGCAGTCTGCCCATTTAAAAAAATAGCTTCAGTTGAAGAAACGAATGGCTCAGAGGATCAGTACAGTCAGATGCAACCTTTCACCTTTAGGTTGGCAGTTCTAAACCTGCTCTGATTGGTAACTGATGGAAGTTTTCATTATCTAGCAGGTGTTCAATTATCTATGAGGAGTTAATATCTCAATGAGAGAAAAATAAGCGTCTACATTGCAAACAATTGGCACTCTTTTGGGGTAGTCTCAGCAGACATGCCAAAGACTGAGTGGGCAATGTAGACTAAAATTAGATTCTCTCCCCTACAAGTGGCCAATGTACCATGAGGAACATTGGTACTAATCTAAGACCCTGTGTAGACAGTACTAGATCAACGGAAGAATTCTTCCATTGACATCACTACCGCCTTTCAGTTTTACTACAGTGGCTGGAGAACCCCTCCTGTCACCTTAGTAAGTGTCTACATTGAAGCGCTCAAGCTGACAAGCTATTACTATCACTGGTGAATCTGCTCTGCAGACAAAAGGATTAGAAAGACAAGAATCCATCTCTCGCTCTCTTCTGTAATTGTGATCATTGTGCAGAGCTATCAGGTGAAAAATGCAGTAAAAGTTATTTTAGTCACTAAAGCAAGCAGCTATAACTTAAGACACATCAGGAGCAGATAGAATGAGCAAGGTGCCATTTTTGCAGTCACTTTTCAAAGCAGAAGTGCATTGCATTTGTACAGTGCCCTGCACAATTGGGTCCGGCTTTATGACTAGGGCTCCTAGGTACTATGATAAATAATGTCCAAACCTTATGATTTCATCTGCCTGCATTTACTATACACTTTGCTACAAAATGCAATTAAATAAGATAGTCCATTCAGGACTTCACACACACAAAAACAAAAAAAATTTCAACATGACAGTCTTATATAAAAGAGCTTTTTAAGAAATAAGTTTATGACAAACAAATGAATCACAAAAAAATAAATGCAACACAAACAAAGTCACATATTGGCGAGAGACTGAGAAGAGCTGAAGTAAGTCTGACAGATTTAATTTACCATAGGATTTGAGATCCAGAGATATCAAACTATCAAAGACGGTTGCTGCTAAACAAGCTCAGACTTTACTTTTAGTATCTGAAATATTTATATTTACTTTAACATTCGGGTTTCAAACAAACTTTAGTCAGGTCTGAAGGAAGCAGTTTCCCCCACCGCTTTATAGAAACAGAAATTGTTGCCACGTGTGAACAGGCGAGTGGTCCATTTGTAAGAAAACCTGAGTTGAGGAGTCCACAAGAGTCCTGAATACCTTAGGAAGAGGAAAGCAAAAACATCCCTGCCTCTCAAACCAAAAGATGTTCCACAGTATCACACAAAAGATGCAAAAGAAACTCTTGATCCCAGCTGATGGCCGTTTGGGACTTACATTTATTGGGGTTCTTTTTTAATAGTAGTTCTTTCTGCAGTGCCTCTTTAGGAGATTACCTTAGCAGAAACTCAGCTCTTGCTCAGTAATGATATACCTACACTGCATTGTAAACCCAGGTCTGTAGGACCCATGCTTGGGGACTCAGGCTATGTCTACATTAGCACTTTTGGCAGTCAGTGGTGTAAAACAAAACCACAACCAAAATCCACACCGATGACTGACGTAAGTTTCACCAACAAAAGCGCCAGTGTGGACAGCGCTATGTCATCAGGAGACGCTCTCCCGCCGACATAGCTACCGCCACTCGTTGGGAGTGGTATAATTATGCCAACGGGAGAGCTCTCTCCCTGTGTGTGGACAGCAGGGGGATTTGGGCTCAAACCACAGCCTGAGCCCAGGTTTACAACGCAGACTTGTCAGAGGCGCTCCCCGGCCCGACCGGACCCGCTAAGCGGGCACAGGCAGCCCCCGGCCACCATCCAGGGGCGGCCCGATCGGTGAAACCCCCCCTCCCCCCATCCATCCGGCCTGGAAACGGAGTCACCGGCCACGACCTCCCGCCCCGCGACCCCACCTCTCGGCCTGGGCCGATTTCATGATGTGGGTCCGGGCGGCGTTGAGTCTCCAGGGCCCGAAGGTGAAGTCGCGGCTGGTGCTTTGGAACACGGGGTACATGGCGGGGCCGGGGGAGGGGCTGGGAAGGGGAAGCGGCGGGAGGAGGCGGAAAAGGTGGTTGCCGGTCTCCCCGCAGCAACAGCGCTGCCGGAACCGGAATCCACCCTCTGCACTTCCGCTTCCGGGGTCACTCACCTGGGCGCGCGCCAGAATGAATCCGGCATCGTGACGAGAGGCTCGCGCCGCGGATGGAGAGAGAGAGAGATAGGAGCAGGGAACATGAAAAAGAGGCTGGGAGAGGGCGGGGTCACGTGACAAAGGCCCAGTGAAGCCGGGGACCAACATCTCCCAGCGGCCTGGCCGCGCGCTGGGAGTCCCTGTTGCTAGGCTGGGCGCCGCGCTAGGGGGTTGTAAGGCTCCGTGGTACCAACCCTCAGAGCAGAGGTGCGGGGGGTCGCTCCGCGAGGGAGGCGGCCCGTCCCACCCTTCCCCCCCCCGGGGCGGCTCCGGTCCTGCAGGGCTGGGTCCTGCTCTGGGCGTTGCGACCTGACCCAGGTGTCCGCAGTTCCGCTCCGGGTTGGCACATCCCTCCCTCCCTGGGGACTGCAACGCTTCCTGGGGTCCCCGGACCCCAAGGCTGAGGCACCTCGCTACCACCTGCCCTTAGCATTGTCTATACCTGCTGGCAGGGGTCAGCTCCCCATCTCCATGGGCATCGCAGGCGCTTCAACTCTCCAGCCTCCCCCTGGACTGACCAGCCCCTGTTCTGCTGGACACCCAGAATTCATAGATCTGCTGCACCCAAAGAAGCAGCACACCCCAGCTTACCAGTTCCACTTCAGATACCTGCTCTGTTTAACACAAGGCACTTATCTGTTTGTTGTGAAAACAAGTGTAGACAGAGTTTCCAGAAGTAGCAAGTCAAAGTATCGGAAATTAATGGTTACATGTAAAATAAACTTATAACCAGGGATCCTAGTTTTCTATGGTAAAAAAACCCAAAATTTTCTGATAAAAAAATCCATGTTTTTCTGTGATTAAAATTAAATGCAGACCTTTAGTTTCCCTAGCCTCAATATATATAGGCATCGGTGAAACACAATGTTTTATTTATATGGTTTGAGCATTGGCGTGCTAAACCCAGGGTTGGGAGTTCAATCCTTGAGGGGGCCACTTAGGGTACGTCTACACTACAGGATTAGTCCGAATTTACGGAATTCGATTTTATGAAACCGATTTTTTTAATTCGATGGTACGCGGCCACAGTAAGCGGATTACTTCGGCGGTGCGCGTCCATGCAGAAAAGACTAGCGTCGAATTCCAGAGCGTTGCACTGTGGGTAGCTATCCCAGAGTTCCCGCAGTCCCCCCCGCCCATTGGAATTCTGGGTCGATATCCCAATGCCTGATGGGACAAAAAACATTGTCGCGGGCGGTTCTGGGAACATCCTCCCCCTCCCTACGTGAAAACAACGGAAGACAACCATTTCGCGCCTTTTTTCCTTGTTGAACTGAGCGGNCAAATGTGAAGCAAGTTTGAAGCCTACCAGGGCCATCAATCATTATAATAAAATAAAAATAATAAATGGCAATTTGTATTTTTACATATACCAACTACTGTACTTCTATGTATTCTGTATTTTCAGAAAATTGTTGTTTTTTTAATTCACAAAAAAGCTGGTATGATCCAGTCACAGTGCATTGTTTCTTTACTGTTGATGGCCTTGCTGTTTCAGCCTCTTGTTTTCATTTCTTTTCATTCAGTTTATGTTTAGCACTTTCCATGTGTTCTACAACTGTCTGCCTTTGAACGTAATCTACAGCCTTGCTGCATACAGTACAGAACAGCACATTACCATCAACGTGAAATTTGTCCTTGCCAAACTCACTGACACCCTCTTTCAGGGTGATTTTTAAAGTTTAACTCATCTTTTCTTAACTTTAATTACTCACATCTGGAGGTTGAAGTGAAAATTGAGAAGCATTAAAACACGAACCCCTATACACCATTGAATAACCCTGACAAAAGTTTGTCTCCTTGGTGAAGGATCCAGGGTGTACCTCAGTACCCCCAGTTATACTCGCCAAATTCATTGTTTTATTCATAAACAAGATGACTCCCCTCGCTGTTTTTCCCCCCCTGCTAGTCTTCTCTCACATGAATTCACAATCTTCATTAGCATCAGGCTTAGTAATGCAACTAGTCACATTGTGAGGCATAAAATACACAATGATCATCCAGAGACAGAAGTATTTATCTGCCTAAACCGAACTCATTTATCAGTGTCTGGCAACTTGTCCTGTCCTAAGTCACACCTTCAGAACATAGTTTTCAGTATAGATACATACCTTCTTAAATATTATATGTACATACATCTTGCAATGATTAGGATGACTAGTGTGATACTGGTTGTCGGTAGAGACTTCACATGCCACCTTTACCACACTAGCAGACCCAGGGGATCCCTTAAACCCCTAAGTCCTCCTTATGCCCTCTGGCAATTCGCACCAAGGGGTCCCTGGGTCACAGAGACGGTGGGGCAGATACACCAAATCTGAGTGGCACTGTGACTACATGTGCTAGGTTGCAATGCCAATCAAATTTGCCCCTTTTCCTCTCTGTCTATATCTGCAGAGGGGCAGACACACCAAACCTGAGTGGTGCTGCTGTGACAGGGGAGCAGTCTTCTGCAATATACTGGGTAAACCGTATTGAATTAAGTTTAATACTTTTGCGATCCATTGCATTAAAAATGCAATTGTTTATGTGTTATTGTAGGATTGTACAGTAACTCTTCACTTAACGTTGTCCCGGTTAACATTGTTTCATTGCTGATCTATTAGGGAACAAGCTCGTTTAAAGTTGCACAATGCTCCCTTATAACATCATTTGGCAGCTGCCTGCTTTGTCCACTGCTTGCAGGATTCTCTGGAAGAGTAGCCCCTCCTTGTGGGGATTAGAACTGGGGGGGGGGGGGTTGCAGCCCCCCCCCCCCCCATCAGCTCCCCTAAATTCCCTTTAAGGTATGTGGCTCGGCAGCTGCCCAGCAGCACTTCAGGTGGCCCTCCCCACACTGCCATCCTGCTCCTGCCTCTACCCTGCCCTCTGCCTTGGAGCTGCTCCCGGGAGCTTCCTGCTTGCTGGGGGAGGGCGGGAGAGGGGTGCTGATATCAGGATGTCTGTTCCGCCCCCCCCCCCTGCTCCATACCCCCTCTCCACAAAGCAGAGGAGGGGGACAGGGCTCAGGGACAGAAAGGAGGGAGCTTGCTGGAAGCTGTTGCTTCCTGTCTGAACTGACTGATCTGCTTAAAAAGGCAATGTACTTGAAGTAGGGTCAGCGTACTTAAAGGGGCAATGCACATCTTTCTCACTCATGCACGCACCCCCCAGCACTTTGGAAAGTCAGCACCTGTCATGTGCTGTCAGGAGGAGGGAGTGGTGCGCTCCAGCTGGATAGTGTGGGCTCATCATCATGTTCAGTTTTTCCAGGGAAGTGTTTGCAGCTACTGCCCTGGATCTATTGTGTTTCCTCCCTCCTGCCTCAGGCCATGCTGCCTTGTAGAGTGTGAGGCTACATTAACAACAGCGTATTAACCCTTGAGGGCTCAGCCGAGTGCTAGTTCATCATATAGCAGCAAGGCATTCCCTGGGAAATATTCCACCCTCTTACTCCACCACCTTAACCAAGCTTCACAATCATCATTGCTGTGTATAGTATTAAACTGTTTGTTTAAAATTGTTTAAAACTTATACTGTATATGTATATAATGTCTTTTGTCTGGCAAAAAAAATTTCCCTGGAACCTAGCTGCCCCCCTCCCCCCCCCCATTTACATTAATTCTTATGGGGAGATTGGATTCGCTTAACATTGTTTCGCATAAAGTCACATTTTTCAGGAACATAACTACAACGTTAAGTGAGGAGTTACTGTATGGAACTCCTGTAGAGGAGATATGACTAACATAAACAATGGGGAAATTCCATTACAAGCTTTCATAAAACACCTTACTTGACATATTTTATAGCACAATAACATTATATACAGTCAGTTGATTCAACTGTTTTTTCCTTGGGGTTCAAGTGGCTGTGATTGTATTGTGATTAGTATTCTGCACCATAGCTGCAGCAATGTTGGTTTGAATCCAAATCACAGCATCACTTTTTGGTGGGGGAATCTCCTGACTTGTGCCTAGTGGCTTAGCCTGATTGCGTCCATTTGCAAAGAGAGCCAGCAGCTGGTCCCTAGTTTCCACTTGGTAAAGGAAAGTCAATCAGGTACATCCACCAGAAAAAGAGCAACGGGGAAGAGTAACAGGAATTCTTCCTGGGTGCCAATGTCCAGAAGCAATGTATTCCATCCTGGAAACCGCTGTGTTTCGAATGTCTGGCCACTGCGTGTTGAAAGGAAGGATCTGCATGCCTGGGAAGCTGCAGCCCTCAAGAGACGCTTCTAAAGCCAAAAGGGCCCTGGGTGAGTTTGTGATGGCGTGAGTTTGAGGAGCATCTGGAAGCGGGAGGGAAGAAAGAAACGGTTGTGAGAGGAAGAAGGTGCTGAACAGCTCGTCAGTGAGGACAAAGTCCCAGGCAGGTGTTGTGTGAGGAGCTGTGTAGCCCCCATAGGCGACCTGTTGGGCAAGAGCACGTGAGGAGGGCCAGGTCTTTTACCAGGGCTGTTGCTGCAGCCAAAGCCTTTAGGAAGGAAAAGAGAGCCGGGGGTGTTGTTGCTTGGTGGGGCCTGTGTGGCGTAAGCTTCCCATAGCTGGTGTCTTGTGCAAGGCTATGCCCCATTCCTTGTTGGTATAGTGGTGAGTATCCTTACCTATCATGTAGGAGATTGGGATTTGATTCCCCAACGGGGAGGGTAATGCTTTCTGAAGGGGGGAGAAAAAAATGCTTTGCTCAACCAGCTCATTTCTTCCTTCTATGGCAACTTCCATTCACACCCCACACTGCTGATTATCCCCTCCAGAGAAACAAGAAGCCCACAAGGCCACCCCCACCTGCTTGCCCTAGTGAAAGCCTGTACATCACCTTCCACCACCGGGCCCAGCTTCAAGACCTGCCCATTTCAGAGTCACAAAGGGAAATACTCTGGGCAAGGACATGAGGACAATCACCCAGCCTAATGCGGTGGCAGCTGGTCAAGGGGCAAGGAAGAGAGAAAAGCAGACAGGCATCAGGCTGGCCTCCTGTCTTTTTCCTTTTGTTATGATTTTAACTGTGACTGCAATGAGGAGACTTGAGAAATACCTGTGGCCATAGGTGCGGTAGGTGGCCGCCCCAGGAGCGCAGAGCTGAGCAATTTCCATGCAGTTGCTGTGTCACCCGGCGGCTGGGAACCCCGTGTTCTCCACTTGGGGTGTCTGGACTGTGATTATCATGGTTAGGAACTTCAAAGAACTTTTTGCAACAGTGTAAACTGTTAATTGAGCAGGTTTCGGAGCCCACCAGAGCAGAGCTCCGTTAAATATTTTCAAACCCATTGGAGGCATCAGGGCTTCAGCCCCGTGGCATGTTCCAGGGCTCAGGGCTTCAGCCCTGCAAGAGGCACCAGGGCTCAGGGCTTTCCCCCTACGGGAGGCGCTGTGGCTCAGGGCTTCGGCACTGTGGCATGTGCTGGGGTTCAGGGCTTCAGCCCCGCAGGAGGCATCATGGGGCTAAAGCCTGGAGCCCTGAATGGGGGAGGGGAGCCCTTGGAAATAATCTTTGAGAATTTAAGACCTGGGTGAGGGAATATAAATGACCCACCTCTGAAGCTACGCCTGGCAGATTACCTATTCACGGTTTCTTCAAAGGCCCAAACTGGATAAATGAGTGCCTCACAAACTCATGAATGTTTTTGTTCTGGGCAAAAGGGTGTTATGAACTTGTAAACTCCTGTGTGGGAGTCTGAAGGATTGCTTGTCTCCCAGAGCCCATGTTGGAGTTGGCGTAATCTTTGGTAAACTTATTAGCATGCATAAAGGTTCTTTTATTGTTTTAATATTTTTTCCATGTATTGCTTTTACCTTAAAAATAAATGTACTTCCTTAGAAAGAGCTGTGTGGTAACTTAGAACTGTGGCAATTACACTGTTACCCACCTCCGAAGACAAGGCAAAAGAAGTCTGCTTAAACAGCCTGTCTTTTGCTGGGGAAATCACAGGATAATCACAGGACTGTGCAGCCGGGAAATACTCCAGTCAGAAGGGAGAGAGACGGGTGTCTCCACCTAACAGAGGCAACGGCTGGGGAGCCAGAAGCCTAGAGGAGGTGCCCATGCTATTCCACAGCAGGGAATAAAGGTGCAGTTTCTCTGAGCTGTAACAGCTGCAACCACACAGGCCATGTCACAATGCCCAGGGCGGGGAGGCAGGCCCAGTCCCATGGGACAGGAGCCATGGCTGCAGGGTCGCCGACTTGATTCAAGTTCACAATTACCATGAACACTGTGACCTCTGCACTAAAATCATAGCCTTAACTATAATTATACCAGTATAGATTAAGCAATATACATCCCCTAGAGCGGATGCAGTTATACCAGTACAAAGGTGCTTATGCCGGTATAGCTATTCCCATGAGGAGCTTTAACCAAATTTAACCAGTTTGCGCACTCTCTCTCTCTCTCACACACACACACACACAGACACACATGCACTGAGTGCAGGGCCGGCTCCAGGCACCAGCCGAGCAAGCTCATGCTTGGGGCGGCAGATTCCATGGGGGGGCATTCCGCCCAATCCTAGGGCAGCACAGCTGCTTTTTTTTTTTTTTTTTGGTTCGCCGATCCGGCCGCCCTGTAGGGGGCGGCGGCGCGGAGGAGGGGAGCATCCTGCTGGGAGCGGGCTGCGCACTCCGTCTGCCCCAGCCGGTGCCAGGTCTGTAGCAAGCCCGGCGTCCTTCCCTCCCCGCCGACCAGAGTGGCGCGGAGCCCTCCTGGCAGGCGGTGCGGTGGTCGGAGCCACGTGGCGAGCGCCCCGCTGAAGCCCTGGCCGCCCTTCTCTCTCTCCCCCCGCTCCCTCTCCCTCCCCCCGCTAGCCGGGGCACGTCTGCAGCGCAGGGAGTCCCCCTGCACCCTGGCTCCGGCCGCACCGCAGGGTTTTTTGTTTTCTTCCTGCTTTGCCACTTTTTTTTTTTGCTTGGGGTGGCAAAAAAGCCAGAGCCGGCCCTGACTGAGTGGATCTCAGCAGCAGACAATCTGGCACTTGACTCTGTCCCAAGCTGACATTGTTTTGAAGGTTGAGCAAAATATTTATGATAGTGTAGTGAGCCTAAAATATGCAGTGCCAACATATTGATTGATAGGATTGGTAAGATTAGATGAAAATGTTAGACCATCAACTGAATAAAATGAGATGATTAGATGCTGGGTCAGACTGTGGCTGCTCTAGGCTGCTCTGTAGCATAAATGGGCCAGAATCCTCTTGGGAATTCCCCAGCACAAGGGAGGCATAGAGTTTGCATAGCCTTATGTGTCCTTCCATACAAACTATAGTGTAGGGGTGAGACAGGTGAAAGCGTACCTTGGGGAGAGGAGCAGCGGCCAAGTGCAAAGGGCTCTATCTGTTCTAAGCTGTGGATCAGCTATAGTTTCATGAGGCTGTAGTACGGGGGTGGGCAAACTTTTTGGCCTGAGAGCCACATTGGGGTTGCAAAACTGTATGGAGGGCCGGGTAGCAAAGGCTGTGCCTCCCCAAACAGCCTGGCCCCCGCCCCCATCCGCCCCCTCCCACTTCCCGCCTCCTGACTGCTCCCCTCAGAACCCCTGACCCATCCACCACCACCCCCGCTCCTTGTCCCCTAACCGCCCCCTCCCAGGACCCCACCCCCTATCCAACCCCCTCCCAGGACCCCACCCCCTATCCCTGCCCCATACCGCCTCCCAGGACCCCACCCCCTATCCAACCCCCTTCTCCTAGTCCCCTGACCGACCGCCCCCACCCCTATCCACACCCCCGCCCCCTGACAGGCCCCCCAGGACCCCACGCCTATCCAACCCCCCCCCATTCCCCGTCCTCTGACCCCTATCCATACCCCTGCCCCCTGACAGGCCACCCAGGACTCCCACGCTTATCCAACCCTCCCCCCCCCCAGTTCCCCGTCCCCTGAACACCCCCCACCACCAAACCTCCGCCCCTTATCCAACCCCACGGCCCTGGCCCCTTTACCATGCCGCTCAGAGCATGTCTGGCAGCCACGCCGCCCGGCCAGAGCCAGACACGCTGCTGCGCTGCTCTGCAGGAGCGCGCAACCCTGCCGTCCAGAGCGCAGCCCATGCAGCGGCGTGGCTGCACGGGAGGGGGGGCAGCGGGGGAGGGGCTGGGGGCTAGCCTCCCCGGCCGTGAGCTCAGGGGCCAGGCAGGACGGTCCTGCGAGCCGGATGTGGCCCACAGGCCGTAGTTTGCCCACCTCTGCTGTAGTATGTAAGAGCAGCCTGCGGGGTTGCTGTAATTCAGTAGTTCTCAAACTTTTTGTACTGGCAACCCCTTTCATACAGCAAGACTCCTTTATGCTCATGTAGATACCCCCTCACACACAGATACACACTTAAAGTTACATATACCAATGTCTACAGGAGTCTAAATTAGTGTAATGGAATCTAAGTTACATATCACCTCTGAATTTGGACCTGTGAGTATGAAGGGGGGCAGGGAGAAAAGAATAGCAGAGAAGGTGAGAGGGTAGACAGAGGGTCAAAGTAATAGGAGGAAAGGGGTTGTGGCAGATGGGGAGGTGGAAAGAAAAGACACCTATCAGGAAAGAAAGTGAAAAGGGGGATGGCTGATTGGAGAAACATGGGAAGAGAACTGGAAACTGATAGAGGAGAGAAGGGAAGGTGGGAAAGAGAAGGGAGGGAAGAAAGAGGAATGGAGGAAGGAGGGCGTGGAAAACAGGATGTTGAGGAGAAGATCTGGAAAGGGGGATAGGACAGGAAGGGGATGGAAAGAGATGGATAAGAGGGGGTGGGAAAAGAAGGATGTGGAAAGGAGGCTGGATGGAAAAAATGTGAAAGGGAAATGGATGGTGGAGATTAGGAGGAGGAGAGATGTGGAAGGGGAATAGAAGGAGAAGGTTAGGAGGAGGGATGTGAAAGTGGACATAGAGGGACTAGGATAGGCAGAGGAGGAATGTGGAAAGGGGATAGAGGAAAGAGGAAAGGGTGGATGGAGGGAGGAAGAGGAATGTGTGGAAGGGGCATAGAGGGAGGAGGGATGTGAACGGATGGAGGGAGGAGGAAAGGGGGATGGAGGGAGAAAGTTAGAGGGATGGAGGGAGGAGGCTAAGAGGAGGGATGTGAGGGGGATGGAGGGAGGAGGGTCGGGCAGTTGCTCCGGGCCTCTCTCTTGGCGGCGGCTGTGGGGGGTCCGGGGCGCTGTAACCCGAAACCTCCCGCCCCTGAGTGCAGCAAAGGCGGCGGGGGAGGAGGAAGCGGCTCGGCTCGACCCGGCCCGGTGGTGAGTGTGTCCCACATCAAGGGGGGAGCGCTCCGGTTTGTTCACTGGAGTTTATGGCAGCTGCAGGGCGGGGAAGGGGGGTGTCTGTGCCTCCTTTGCGGGGCTCTCCCGGCCCCGGGTGAGTTCTCGCTGCTCCTGCGGCCTCCCCGGCCCCACCCTTCCCCGGGACTTTGCCTCCCGCACCAGCCTTTGTGTGCGGAGGAGGGACAAGCCCGTGCCAGGAGGGAGGCTGGATTTTAGGGCAGGGGAGCAGCCGAGCGCTGCATCTCTGATTGCAGAGCCGGGGGGCCCAGCCAGCGGCTGCAGAGGGTTGCGGTGTGGGTGTGGGTGTGTGTGTGGGGGGGGGGGGGTCCTGCTTCTCGCGAGCCCTGCGAGCTGCCCAGGTCCCGATCGGGGCCGCTGGGCCCGGGACAGGCGCTGCGATTTCCCTTGCCTCCGTGTCTCAGTGCGCCGCGGGCGGGCGCGTCTGGGCTGGGGCAGGAGCGGAGCTCGCTGCAGCAGGCTCGGGCCACGCGGGACCGAGCTTGTGTCTCACTCGGACGCCAGGGGGCTAGAGCAGCAGGCGAAGGAAAGGAAAGAAGTGTTATTCCGATGGGACAATGGGCCTGTGCAAGGAGGCTCACAGGTACTCTGCCACCCCATGTCATTCTTCCCCGGATGATCGGCCTGCAGCAGGAGCTGCTCAGAGCTCCCGGGACCGGGTTCAGACCTACGGTGCAGGGTTACCTCGGCAGCCGCTCTGCTTTCCCGCCTGGGCTCTACTCCCCTGCCCTGCAGCATTACACAAGTTCCCCACTCCTCTTTGCTCCATAGAACCAGGAGCGCCCCCAGTTTTTTCGCCGCCCTAGGCGGGAAGGTCCCGCCCCGAAATGCCGCCCCCGACAGAGGCGACGGAAGGTCCCGCCCCCAAAATACCGACGACGACGGGGCGCCGGCGCCCCCCAAATGTTAGCGCCGTAGGCGACCCGCTAGGTCACCTAATGGGTTGCGCCGGCCCTGCATAGAATCATAGAACAGGAAGGGACCTCGCGAGGTCATCTAGTCAGGTCCCCTGCACTCATGGCAGGACTAAGTATTATCTAGACCATCCCTGACAGGTGTTTGTCTAACCTGCCCTTAAAAATCTCTAATTATGGAGACTCCACAACCTCCCTGGGCAGTTTATTCCAGTGCTTAGCTACCCTGATAGGAAGTTTTTCCTAATGTCCAACCTAAACCAACCTTGCTGCAATTTAAGCCCATTGCTTCTTGTCCTATCCTCAGAGGTTAAGAAAAACAATTTTTCTCCCTCCTCCTTGTAACAACCTTTTACATACTTAAAAACTGTTATCATGTCCCCTCTCAGTCTTCTCTATTCCAGACTAAACAAACCCAATTTTTTTCAATCTTCCCTCATAGGTCATGTTTTCTAGAACTTTAATAATTTTTGTTGCTCTTCTCTGGACTCTCTCCAATTTGTCCACATCCTTCCTGAAATGTGGTACCCAGAACTGGACACAATACTCCAGTTGAGGCCTAATCAGTATGGAGTAGAGCAGAAGAATTGCTTCTCGGGTCTTGCTTACAACACTCCTGCTAATACATCCCAGAATTATGTTTGCTTTTTTTGCAACAGCGTTACACTGTTGATCCATATTTAGCTTGTGGTCCACTATGACCCCTAGATCCCTTTCTGCAGTACTCCTTCCTAGGCAGTCATTTCCCATTTTGTATGTGTGCAACTGATTGTTCCTGCCTAAATGGAGTACTTTGCATTTGTTCTTATTGAATTTCATCCTATTTACTTCAGACCATTTCTCCAGTTTGTCCAGAGTATTTTGAATTTTAATCCTATCCTCCAAAGCACTTGCAACCTCTCCCAGCTTGGTATCGTCCACAAACTTTATAAGTGTACTCTGCATGCCATTATCTAAATCATTGATAAAGATATTGAACAGAACCGGACCCAGAACTGATCCCTGTGGGACCCCACTCCTTATGTCCTTCCAGCATGACTGTGAACCACTGATAACTACTTTCTGGGGATGGTTTTCCAACCAGTTTTGCACCCACCTTATAGTAGCTCCATCTAGGTTGCATTTCCCTAGTTTGTTTATGAGAAGAAGCCCCATCAATAGCCCCTGCCTGAAGCATTAGAAGAATTTCTCTCCCCTGTGCTCCCTCACCCTCAGCCCCTTGCTGCAGTAGCAATAGCATTCCCCTGGGATTTTCTTCCCAGTCCATGCTCTGGCTGCACAGGGGTGGAATAAGAGAAAATGTATTCTCTGCAGGGCCCTCCCTGCCTTGATGTTTTGCCCTTACCTGCATGTATCTCTATGCCTGCTCAGTGGGACCTTTTCTACATTAGAGAAATTAGGGTGATAACCAGCATTTGGAGCCTCCCTTCCAGCACACCTGTAACATGCAGACCTTGCATCTGCACACACAGCTGCTACCCCTGGTGCACAGGCATTTGCTAAACACTTTGCATTGTGCTTGCTCTGGCACACCTAACCACCTTGTCAACCTCCACCCCCCAAGCCAGTTGCCATCACTGCAGTGCCTGTGTGGATAGCAAGTGATGGCATATTAGCTCTAACAATGCAAATAGTCCTCCTGCTACTGTCCCACAGTGCATTGGTTACTGCTTAGATGGCTGGTGTGCTCATGTTTCTGTTCTCTGTTGGTTCAGGGTCAAAGGAGGGATGCTTTTTTGCCTTTTGGATGTTTTAAAATTTGCAGGGAAGATTTGTACATGTGCCACAAAGAAGGCATGTGTCCAGGAATATGACTGCCAGTGGAATGGTGAGCACTGAGTGTTCCAAGTGCATTGTTTTAAACTAATTGATGGATCCTACCATGATGTTTAAAAAGCTTTTACAAATTACAATTCTTCTGCATGTTTAATTTGTTAGTTAGATGTTCTTGTTACATTTAAAAGGATGGTTATTTTATTTCTCTGGGGTAGTTTAGAACCAAACAAAATAGTATATTTTTAAAAACAGTTTAGGGTTTTGTGGCATTTAAAACTAGTGAAAATGGATTTTTGTTAGGTTTTAAGCATCCTCCTACAGTGCTAGCAACTCAACCATTGCAGTATTGTGCTAGTGCGTGAGCACCTGAAAGTGAAAATGACAATAAACAATAATTGTTGTATGCAGTGTGGTTATAGCTGTGTTGGTTGCAGGATATTAGAGAAACAAGGTGGGTTGTGTGTCTCCAAAGCTTGTCTCTCTCACCATCAAAAGTTGGTCCAATAAAAGATGTTACCTCACCCACTTTGTCTTTGTAATAAACAAAAAAGAAAGGATAAAATCCTTGTTTGTGGCAGACGAGTGCTCTGCACAGCTGAAGAGGGAGTGTGCAAAGGTGACTTTAATCTACCATTGGACTTCTCAGATCCTGGAGTTGTTCTTCATCATTCCAGCACTCTGGCATAAATTAGCACTGCCTAAGGGCTGTTCTGATTTGTGCCAGCTGCCAAAAGCACAAAGGGACCCTTACAGCAGCTAGGGTTGCTGAGATGCCAGGACACTCCTGCTCAAACCACATCCATGTCTCTGTGCCACCCAAGGATCCTGCTACATAGGAGAGATCCTTCCTGAGTAGCCAGGGAAGCTGGCTTTTGGCTGCTTTATACCAATAGAGTCGTAGCCGAAAGCAGCCAGGATCTTATGCAAAATGTTCATGGTCTGTGCCAAATGAAATGCAAACAGTAAACAATGAGCTTCACTGGTGGTGAAAAGTAAATGCAATTTTTAAAATTCTTTTAATGTCAGTAAATTAAGGTTTTCTTAGGAACACATGAAAGGAAATTTGTTTGGAAAAATATGATTTTTAGGCTGGCAGTGCCCCTTTAAACTCTAACTACCTCAGAGATGAGGGACACTTTCTGGATATTCATGCCCAACTGGGAAGGGTGGATGGCCAGAGTCCCAGCCAAAGCAACCCCTGCGAGTCACCAGTCCCCAAGAAATGCTGACACCAAGTTTGCATCAATTTGAAGCCAATCTTTTTTGACATTCCCTTTTTATTTTTTCAATTCTTGGTCTAGATTTGGGGATTCAGTATGTGTGTGGCTTCACTGACAGAGCAGTGAGAGGGCTGCACATTAGGTTCATCCAATTCCCTTTCCAGGGCTGTGGAAAGAGAAAAATCTGCTCCGGTAGTGGGAGCACCAATGCTCATGCCAGGGGGGAAGGTGATTAAGGAGGAGTGACACTTTTGAGGCCAGCGGGTAGTGTCAGCAGCCTCGTGAGGCAGTCGGCTGTGGGAATGCCACTAATCAGGCGCCCAGAGGAGTTTCTGCAGGCCCACTGGAATGAAGGGTTAGTAGTCAGGAGTACCTCTGCCGGAGACAATAAGGGGAGGTCACAGTGGCTCTCAGGGGAACCAGGAGCAATATTTTTGGCACCTGGGGGGGAGATGGTGTTGGTCAGCTGGGAGAAGTGATAAAGCCTTAGGTCAAGGGCTCTCAAACGTTTTCGTACCGTGGATGAGATCTTAACAAAGGAATTGCCTCTTGGACACATTTCCCATTGACAGTCACACAGAGGACCACCTCCCCCGGCTCACTGGCAATACAAGAACATTCCTGTGGCAACCACAGTCATTGCAAAAGTGATATTAGGAGAGTGTTTTACTGTATTTTAGGGGGTTTTTTTTAATGTGATTTAGCAGCTGCAAATGAGGAGGAGCCAGTGCCATGTGACTAGCCAACTCTCTGTGGAACACCAGCAAGTGCTCCACAGACCAGAGTAAAATACTGCAAACTGTCAGCTGTATAAAAAGAGATCAACAAAGACCATTTATTACTCCATTATTGTTTCTTTTCATAACAGCTTTTTGGCATAGATGACTGGGAGTTAGAACTCATGGGTAGGGCTGGTCAAAAGTTTGAAATAATGCCCCCCTTCCACTCCTGGAAAATATTAAATGAAATGTTTGCAGAATTTCTCCCCTGTTTTCCAATCAGCCCTGTTCTTGGATTCTGTGCTTGGCTCTGCCATTGACTTGTGTGTGACCTCGGGAAAGTCAAGTCCCTGCTCTGGGCCTCAGTTTCCCCATCTAAAAATGGTTATGTGCCTCCTATGGGTGTTGTGAAGCTTGATTAATGTTGGTAAAGGGCCTTGAGATCCTGGGATAAAAGATATTGTAGACATGGAAAATACAATATTGTTTGGGTGAATGTTTTCATGTGTTTTTCTTCTTGTTCCAGCTGCCCAGCATGTACTGTCTACTCTGTCAATGTGCGCTCTGACAATGAGCATCAACTCTTCCCTCAGCAATGGGAAGGGCCTGAGAAACCTCACAGCGCAGGAAGACGGGGCACTCAGAGTCACCGAGTCAATTGCTATTATCGTCATTGCTATTTTCATCTGCTTGGGCAACTTGGTGATTGTCGTCACCCTCTATCGGAAGTCTTACCTCCTTACGCTGAGCAACAAGTTTGTGTTCAGTCTGACACTGTCCAACTTCCTTCTGTCTGTCCTGGTGCTTCCTTTTGTCGTCACCAGCTCCATCAGGCGGGAATGGATCTTTGGAGTAGTTTGGTGCAACTTTTCTGCCTTGCTCTATATGCTGATCAGCTCGGCCAGCATGCTTACTCTTGGTCTCATTGCTATAGATCGGTAAGCTCCTCTTTTTGTTATGAATAGCAATGATTAATTCCAAACTGGGCACAAACAAACAATATGTGTTTTAATACAGCTAAATGTAAATGTATACATCTAGGAACAAAGAATCTAGGCCATACTTATAGGATGGGGGACTTGATCCTGGGAAGTAGTGACTCTGAAAAAGATTGGGAGTTGTGAGGGAAAATCAGCTGAACGTGAGCTCCCAGGGCAACGCTGTAGCCAGAAGGGCTAATGTAATCCTTCAATGCATACACGGGAATCTCAAATAGGAGTAGAGTGGTTATTTTACCTCTGTATTTGGCACTGGTGTGCCCTCTGTGGAATACTGTGTCCAGTTCTGGTGCCCACAATTCAAGAAGGATGTTGATAAATTGGAGAGGGTTCAGAGAAGAGCACAAGAATAATTAAAGGATTAGAAAACATGCTCAAAGAGCTCAATCTATTTGGTTTAACAAAGAGAAGGTTAAGGGGTGATTTGATTACAGTCTATAAGGATCTACCTGGGGAACATGTATTTAATAATGGGCTCTTCAATCTAGCAGAGAAAGGTATAACATGATTCAATGGCTGAAAGTTGAAGCTAGACAAATTCAGTCTGGAAATAAAGTGTAAAATTTGAACGGTGAGAGTAATTAACCATCGGAACAACTTACCCAGGTTGTGGTGGATTCTCCATCACTGACTATTTTTAAATCAAGACTGGCTGTTTTTTCTAAAAGATCTGCTCTAGGAATTCATTTGGGGGAAGTTCTAGAGGAGGTCAGATTAGATGAACACAATGATCCCTTCTGGCCTTGGAATCTATAAATCTATCAATCTAAAACGTGTTGGTAAGAGAATGTGAAGGTTCCATGGGTAAAGCAATGAAAAGTCAGAGTTAAGGTTGCATGAACACAATTACATACTATTTTTCAAACAATACAATATAACAGGGGTTCTCAACCTGGGAGTCATGATCTCCCTCCCTTTATTTTGGGCTAGATGGATGGTGGGGGGTTCCAGACCTTTTTTCTGTTGTAACATGGGGTATGGTATGGAAAAGGTTGGAAACCACTGTAATTATAGTGATTAATAATACCTAGCTCTTGTATAGCACTTTTCATCAGAAGATCTCAAAGCACAGGAGGGAGTCAAAAGAGGTTAGTATCATTATCCCCATTTTATAGATTGGGAAACTGATGCACAGAAAGGTCAAGTGACATGCCCCAGGATACCTAGTAGGCCAGTGGTAGAGCTAAACCTAGGTCCCCTGAGTCTCTGTCTAGTGCTCTCTCCAGCAGGCAACACTGCCTCCCCAATATAATACATTTTCCCTGCAATTACATGTAAAATCGTGAAATAGAAAGGTAGAAAATAATTAAATTAATATTTCAAGATGCTGCACATGCATCTAAGATTGTTAAAATCAATTGATCTGTAATAACATAGCATTTGAGTAGCTGTATGTAATCATGTATAATTGTAAACATCATTACAATAATGCATTCACACCAGGATTAATTCTCTCTGAAGCATCTGGTATTGACCACTGTTGGAAGACAGGATACTGGGCTAGGTGGACCATTGGTCTGACCCAGTATGGCCACTCATGTTTTTATGATCAGTAGGCAGAATTAAGGCTGCATATGCAGCTTGATCTTGGGCACTTCTTGACTTTTGAGCTCTTGACCGCAAATAATTTTTTGAAATATGATTTTTTTTTAAGTGTCCCTCTAACCCCATTTAAGGTTTGGGGAGCGGAAGTGGGGAAGTCTTTCCCTGGACTCCAGTGGGAGTTGGATCTTAATCAGTAAACCCAGTTCTTTGCTTACTGTACTTTTCGATGATGGTACTGATGTCTCCTTTTGTGTTTCCCAGGTACTATGCTGTCTTATATCCAATGGTGTATCCAATGAAGATTACAGGAAACAGAGCAGTTGTAGCCCTTGTGTATGTGTGGTTACACTCCCTCATTGGCTGCCTTCCTCCTCTCTTTGGCTGGTCTTCCTTGGAGTTCGATCAATTCAAATGGATGTGTGTGGCTGCGTGGCATAAGGAGGCAGGCTACACCGCCTTTTGGCAGATCTGGTGTGCTTTGCTGCCCTTCCTGGTTATGATGATCTGCTACGGATTCATATTTCGTGTGGCTAGGATTAAAGCACGCAAGATTCACTGCGGTAGCGTGGTCATTGTAGAGGAGGACGCTCAGAGGAATGGGAGAAAGAACTCTAGCACCTCCACCTCCTCTTCGGGCAGTCGAAGGAATGCTTTCCAAGGGGTTGTCTACTCAGCCAATCAGTGCAAAGCTTTCATAACCATCTTGGTTGTCATTGGTGCTTTTGTGATCACATGGGGGCCCTACATGGTAGTAATTACGTCAGAAGCACTTTGGGGGAAAAATAGCATTTCTCCTGCTCTGGAGACATTAGCAACATGGTTATCTTTTTCAAGTGCCATTTGCCATCCACTGATTTATGGACTCTGGAACAAAACAGTGCGCAAAGAACTATTAGGAATGTGTTTTGGGGACCGGTATTACCGGGAGTCATTTGTTCAGCGTCATAGGACAGCCAGATTATTCAGCATTTCCAATAGGATCACAGGTAACAAACACTTAGATAAAAAAATACTCTTCCCTTGAGGCTGATACTTAGTATCTGCATTCATGTGGCATCTTCCAAGGGCTGTACAAATACTAACTAGTGATGTGCTTGAGGGAGCTCTCAAGGGACCGTTTCTCAAATTATATCTCCCATCTGAAGGAAAGTTGTGATGAGTTCCCTGCCTTTGATGGGAATTCACCTCCCTTTCTTGATGCAGCTAAATTGTCCCTGGCAGAGAAGATTTAACCTTGGGGCCAATAAAAATAATTTCCTTTCTCCTCTGCTGTGATTCCCCTACACACACACACACACACACACACACTATTCCAAATAATCCAAATCAGAGCATTCTTATACTATCAATATACTCAGTGGGTCTGATTCTCCACTCCGTTGCCTGGTTTTATGATGGTGTAACTCTGTTGACTTCAGTGGAGTTACACTGGTGTAAAACCAGTGTCATAGAATGGAGAATCAGGCCCAGTATATTTTTCAGGAGCAAAGTATAAATGTTTCCAGCTTAATATGAAATTTTGCCAAGTGGTATTGCCTTTCTCTGAGCTAAAGTTGTCATTTTAGCTGGAGCTGTAACAATAGCTATAGTTAACATTGCTTCAAACTTCCCATTCCAAGATCATGTATTCAGTTGATTATAACATCCCAAACTTTTACCTATTGGGCTAAGCTTTTCTAGGCCTGCTCTAGGCCTGAGGTCAAAATATTTTGGAAAGTTAAAAGGATTCTGTCTGGTTTTTGAGAATGAGAGAGGGGGAAAAACACCACCACCTGCTGTATGAAAGGGCAATGCAAGCACAGTATGAAATTGACCAACCATGCAGGGGAAACTGACTAGACACAAAGTGCTGACAAATGCAAGGAGTGAACAAACAGAAACATATAAAGAAAATATTTTTTCTCTAATATCATTTGGTTACCATAATATTAGGTGTTCCTTGTAACAATACCAGGTAAAACATGTACAGACAGAAATGGAAGTTTTAAATTAATGATAGTCCCTTTAAAAATCTACTTCCACAAGACTCACAAGCAGTAAATTTGTAATTTAAAAAACCCACAAAAATTGTGATCCCCATCTCTAGATATCCCAGTCCATCACATCCTTTTTCTGGTCTGCCTTTTAGATTGTAAATTATATGGGATAGGGACTGTTTTTATTTTTGTATAGCGTACAGTACCAAGTCAGGTGTTGGTGGTAAATAATAATATACTCCATTCCTCACCAAAGTAGTTTTGTATCAAAATCTCAGAGAAAATCTTTCAGATTCCTAGGACCACTCTCTAATTCCCAATGCTTCTTAGTGTTAAAAATATTTTATATTCTGGGAAGCCTGCTAGACCAATCCGTGTCTTTGCTGGCAAGCAATCATGTTTGCCTTGGCATAGCAGGGTAGGCAAATGTGCTGTTGATATACAAATTTTATTACTCTCTGCAAGTGTAAAATTTGTATTCAGATTAGAAAAAGGCAGAACATTCCCTCTCCTGATGATGGGCCTGATCCAAAGCCCATCAAAATCAATGGGAATCTTTCCATTAATTTCAATGGGCTTTGGACCAGGCCTAATAAGAGCTTATGGATGTTAGGCACCAGCTTTTAAATTCTCTAGCTAGGGCAAGTCCGTCACCTCCCTCTCATCTGCAATAACCCTCCACTCCTTAGGACTAAGTGTTCTGGTATATGTCAACTAGGTACAGGGGTTGAAAAATCCATGTGTCTCACCAGTGGCAATTTTTTCTAGTGACTTCAAAAAATGTGAGTGCTTGTTTGTTTGTTTCAATTAAGTTTCTAGTCCTTCTGGTTGTGAAGAAAACCGTGTAAATGTAATGAAACCATTCCAGTGCAATAGTGTCTTCTTGAGTCTGCAGACAGGCACCACCAGTGCCTCTACTGCTACTCAGAGTTTTGCCACTTTGTAGCACTGTGAAATTAGCAAGATTCTGATCATTTTCATGATTGCTAATTCAGCAGTCTTTGAAATTTCCACTTTCATGGTACTGCTTGGGAGAACTAAATGTAGAGGCAGGCTCTGGAATTATTAGTGGGGAAAGAGAATGCAAAACATGGAAGGAAGGTGAGGGCATTGGAAACCTTCATCCCCATTGCAGAAGCCAGGTAGCTCTCACAGATGGGCTCTGGAAGGATTGGAAGCATAGCTGGGGAAGAAAAGACAGAAAGCTTCTTTCTCCTTCCAGCTGCAAGAGTAGGCTGGGCAGCTTCCAATTTATCAGACCCCTACTAGCCAGAGGCTGATAGAAAAGGTGGAGCCCCTGAGCAGGATCCTAAGACTGCACCTTAGTAAGAATCCCAGTGTTTTCCCCCTTTCTAGCATCTGAGGGTTGCAAAGAAGATGGAAACTAGCTCATTAGCCAACCCTCACTAGTTACTATCCTGTCAATACACTTGTCTTTTATAGCTACTTCTGGCTACTAGATTTAATCCTTTGGCTAGAGGGTGTCTGATAAGTTTTTCCAGCCCTGAGTGCATATATTTCTAAATATAATTAGCTCTCCTGATAAACTGCACATACTTGCAAATTGCCAGGGAGAGGTAGACAGCAGGCTTGCCGTGTGGAAAGAATCTAGGAGCATGTGGCAGCTGGTGACATGATATTGCAAGATGGGAAATCTAGGTGGTTTGGCAGCTGGGTCTGGAGGGTGGTTTTTGCTGTCTTGTCACAGGAAAAGTGGGGAGAAGGGAAAGTTGGGAAAGCTGGGGGGTAGAATCGGGCACTTGGATGTGGTGGTTATTTGAAGATGCTATCATTACAATAGATCTACCATACAAAGCACAACTCAGTGATGATTAAACTGTTTTGCAGATCTGGGACTATCTCCCCATCTCACAGCTCTCATGGCAGGTGGGCAGCCTTTAGGACACAGCAGCAGCACAGGGGACACTGGTTTCAGCTGCTCTCAGGATTCAGGTAACTCTGTTGTTTTCCTTTCTCAGACAGAAAGATTTTACTTGCGGCTTACTTGCAGAATTCTGCGAACAGTCTGTATTTATGTACAGATATCTTTTGGTAGGTGAACAATAACATTAAGCATCTCCTATGGCAGTGGTTTTCAATCTGTTGTCCGCAGACCCCTGGGGGTCCACAGACTATGTCAAAGATTTCCAAAGGCGTCCGCTATGCCATTTGACATTTTTTAGGGGTTTGCAAATGAGAAAAGGTTGAAAACCATTGTCCTATGGTACCCTGAGCAGAACTGCCTTAGCTTCTCCTCTGTATTTTTGATCTTGCAGTGTCTACTATGAAAATAGTGTTCAGCCTAGGAGAATAGTTTCTTTCCCTAGTGCATATTTCCTAGGAGCGTGATAATCTGTTTGTCCCATTTCTTTATTCTTCTTCCCTCTTCAGTGACCTTCCTGGCCCCCCAAGGAGCTAAGAAGCAAACTGCTCGGGAAATAGGTCTCTTCACTTCCTGCTTACAGGAGATTTCATTTGGCCACTCTATGCTAGAGCCTCTCCTATAGAACGGAGGCTTCCCACCTTTGTCATGGATCTCTCGAGCAGTAGCCTAGAAAAGGGCATGGTGATCTGCCAGTAAGTTTCCAGCGCTGGTAATAGGGGGGGCTGTGGTTTTAACTGCCAACAGAGGGAAGTTTTCCAAAACCTCCACCTGCAATCTATTTTAAAGAGCATTTCTGCTCTACAGACACCAGAGAGCCCTCTTCTGACAGCTGCAGCTCTGCATTGCTCTCTGCCTGCCTCTGACTGGGAGAATGGGAGAAGGAGGCTGGCAAGGTGGGATTTTTCATGAAGGCAACACTACTCCACTAATTCTGTAGGTGAATTGCTGGCTTAAGTGCAGCTATAGGTGATAAAGGGTAATGGAAAACTCTTCTCTTTATAGCATCCTGTGTTATCATCCTTGAAGAAAGGCACTAAGAGGTCTCCACAGCTGACCAAATCAAAGATAAAAGTTGTTAGGAGCCCCAGTGTTTAGGGAATTTGAATTGGGAAATATCCCACTTCACTGAACATCCTGAATGACAGAAGACAGGCTTTTCAGATAGTACAAGCCAAAGGAACTGCATACAGAGAAAAGATCAAGGGATGCCCATTACAGATCAAGTATTTAATGAGGCAGATAATATAGGATCACCTGTATCCAGTCAAAACACTATCTTAGCATCACCTATAGACAGGGATCCACTTCTGGGCAAGAATTACAGGCCAATTTCCTTACTCAATGTAGTTTTTAAAATATATGCTAAAATATTGTCTCAAGGACTAGAGTGTCCTCTTCCTAATTTTACCCATCCATTGCAGGCTGTCTGGGTTTCCAAGGAGTAGGGCTTTGATCTTGTACCATTGACGTCAATACCCCAGATGATCCACAGAACATTAAAAGTATCCCAATCATTTAATATGGTCTATGAGGAAGGTAGATCACTCTCTCATTACTAAGTATTTGGAGAAGGCATTTGACAGGATGGAATGGAAATATTTATATATCACAGTTCAATTCTGGACCATCCTTCATTTAAAAAAAAATAGGTTTGCTAAATAAATCATTGGTAAAGGTCAGGTATATGCGACAGTGGCTTGTCTCATGGAACTCATCATGGATGTGTGTTGTCACCTTTGCTATACATTGGTCCTGGACCCTCTGGCTATTGCTATAAGAATAAATCCAGGAATCAAATGAACTCATGTGGGTGGAGAGGGCACAAAGCCATGGTCTGCAGAGGGTGTAATCTGACCGATGAATGATTTGGGACAAGCTACAAAGCATCGAATAGCTGTTGTAGGAAGCTTTCAATCCATCGTCAGAGTACAAAAGTATTTGGGCCAAAAGTAAAGTGTCACAAGCATTCAGGGGAGCAGGCTGTGCCTTTCAGCAGGAGGTGTAAGAAGCACTGACACAGCACGCTCCCCTTGTGCTCCCTGAGGCGGCCTGTCTGCTTCTATGCTAGGGAGGCAGAATGCCTCTTTGACTGTCATAGGGTATGTCTACACTGCAATTAGAAATCCGTGGCTGGCCTATGACAGCTGACTGTGGCTCGTGGGGCTTGGGCTAAGGGGCTCTTTAATTGCAGGGTGGACATTCGGGGCTCTAGAAACCTGTAAGGTGGGAGGGTCCCAGAGCTCAGGCTGCAGCCCAAGCCCGAATGTCTACACCGCAAGCTAAACAACCCTTCAAACCGAGCCCCATGATCCTGAGTCAGCTGGCACAGGTCAGCCATGGGTGTCTAATTGCAGTGTAGACATACTCTGAGTGTCTGTACTCAGCCACAACTGCACTGGAGTGAGGAGCCAGGCCACAATTTGGCCCTTCATGTGATAGCATGGCAGACGTTGAGTTTAGTGTTCCCCACACAGTGACAGGTAAACTTTATTTTATACCTAAATAATATGGAGGAAACGCAGGTAGATGAAATAGTGTTCATGAGATCAATACCCATAAAGTGGTAGAATGACTCAGCAGAAAAAAATACAGGATCAGTCAGCCAGGTGTTCTCCTTAAGGAATAATGTTTGTGACAAGAAAGCAAAATTAGTTAACAAAGGCAAAATAGAGTGCTCAGAACATTCTCCAGCTTGACTTGCCATATGGAATCTGATCTTCCTATAGGCATCCCCCACTGTCTGTCTCTCAAGCAGCCAGTTTGTAAGGGCTTGTCCACACTTGAAAATTAATTCAGGTAGCGTGTGAATGTAAAAGGCAATAGCTATTCCAGAAGAACTCCATGCGTGGACAGGTGCCTATTTAGTTTTATCCACTTTCGAAGAATAAGTGTGCCCACCTATGGCGTTATTCAGGAATAGTTATTTTGGAGTAGCTGTTGTTGAATAATGCCATCTGTAGACAATCCTTCTCTTGCTCAGGAGAAGCAGGGAATTGTCCTCAGATTAACCTCTGGTTAGCTGAAGACCAGGTAATAACTTGGCCCTGGCCCTGTCTGAAATCCCATCACAGTTGAATGCAGAGTGATGATGCATCAGCACATCTTAGGCAATTTTTGAAGAGAGGCGCTCAAGTCTATGAACTCAAAAGTTCATTTTCCCCCGATAATTTTAGGTTTGTCTTCTCAGGGGTCGTTATTATTTCCAAACATTTTCTGCATTTCAGGGACAGATGTGATGCTACTTGAGGATTATAGTTCGGATGGACCTCATCACCCACATTGCGTTTATCCCTATCGACGGAGGAGTTCGGTGACATTCGAAGACGAAGTGGAGCAAATCAAAGGTGTGTTTAGGGTGGATACTGTAATGCTGCTCACCTGGGATGACCCCCCTGCACCTCCATGATGGCTGCCGAGCATAGCTGTCCCCTTGTTTAACCTTAGAACACAGAGGACAAGTATCACTCCTGGGCTCTTCATCCTTCCCCGTCTGATAGGTGCTCCGACTCTTTCCTTCTGCTGATTCCTCCACAACCTTCTGGAGAGGCCCCAGCTTCTGCTCACCCCATCCTTTACTGCTGGGTCACTCATTTTCCCCACTGCTGCCTGCTCTGACTTCCCACTAGTTACCTCATCGACCCCTGTGGACACGCGCTCCCATGCCATCTGAGCTGCTTCTCCCTGCTGTTTTCCATCCTGACGCTGCCGGTTGGTAGGTGGGTGGAAGGGAGGGAAATGCACGTTTTCTGGAACCAGGGAGGTGAGGCTGGACAGGACTCCCTTGCAGGATATATTTTACAACTGTCTTTCTGCCAGCCATCCACTTCCTTTTAAGATCTGCTCTTTCTTTTCTTATTTGGGTAGGCACGACGTGAAATCCCTGACAGATGTGTGGTTTGATTTAGCGGTATCTGCTCTTGCACCACACTATAGCAAACCAATAGAGAGCTCTTCAGAACTGTATGAAATTCTTATGGGAAGCTTGGGGTGTACCAGTAAGCCAAAGTGGTGCATAACATATTTCTGCTAGAGCCCGCATTATCTTTGTTAATTAAAACCAAAGGCCTACACGAGGAGTACAGCATTTCAAACATGGTCCTGGATTCTCTGCACAGCTAAGGCCACTTTGCACTGCATAAGTCTTCAACTGCCTGGAGATAGTCGGTGGAGAATTTCCCCTATGCTGGAGAACTCATGGTTTGCAGAAAGCTGGCAAAGCCAGCCAGCTCTGCCACCCCTTGTGCTCTCAGCATAAAGGGATGGAGAGGATGTCAGGGGTGGAATAGAGATGGGGAGGAGGTGTGGCGGAATGGAGCAGAGGTACAACCCATCCTCCATTGGTGTAAGGTCCTTGGATGACCTTACCCCAGTGATGACCTTACCCCAGGCTTCCCCTGTATAGCATTAGCATGCTCTGGGGCCAGGTGTGCGTGCACACACCCTGCAGCGCTATGACAAAACCATTGGCGATAATAGATAATAGCAGTTTCCAGTTCAAAATATGAGTAGCCCTTGATCTGGGGGTACACTATTTTTTATTCAGGGATAGCCAGCGCCCTGGATAGAAGAGCTTAATAACAGGCCTTCCTTCTGATAGGTAGTTCCAGTCTAGATCAAGGATCAGAAACTGGGCTTCCCTGCATGGGCCTCATTCATGCAGGGACAACAGCCTTATGTGACCCTGCCTTTCCTTGGGTTTCATCCATTTACGTTGTCTACTCCCCATTGGATTTTTTCCCCTCTCTTCCCTGCAATGACTCCACCACCTTGATGTTTTTCTGCCCTCCCAGGCTTTTATTTTCTCCATATACTGCCCGCCTCTTGTCTCTCCTGTCCATTACCTGGCTGTGTTACTTTAAATTCTTTAAACTGAAAGAATGTATTTCTCCCCATTTATGCTGTTTGCTTGCTCCTTGTATTTGTCTCAGCTGGGACAGGGAAACTAGACAAATCAGTTTCACTTTGTTTTCTAGTTAGGCTCACATGTTGGTTCTCAATACTAGCAACATGTTGCTGGGACTGGCTTTAGAACACTGCAGGGTTGATTTAATTTGAGCAGATCCTCTTTAATTTGGGCTAATAACTAGGAGGCCAATTGCAAGTGATTGAATTTACTAAATCATAAGTGAATGAGGACAATATAAAAACAGCCACAATGCATCACACAGTGTACTTGTTACTACCTTTGATTTTATTATTATCATTAATATTTGAGACACATACTGTAGTATATTTAGCCAAAAATAATGCAGTCTTATTAATATGAGGGCTTTTCTGAAGCATCTTCTGTAAATCATCTTAGCACAATTCTACTCACACACTCACCCCAGGGTGAATTGGTTTGGGGTTTTGTTTGACAATTATCATGACTTTTCCACTATCCGCCCCATAATGATAAAAGGTAGCCAAGTAGCTTTTGTGTATTGCCTCACAGACATTTAGAGCAATTCTGCAAGGCTGTTTAAATGGATTCCTGAGGGGTAAGGGGAGGCTACCAGTTTTTTGTGCAGATCAGTGACGTGTAGAACAGGGAGGTTCTGCTGTATATAAAAAGTTTGGTGTTCACTAAATTTAAAACATACCATGAGCTACACCTCTACCCCAATATGACGCTGTCCTCGGGAGCCAAAAAATCTTACTGCGTTATAGGTGAAACCGCGTTATATCGAACTTGCTTTGATCCGCCGGAGTGCGCAGCCCCGCCCCCCCGGAGCGCTGCTTTACCGCGTTATATCGGGTCGCGTTATATCGGGGTAGAGGTGTATGTGACTTCTTGTGTTGTCCCCCTTTTTATGTAAACAAAATGTAAAATTTTGGTCTAAACTAAATTGAGAATCCCCTTGTGTACAAAACTAATGGTTAGAGTAGAAGGGTCTGGGAATTGGGACTCAAGAGTTTTATTCCTGGCTCTGTCACTTATTTATTTCCTACAGTCATGTAATTCCCATAGGATCTAATTCTGTGCCAGATGTAATAAGTGGAAGTTTTGCGCTTTGGCAGGATCAGGCCAATAACCTTTTCTGTGCCTAGGTCCCAATCCAGCAAAGTATTTAGCATGTAGTCCCATGTAAGCACGTGGGTAATCCATTTGACATCAGGTTAAGCATGTGCTTAAATGCTTTGCTTCATCAGTCCTTAGTTTTCCCATCTGTAATTTGGAGATAATTTCCCTACCTGACATGATGATATTGTTCATAGTGTGCTTTGAGATCCTTAGACAAAAGATGTTGTGGAAGCATAAAGTACTATTAATAGCAATATTTATCATTTGTAGAAGACATGATCACACATTTGCAGTCCTGAAGACAAATATTGGCCCTCAGATGTTTGCACAGCCATGGTATGTTATTGTTAATTGTTCTGTCTTAATTTTTTTTTCTTTAGAAGCTGCAAAGAATTCCGTTCTGCATGTAAAAGCTGAAGTCCATAAATCTCTGGACAGTTATGCATCCAGTTTAGCCAAAGCTATTGAAGCTGATGTGAAAATCAGCTTGTTTGGAGAAGATGCTTTACCAGGATCTTTGTTTCCTTCGCGGACTGTACCAGGCAGCAATGTGGGTGCACGGCGTGGTGGCAGAGCCCAGGCTGGCCAAAGACTTCAGCTTCAAAGCATCGATGAAGGAAATATTTGACAAGACCACTGAACTAGAAGAAACCACTAAGTAGGACCCAGTATAGTAATAATTATTTTAAAAGAAGCAGAGTATTCAGAATGGCTTAGCTTCAGTGTTTTAGTCAAGAACACTTGAAAATACCTGAATATTTGTCTTTAAATACATACATCTACATTTTAGAACAGTATTTACTTACTGCTCAGGATACTGTAGATGTGTTTGTGTAATGTTTTTATCCATTATACTGCACATAAAAACATAGGATTTGCCTTACTGGACCAAACCACTGGTCCATCAGATCAAGTATCCTTCAGTGGCCAATTCCTGATATTTCATAGGAAAGCAAAACAAACAAACAAAACCCCATGCAGCATTATACATGGTGTTGTAGAGATTTTTTCCTGACCCATGGGGCTATCAATGTAATCCCTAAAAGAGGAGATTTGGTGGCTCTACTTACTGGGAACTTTATACACAGTGTTATTTTGGAGAACTGTGCAAAAAATGACAGGAGCATGGATTTAACTAAAGCACAAAATCTGAGCCTAGTTTTCAGATTTCCAGGATCCCTTTCATCCAAATTACTGTCCTGCTCACCTTTGGTGGTGGATTATATTTTTGACTGTTCAATCGTGGGAATGCTAAATATGAGGCCATATTTATTGCTTTTGTTCCACTGGACAAATGTTTTACTACAGAGAGCAGATACATCATTCTCACATGTATAATGGGTAGAGGCAGACAAGCACTGGAAAGATGGCAGAAATGGTTTTAGAAGATGGACATGCAGACTTTGTTTGGGGTTTTTTAGTTCTCAATGAGAATTACGATTTGCTTTCCTTGTTTTGTTTTTACTTAGAGGCATTGTACAGCCACTGAGATTAAACAAGGATGAGATAGAACATAAATACTGTTTTGCCACTTAATATTGACGTTATACAGGATTCATCCTTTATACACAGAAAAGCTTTGTGAGTTGGATTTTTACAAGGGAGTACGTCTTTTTGTGTTGTTAAAGCAATAGCTACCTCAGTGCAAGTATTTCTTGGAGTTTAACTCATTAAATCTTAAAATAACAATATTTAGCACTTATATAGCACTTTTCATGTTCCAAGCGCTGTACAAACATGAATTAATCTTTACAGCCCCCTAGCCCCAAGAGGCAGGTAGGTGGGTAAGCAGTATCATTCCCATTTTTGCTGAAGCATTAAAGTGAAGGGCCAAGTTTGTCCAGAAGTGCTCACTCATTTTGTGTGACTCAGTTTTTGAGTGCCCACGTGGTAGCTGCAGGTGCTCAAAACCTCTGAAAATCAGGGACAAGGCATCTCAGTTTGGGCACTTAAAACCTGAGAATTACAGAGCTCTTGTGACAATTTGGCTTTGTGTGACTTACCCAAGGCCATAGACAGAATATCAGAGGGTAAAATCTCTGGATTTCATGAAACTCAATCCCATTCTTAAACCACTAGATCACCCCTTTCTCTGGCCCCAGTTCAACAAAGCATTCAAGCACATGCATAAATCCATCCCTATTCAGCAATGCGCTTAAGCTCATGCCTAACTTAAGTACTTGCTTATGTCCCATTGAAGTCAATGGGATTTAAGTGTATGCTTGAAATTAAACATGTGATTTGCTGAATAAAGATGGACTGTTGAATTGAGACCTCTACAATCCACGAAATGGGGTGTTTTGCATAGTTACAAAATATTCAGGAATGAAATAGTTAATAACAATGGATTGTGAGGAGCTGATGGCCTGAAAAGTAGCCTAGTGACCTCAGTCACTCATTCATTTTACTTTATTTAATTTTTAATGTATAAAATGTATCTTTTGACAGCTTTGGGCACATGTCCAAGAATCTATAATCCCATCAATTGCCAGGAAATGCCCTGCACCGAGGTCATTATTGCCATTGTAAAATGAATATGCAGGGAGAAAGCTAGGCCACTGGATTTCTTTTCACAGGTGATGCTGTTTTAATTGCTGTCGATATGAACACACACATGGTATAATAGCCCATCAGATTGTTAGACACAATTTCTTAATGTTCCACTTATTTTGTTACCCTTGCAAAACAAGTTGACCAAAAATGCCATCGAAGGAAGAGGGAACAAGGAGCCTGAATTAAAGGGGCAACCATAGGATACTTTGGATGGATTGGGTTCACTCTTATTCACCATTAGGTTGCGTTGAAGTAATTGTCAAGGTTTTGGCTCAAAGGCATAAGCATAGGGGGGAAAACCCCCAAGCACATATGAAAGCACAAAATAGTTAGCATTACATAAAGAGCACCTTACCCACCAAGACACTGACCGAAATTCAGCACCCCGTGAAGGTCTGAGGCAGGGGTCCCCAACGTGGCGCCCGTGGGCGCCATTGCGCCCGCCGGGGAGTGTAAGTGTGCCCGCGTAGCCCTCGGGGTTTTTTTGGTTTTTTTTGCTCCGCCGGCAGCGCGCGGGATGTTTTTTTGTTTTTTGTTTTTTTGCTCCGCCGGCAGCGCTCGGTTGTTTTGTTTTGTTTTTGGCGCCCGCCGGCAGCGCTAGTTTTTTTGTGGGTTTTTTTGGCGCCCGCCAGAAGAAAAAGGTTGGGGACCACTGGTCTGAGGAGTTGCACCTGCTTACACCAGGGTTGAATTTGGCTCACTGTGTTAATTTCACTAACATATTATTAGTAATATATTTACTAAATAATTTATTTACTAAATGAAACACATCTTACACCCTCCCCATAATGCTGTTGTTGATATCAGTGTTTTCTAGTTTGAGGTGTTGTTAGAGAAATAACTAATTAAGAAACACACACATTTTACAAAGTTGTATGCAGAGTACAAGGAAATGCATTGTTTCTAGACAGTGAAGGTGAGCGGTTTAGTTTCATTCTTCAACCTGAGTGAAGTGCCCCTTCTTTAATTCTTTAATTTTTGATAATCAAAGGTGTTACTAATTACATACAGAGGAATTTTTTTTAAATCTCAACAATGTGCCATTAAGAAAGTCATAGTTCAAGACTAAAACAAAAGCATGGAACATATTGCATAAGGCTGCAACCATGTCCTTAGTCCTCCAGTATTAGTTAAAAGTAAAAAGAGATATTGGACTTGGAAAAAAGGTTCAGAAAAGGGCAACAAAAATGATGAGGGGTATGGAACAGCTTCCGTATGAGGAAAGATTAATAAGACTGGGACTTTTCAGCTTGGAAAAGAGACGACTAAGGGGGGATATGATAGAGGTCTACAAAATCATGACTGGTGTGGAGAAAGTAAATAAGGAAGTGTTATTTACTCCTTCTCATAACACAAGAACTAGGGGCCACCAAATGAAATTAATAGGCAGCAGGTTTAAAACAAACAAAAGGAAATATTTTTTCACACAATGCACAGTCAACCCGTGGAACTCCTTGCCAGAGGATGTTGTGAAGGCCAAGACTATAACAGGGTTCAAAAAAGAACTAGATAAATTCATGGTCGATAGGTCCATCAATGGCTATTAGCCAGGATGGGCAGGGATGGTGTCCCTAGCCTCTGTTTGCCAAAAGCTGGGAATGGGCGACAGGGGATGGATCACTTGATGATTACCTGTTCTGTTCATTCCCTCTGGGGCACCTGGCATTGGCCACTGTTGGAAGACAGGATACTGGGCTAGATGGACATTTGGTCTGACCCAGTATGGCCGTTCTTATGTTCCAATTATCCCCTCCTGCGAGAAACCCCCTGGTGAGGATAGGCAGCAATTATGGTCAGGTTTGTTCCATGAGGAGGGTGTGTTTTTAGCCCCACCCCTTGGAACAGGCTGTGCCCCCCCCTGAATTTACGTGCATCGCAGGGGACCAATGGGGGGCCAGAGCCAAATGCACAGAGGCCCCCTATCTCTCTACTGTCTCTGGGTGTGCCACTTCACCCTGGAAGCATGGCTCCAGGCCATCCCTAGCCATTTGGGTGCTCTACGTAGCCCCCCCATGGGGGGGCTGTGTGGGGCCCTAGGCCTACCCCCCCCCCCAGGGTCTGGAAGGCAGGAGCTGTGGGGGACCACTTTTGGGGGCCCCACAGGCCCAGAGTAGACTGGGGGATTAGTGGGGGGCCGGGAGCAGCCCGCTCCGCTTCCCTTGCCCCGGCCCAATCGTGTCGCTCGAGGGAGAGGGCTTGGGGGAAGGGATCCCCTATTCACCAGCAGCGGCGGGAAGCAGAGCAGCCTGGCCCCAGCCCGCTCTACTCCACCAGCTCCCAGCCACAGCACTCTGCTTCCCACCGCCGGTGAGAGCCGGGGGCAGTCCTTCCCCAACCCGAGCGACATGGCTGGGGCCGGGGCAAGGGAAGCAGAGCGGGCTGGGGCCGCGTCTCTCCGCTTCCCGCCGCCGGTGAGTGCGGGGGGCGATCCTTTCCCCACACTCACCGGCGGTGGGAAGCGGCGCGCCGTGGCTGGGAGCTGGCGGAGTAGAGCGGGCTGGGGCCAGGTTGCTTCGCTTCCCGCCACTGCCAGTGAGTGCTGGGTCGCTGGGGGAAGAGGTGGAATGGGGGCAAGCAGGGGGGAAGGGTAAGAGGCAGGTTGCAGGAAGTTGTCCGGGGCCCCACACCTCCCTAGGGATGGCCCTGCCCCTTGCGGGGGGCCGGCCAAGGGGTATGGCTGGTCGCCGGGGCTGGTGCTGCCGCTTATGCAGCACGCAGCTGCCTAGGGCACCATGAAATTTGGTGCCCCAAATTTCATGGTGCCCTACGCAGCTGCGTATGCCTAAGGACGGCCCTGCATGGCTCCAAACATCATGGCCAGCTATCAAATCAAAATGCATGTAGTCCACCCTTACACAAAGTGGTATTTAATTAGGCAAATAAAACTTTTCAAAATCTCTAATGCCCCACTATAGGAAGGCACTTAAGCGTATGCCTTTAAGTATGGGAGTAGTCCCATTTACTTCATGGGACTACTCATGTGCTTAAGTCCCTGCCTGGATCAGAGCCCTAGAAAGTCCTTGCTTTGTATAAATTGCAATGTCTGACACCCTACAGATATGTTTTCCTGAGATCATGTTTTACAACCTTTTATGAAATATGTTTTCTAACTTTAAAAAAGAAAAAGACCCAGTGGCACAGATTCTACTTTTAGTTAATTCCCTATCAAGAAACTTGATTGGTTTCAATGGAGTTAATGCAGATTTACACCAGTGTTAGTGGGATCAGAATCTCACCCAATAACTTTAAAGTTTGAGTCATCGTTTCCATAAGAATATGACATTTTTTCCTCCGCCTCTCATAACTCAAATAATAAAAATCAGCAAGTAACAAATTAGGTGTGTCATGCTAGGCATATGTTTTCATCCATTATTATAGCCCAGGGGTGGGCAAACTTTTTGGCCCGAGAGCCACATCTGGGAATAGAAATTGTATGGCGAGCCATGAATGCTCACAATATTGGGGTTGGGGTGCAGTAGGGGCTGCGGGCTCTGGTTGGGGGTGCGGGCTCCAGGATGGGACCAGCAATGAGGCATTCAGGGTGTGGGAGGGGGCTCTGGGCTTGGGCAGGAGAGTTGGGTGCGGGGCAGGTGTGCGGGCTCTGGGGTGGAATCGAGGCGTTCGGAGGGCAGGAGGGGAATCAGGGCTGGGGCAGGGGTTTGGGGTGCGGGAAGGGGTGCAGGCTCTGGCTGGGGGTGCGGGCTCTGGAGTGGGGCTGAGGATGAGGGTTTTGGGGTGCAGGAAGGTGCTCCAGGCTGGGATTGAGGGGTTCGGGTGGCGGGAGGGAGATCAGGGCTGGGGCAGGGGGTTGGGGCACAGGAAGAGGATCAGGGGTGCAGGCTCTGGGCGGCACTTACCTCAAACCAGCTCCCAGAAGAGCGGCCATGTCCCCCCTCCGGCTCCTACGTGGAGCCGTGGCCAGGCGGCTCTGCATGCTGCCCCATCCGCAGGCACTGCCCCTGCAGCTCCCATTGGCTGCAATTCCCGGCCAATGGGAGCTGCGGGGGCGGCGCTTGGGGCAGGAGCAGCATGCAGAGCGGAGCCCCCTGGCTGCCCCTACACGTAGGAGCCAGAGCGTGGTCATGCCGCTATTTCCTGGAGCTGCGTGGAGCAGCCCCCGACCCTGATCCCCAGCTGGAGTGCCGGAGCAGGGCAAGCCCCAGACCCCGCTCCACAGTGGGAGCTCGAGGGCCGGATTAAAATGGCTGGCGGGCCGAATCTGGCCCGCAGGCCGTACTTTGCCCACCCCTGTTATAGACAAAGGGGAAAATTCTGTCCTTAGTTACACTGTTGTAAATCCATGGAAGTCAGTGGGGCTATATCGGCGTATAACTGAGAGCAGAATTTAGCACAAAGCATGCATATGTTCATATCCCTTCTCCATCTGGCCCCTCCCCCAATTAATACTGAAAAATTTATGAATATGTTGATCACAAACTTTAAATATTTTGTTCTATTATATATTTAATTTCAGTTTACTATGAGAGTTGTCCTTTAGTGTGGAGCAGAACTTTATATTTGTGATAAATGTGTTAAAAAAACCAACATACGCCCCCTGTTTGAAACCTTTCTGCAGAGAAGAGCATTTACTTCTATCCCACTGGAATAAATCAGAGGTAACTCCACTGAAGTCAATGGAGTTACACTGATGCAAAAGGAGAATCAGGCTCTAAATACTTTTTTTTTTTTTTAAGTTTGATAATTTCAAATCAAACGAGCTATTCTGACTGTAGATTTCTGAGAGGACAATGTAAAATAGCTATAATCACGGTTGGCAAATGCTAACACGTTTTTGTGTAATTTTCATGGTACTGTATGTTATTACGAGGCACAGGATTGTGTAACTGAAATAATATTCTGACTAAAGAATACTTTGATACTTTTATATTCATTTTGTATTCCCCTGCTCCCCTAACACTAAGTGTTAAAATGGATACATTAACTTCTATGTTAATACTTTGAAAAATAAAGTTGGATGTACACTGAAAATTTTCTCAACTAAAGCATAGTTTCAGCAATAACAAGAGGTATTTCCTTGATGATAGTTTGGCTCAGGACTCTGGTGGTGCCCATGCTATGGTGTACGCTGACCAGAGGTGGTCTCTTGGAGCACTGGGCCCTCAGCATGCCCCTTTCCTCATTAGTATAGTGGTGAGTATCCCCGCCTGTCACGCGGGAGA